>JBAMBO010001921.1:0-199614 GCA_037044535.1 Lordiphosa magnipectinata
GTGTTCTCGAGAAATCGAGTCCCACATCTCTTGCAACTTAATTTTTAAGGTCAGAAATGTTCCTTTGTGGCTCATTTCGAAACTTTCTTTTCATTAGCCACCAAATATTTTCAATGGGGCTTAGATCTGGGCTATTTGATGGCCAATCTAAAACCTCCATTTGTTTATATTGCAGCCAATTTTTGGTTCGTTTGGCTGCGTTTGTGTGCGATGATGCTCCGTCCTGAAAAGTGAATTCACCACAATCTGCCAGTTTTGGTATTGATGGCAGCAAACTTTCTTCTAAAATATTAATGTATTTTTCAGCATTAACCGTCCCTTCAATGAAATGCAGTTTTCCTAATCCTTTGGCAGACATACATACATCCCCATACCATAGTGCTTGCAGGAAACTTTACTGTCCTTTTAAGGCAGTCTTTATGGTATGTTTCTGCCTTTGTATGGATGACGCGTTTTCTCGTATCGCCGACACTAACGTTAAATTTAGCTTCATCGCTAAATATGATGGTGTCCCATTCCAAGACATCCTTTCCCAAGCCCATTGCAAACGCTTCTTTTTTTGACGAAGCGTAAGCAAGGGTTTTTCCTTGGCCTACGAGTAAGATAAGTTATTGGGTATGATGCATAGGTAATAACAAAACATACTTTATAGAAACCATTTCCAATATTTTTTAAGTGCAGTCGCTTGACAGTTTTGCCAATTTTCTGCGACCACTCAGAAGCCAAAATTTCTTAAATATTGGCGACGAGCAGCCTTTAAAATTTTGGCCAGTTCCCTTTTGTCGCGGGGTGTTATTACTGATGTTCGGCCTCTATTTGCAATATTATTTTCAATGTTCCCAGTTTTCTTAAAAATTTGTATCACCCCATGCACCGACGAATTAGACAAATTTAATTGCTTGCTTATCTCCGTAATTGTCTTCCCAATTTTTATAATAATGTCTAATCAATACTCTGATTTCGTTGCAAACGTGCCATCGTTGCTAAGCTTTCACTGATCTGCAGTAATTTTGGTGCTTTGGAATAGGAAACGGGACGGGGGCGACAACTATTATTTACAAGCGCTGGAAATGCTGCATCTCCGCCCATATTCCATAGGATCAGAGACATCGCTGTACAACAACTTCAACGAGCAACGACTTGATTAAATTTCAACTTCAGAAAAGTAGAAAAACTTTTTCCAGCTTTACTGGAAACTGAACTTTGGTATTCTGCACTTAACGAACAACGTATGGAATGACATGCTAGCACATTGAGCTATCGCACACTTACACTTTCCTGTGTGCTGGTTGAGCTGAGCTGAATCGTGATCATTTAAAGCACTTTTAGCACATTTGTGCTTAAAATGTTTGAGAATGTTTTGTTCGTATTTTGAGTTGAAGGCAGCTTGTTTTCTGAACAGGTTTTTCCCCCTCTGTGCAGAAGTAACTGACACTTTAAAGAAATATCGTGATAAAGCTTTAAGAAATTGGAAGAAAGCAGCTATTCATTACTTCTTCCATACCAGCGAAAAATTGCATAAACTTGATTTGCTCTTAATTAATGAATATTGAACAGGTTTGAAAGCTACGTTTTAGGTAAGATTCTTTTCTCTGTTAGAACACTCGCCGTTAAGCCGTTAATGAAACAACAACAATTTAAAAGAGCTATAACACAGAACCTTGTCATATGCACAGGCATTGAAGCGCAACGGTGACAACTTTGACTGGGCTTAACTTATACATTATGACCACTTTAAGGCCAATCACTCACCTGGAACACATAGATGAATATGTGGAATGTGCATATGCCCTGAAAGAGCGATAAGAATGCACACCAAAAACCCAGCCAGCGATTCACAGTGCCCAGTAATCTTTCAATCAATTTGGTTTGCAGTATATCAAATTCCTCCACATTGCAGGCAACGGTTAACATGGGCGAGATTTCACCCAAATTTGTCTCGACTTGTGTCATGGCTTGTGTGGCCCAACCGTATGCGTCTTGTGATGCAAATGCACTGATTTTGTATTTATTTTTTTAGAATGTTGTGCAAACATATTTTAGTTAATAAATAAAATACGAATTATAATGATATGCAAGCACTCAAATTTTGCGTTACATCTGTTGAGAGAGCGAAACTTGAACGTACTTATATGTATATGCATGCATAAGTGTACTTCAATTGAGATACTAAGACAGGTGTACATGGGTGTTGACTAACGAAAATTAAATTTGAGTTAATTTCAGGCAGGCGCGGCGGTGTTTTTTTGTTAGATCAAAAGAAGGGGTCGAAAAAGTGATCAAGAAGATTTTGTGATTAAAAAAATAATGTTTTATTAGTCAGTGACCTTTACAGTTTTTGGCTGATTAAACATGATTATTTCTTACATCATAACGGTTCGTATGACTTTGATTATTGCCTCAATCAAGGTAAATTAGTGTGTTTGGTTACTTCTTAAGTTTTGCTTAATTTACTGCAGCAATTTCTTGCCTGTGTCAAGGCAGTTTGAGGTTTTTTTTTGTTTTGCTTATCGAACAATTGAAGTAGTTAAATCAATGTCGCACGCAAGTGCATCTCTCACAGATTTGCATTTGACAAATGATACTCATTATCATCATCATCATTTCCATCGATAGATGCGTAATGATGCCGATTGCTAAAAGGCACGAAGGTAGCTTTTTTTTAGGTTTTTGATTTAGGGCAATTCACCTCATTGACACGTTTTGATTTTGCACCGACAGTTAGGAAACTGAACCAGAAATTGTAGAGCACACACATTTTGTAATCATGCCAATGCTGTGAAGCGTTTCAAGATATTGAAACAATTGCGAGTGTTATCATTTGTTTGTGTCTTTGGGTAGATTGCAAATATTGCATGAATAGCAGGGGTTGGCGGAGGGGTAAATCGGTTGTAATCTAGAGCAGACTGGTTTGCCTTGAGGGCTACCTGTAATAAAAGGCGTACAGGTATAATTGTGTTTTTGACATGTAGATAAAAGCCTTAAAAAATGTTTCGGTGACATTCTATGGTTATTTATTGCTTGTGTTATGATGTGATATGAAGACGGAAATGAGTTCTGTTTACAAAGTTGGCCCCGAAAATGTGTTTTTTACTCAACCATCGACTTTTTATTTTTTAGAATTAAGGGGGGATTCTCCATGTGCAACATTTTTTTTGGATTTTTTTATTTTGCATTTTTTTATAGATTGGATATGTGAGAATATCGCCCTAAAAGGATTTTTTGAAATTCGAAATACTTTAGAAGATATAGCTATTTTTGTCGAACAATGTCTTCGCTACAACGAGTAATTTTTGAGTAAATAAATTTCGAGTAAATAAAGCTGAGAAATAACGGCTGGTTCTTGAATTTGAATAGTAATATGTTGTCGCCTTTTTAATCGATAATTATCGAAGGCTACACAATGGTCAGGCTGCGTGAGCCGCTAAGAAACTAAAGCTGCGGCCGCATCTAAAGAAGGCAGAATGGCACACAGAGCAGAGAGAGCTGCAGTTTTTTTTGAAGATGAGGAAGGTCCGCTGCACTATAGGAAATTTTCCCAAATTTCAGACATTAATTAATAACTTAAAAACTAAGCAAGATTTTGCGGTCTAGTTTAGCCTTAAAAAAATGATACATTTTTTTTCGTATTAATTTAAATAAATAATATGTATAATATTGTAAAACTATTGCAGCGTAATCAGAAACACATTTTGCGGCAGCAAAATCAATGCAAATGTGGGTTTCCTCAAAAAAAAATTCGCCTGTTATTTTTGGAAACGTAACTGTTGTGTGACTGTTGTTGCGAATAAGCTTGAATCTGCATCCGTGTCTTTTTGATCGGAATATGCTTGATTGTACTTTGCTTAACTTAGAATTTGTGCCCTGAGCATTCATTACATGTAATAAAAAATCATCTTGCAAGCCACGATCCAAGCAGCAGTGTGGTCTAGATTCTAGATGGTTTTGATGACAGACTTTTGCTTTCGCATCAGAAACAACGATGCCTGCTGGTCTGCAATGGCTTTTACTTTCAGTCACTTCCTTATAAATCGGATATATATCGCAATTTTTGATCTTACAGTCCTCTCTAATTGCAAAATATTGGTCTTTTGTAAGTCCCTGATCCAAAACTAATGCATCGTTGGGTGTGACATTATGTGTCGGATCATTTTTGCCTTTTCCGGACTTTTAGACAGCAACTTAAGAACTTCTGCGAGGTCAGCTTGCCCTTTTTTACGAGCAGCTGTACTGGCTGCTTGTAACAATAAACGCACGATATCTTCCTCAGATATTGATAGATCAGCTGCTTGTTTCCTCCGACCGCTAATACCCTTAAGCGTAAATGGCAATCGGGGTCTACCAACTGGGTTCATGATTCTGCTTAAGCCAGTCAGTATGTCTACGTGTAAAGAGTTGCATACTTCGGTTACATTTCCCCCACTTTATCTCCAGATTTGTACAAAACATCCTACTTTTTTCATTTAAATATCTTTCAGATGCGTCTGAAAGATTTTGGCTTCACCCCTCTTTAAAGCAATCAAAAAATAACATCCTCTTTGACAGATCGATTCGTCTCTTTTTTCCACTTGGCAAGCAAGAAGGAATTTGATAAAATGAGGTTAAGTCCTAAGAAATGAAATTTTGCAAAAAATTGCGCAAATATGCGGATTGAGTTAATGTGAAACGAAAGCGGAATTGATGGCCCTACAATATGCAAAAAGTCACAGCCCTAACAAATCTAAAAAAAAATTTGGTAGGGCTTTGCAAAGTTGAATTTTCTTTACAAATTTTTTTTGTGAGATGCCTTACGAATACCATCAACAACAAAGACACCACGATTGATTTCTACAGATCAAAGATACTAACACATAGTGCATACCACAACGATTTGATTCCATCATTAATATTTGACAAAACTATCTGTTTTTATTAATTTATAGCAATTGCCAATTGCAGCAGAAAAACACACACTTAACATTGAACTGTCTGTTAGCATCAGCTGCTCATTTAACAGAGTGCTGTTAAGTCATATTTTCTGTTATGTCACATTGAAGACTGATGTTTTTGTGAACTATTGACAAAAAAAATTTAAGTTTTAAACACTTTTGCAAAATGGGTTTAAGCCTAATAAATGGCAAAATTTCCTTTAGTGCGCTGTATGCAGCTGGCATCGCCGACTAATATCTGTAAGTATATAATATCCAAGCCACTTTTCACCAGTTCTCCTAAATCGATTTTGATGAAACAAAATGCAGTCGACGCAGAATTGTCACCATTCTCGAACTGCATTTTTACAATATTAATTCATATTTTTTTTTTTTTTTTTTAAATACATCAAACTTTAAACGCATTTATCTCGAAACCACGTTTTTCGAACTGGCGGCCATGATATCTCCAGTTACACTGAACCGATTTTGATGAAACTAAGTGAAATCGATGCAGAATTGTCACCATTTCATAATTTTAAAAAAATGTTTACTATTTATACTCTGTTCCGAAGGTACATAGAGTATATTAAGTTTGTGGAAAAGAATGTAACAGCCAGAAGAAATCATCTCCGACCCTATAAAGTATATACATTCTTGATCAGCATCAACAGCCGAGTCGATATAGCCATGTCCGTCTGTCTGTCTGTCTCTCAGACCATCTCAGAGATGGTAAGAGATAGAGGTTTGACATGTATGGGACATATATTTCTTATACTTGCAGGCAGATCATTTCCGCAACTTGGAAAAAACCTCATATCTCCCACAATTTTGATGATAGATGGTTCCTATCTGCTAGAGATATCTAGTTATCAAAGTTATTTATCGATGCTGAAGGAATGATAAAGATCAGATGAACGATACTCAAGTTATGATCAAAAAACGGCCAGTTAATACCCACCCCCCCCCCCCCAACCTAACCGAAACCTTTTTTTTGGACCCCCACATTAACGGCCAAGAATTTTTTGAACAGCCCTCGCAACGAAGCAGAAAAATTTTTTTGTTTACTTTAATCTGTTTGTAACACAATAAAAAACTCTTTGCGTTTTCAAAAAGGATTTTTTTAAAAAAGGTCCAAAAACAGCCTTCGTTTAGTGTTGTCAAAATTTGGCTCAATAAGCCGACCAAAAGAACAGCAGTCTCTTCTGCCATATTTCCACAAATGTAGTTGCCTTTTTGAATTTTAAAATATGGCGGCAATTGAAATAAACTTATAACTTCGTTGTAAAAATTTGTATTTGGTGCACGTGTCGTATGATTAATTTTTTTTTTTTTACAATACAACGAATATTAGTTTGGGAATGCAGATACATAACAAAACAAATGCAAAAAATTAACATGGGAGGGACTTTTTAGTTTTGGAATTCGAAATAATTTCTATAAATGAAACAATTATGTGAAAATAGGCAACAATGCGTATGAGTTATTTTTATAAACTTTAGAGCCTATTCTTGCCCTTTAAAACTTGACTTTTTTACTTAAATCTTAAGGGATCGGCCACCGTGTTTTCGCTTTTGCGTGAAGTGCTATAGTTGCCGTAAATTGCGTTATATTTCTAGAATCCAACTGGACCGTTTAAATTTAACTTTTTCTCGTCAGAGAAAGCCACATTTTGGAATTCAGTTGACCAAAATTTGTATCTTTCAGCAAATGCCACACGAGCCTTCAGGTGAGGTGGAAGTAGTTTTGGTACAGGCACCCGGAAAGTATATGAAGAGTTTTTGTTTTCAATAGGAACATGATGATCACGTCTTTTAGTTACATTAACGTCTAAACTACACTTTATCTCGTTACATGCGGTGTTAGAAAGTATGTACCTAAGTACAAATACCTAGGTATGTAGCCGTTTTTTTGTCGACTAAATAAATAAAAAAAAGAAATGATATATGACAAAATGTCAAATTATCCAGCCCATATCAAATCCCAGCTGCCTGATCATAAATATACATATTTTGAATTCTCTTTCCAAGAGGCTTATTTAAAATAATTTCAATTTCGTAAAAAATGGATGTAGAAGAACGTAGAGTAGTAAACAGACGAGCCTGTGTAGTCTGTGCCCTATACTACTTATCATTTTTACTTTTCGACGCAGTATTCTACTGTATATTGACGGGTATTTGTAAAAAATAAAAAAAATATCAAATTGATATGGATCAGATGGCAAAAAAATAACATAAAAAAAGGAAATTTGCAAAATGGCTTAGAAGGTTCTATGAGGCAAATTTTAAGGAAATGAAGGAAGGTTATGATGAGAAATTGAGAATGAAGATAATGATGCAATACTTATAATGAAAAGAAAAGTAAGAAAGAAGTGGAACCAATTGGTACGAAGTGGCAGAGGCTAAGAAGGAAGACCTGGGGCCGAGTCAGAGCCATCGAAGCCAGCCAAAATAATCAAATTCAAGCCTAAAAAGCCAGATCAAGAAGAAAAGTCGCAGCAAGGTAGCGCCTTATAAGCCGATACAGCCCCTCAAGACTCCAGTTCAGACGTTCACCTAAAGAAGCCAATCTAAGTAGCATGCCACTGCAGAATTTGAAAAAATGCGAAAGCGCAAGGCACGTCGCCGAGAGCGGGAACGTGTAGATCAAAATTTTATTTGAAAGACTATTTAAAATTATTTCAATTTCGTAAAAAATTGAAGTACAACGTCAACGAAACAGAAGAATTAGTGAAATTTCAAATAAAAATAATAAAAATCAACTGTTTTTTCGCATGTGTGTTCGCTGCGAGCTTATTTCACCAAATGAATAAGATTTCCCTGTGGCTGAAATAGATGCTCAAACTTCGAATTTACAGTCTATGCAAGGCCTGCTTTTCTTTTGAAAATATTAAAAATGCACGGCGGTGCACTTAATGGGTAGACAAAACAGCTTTCAGAAATTGAGGGAGCACATATCAAGTTAGAAGAAGAAATGTCATAAGGGTAAAAAGGGTTGGTAAAGCGGGCAGAGGAATAAGTTGATTGGAAGAAGTCCGCGAAAAGATCAACGGCAGTGGGGTCATCGTTTTGGAAGTCTCGGAACACAGATTTGTTGTACAGATTCCTGAGAATCTTTGGTTCTTTTTCCTTACACTTTTTGTTTGAAATTGCGATGAAACCACAAAGTTTTGGTAGGATAGTTCACGTCATTCAGTTCAAAACATTTTCGCGTAGGTGGTGTTGTATAAAACATGCTTTAAATGGCATTTAAAAAGTACATTTTTTGTACCTTTACCTAGGTACTGGAAATTTCGTATACCTTTTACCTTACCAAGGTATATTTTTTGACATTTACCTTGTACCTTACCTAGGTAAGAAAATTGAGTACCCTGCTAATCACTGGTTACATGAAATGTCTGGAATGCTGATCTTAATCCCCTCAGTTTAGTTTCTGGCGCCCGAACTTTATGGTTCGGCCCTGTACTTATATCTCCTCTCCCACTTTCTGAAGTCTTTGGCCGCATACCTGGTGCGTGGTTTATTCAATCAAAATAATTTCTAGACATTTGCTAAAATATGCATTGACTGTAGGTGTACGTGTGTTTTACATTATTTAATTATGTACATTTTATAATACACACATACGCGTCTTATGTAACTTAAGTATTCCAGTTGGTATGATTTTTGCACAGTCGACAAAGGGTTACGTTTTGGATTGATATGTAAACAAGGCACAACCGATGTCTTATAAGATTGTCGACGCTACACTAATATATTATTGTTTCCAAGTCATTATAAGTGAAAGTAAGTGAGTGAATTTGTAAAGACTTCCAATTTTTTATGATTTTTATGTGTTCGACTTAATCACAAATCGAGTTAGACCACTTCCAATCTTATCTACACTTGGATAGCAGAGATTAAACAGCACCGTACATTGTTTTTAGCTGACCAATCTCCTCAGAAATGTTTTCTTTTTATGCAGCCAGCAAGGCCGATGCACTGATCCAATTTTGCTGGCCTTCCCTTGGCCTTCAGTTTGGCTACAAGTGACCGCTGTTTCTCAGTAGTGGGTCGGTCTGGTTAATTTTGGTTTGGCTCTCCTAACGAATTGTTAAATGGGCTAATAAAAGTATGACTATGAGTTCAACTATTTATTAACTAAGAAACAACACACATCGATGTAAAATTCATTTATTTAAGCTTTCTAAAATTTAACAGCAATAGAATTTAAAATACAAGTCTATAACTTTTAAGTTGATTTTCCCTTTAAACAACGAATGCATTTTTCTCCATTTTATTATACAATATTTTTTTTTTGGTAGATTTAATTATACCAATTTTCTAAATAATTTATTGTTTAAAACCGCCTCCAAAATGAGAGCGTAAGTTAAAGTCTGCACTGCGTCACATGGAAATAACCTTTACTGAGGGGAGATGTATTTTGTAGCTTTTACTACTATTAAAGTTAACATTAAATTTAAGTTAGCAGAATAAGCGCACGCTGACATCAAAGACAATACATATGTATATGTCAGAAGTTGTTCTTTGCACTAAAACAAAAAATTTGGGAGAATATTAAATTCTAATGTCTTTTTGAAACAGTGACTCATAATATAAAATGCACAAAGCTCAAAGCGTTATATAACAACTCTTTCATTATAACTAACTACTCATTTCAAAATTATTGAAAACAGTTTACAGTTGCAAGTCTATACACCTGTATTCTTCTTCTGATTATTAAGAATCTGTTCTTTGACTCTTAATGCCTTCTGTGTATGGGTAAAGTCGTTTCTTCATATGCTCGCTGGAGATGTCTAAATGTAGTAGTCGTCCGCTCATTTAACTCTCAAAGGCTAATAACACTAGATTACAAAATAATAAAATCTTCTTAATCTGGTGCTTGACTTCGAAGTTATAAAGGCTTTTATCGACACCTTTACATTGAATTCATCACTTTTTTAAAAAAAAGCTAGATTTTAAGTGCGATTTTCACCACGAAAAAAATTTTGTAATTTATTTTATTGCTGGTCACCAAAGACTTGTCTATTAAAAATACAACGCTACATATTTCATTAAAATCCATAAAAGAATATAGAAGTTATTCGCATTTAAGTAAAAAACGGAAGGTTTCAAGTGCAAGCAAATTGACTTCGTTTGATTGTTTTATTGTTCGTCGTAGGAGGTAATTAACAGGTAGTTAATATTCCAACTATTTTATTTAAGAATTACTATGACCTGCTAAATCTATTTTGTATTTGGATATGTTTTTTGTGATTTATCAATTACCTTCCAAGAAAACATTATCATTTCACAATGAATAAACCGATACCGAAGAAATACACATTTTTCTAAAGCTACTTTTCTTCCCAATCAAAAAAACTAGCTTTTTCGCGAATTCTCGAAAACGGCCCCACAAAAAAAATTGTGAAAATGATTTTTGGACTCAGCGGAGGGATTTACATATGAAATGACTGCCAAATGATCGGGATCGAAAATGCTGTAAACGAGTGCAATTGCTCTGTAAAATATGGTTTAGGACATAACTTGCTAAAGTTAAAATGCTTAATCCTTTAATAAATGCTTCTACACCGAAAAAAAAGGCGAGCTAAAATCAAGTCCAAAAAAATTGATTTGATCTCGACCTCCGGATTGAAATTTCAAGTAAGAGTCTTACTAGATTCACTTGAATCAAGATTGGAACAATCCTAAATAGCTTAGATCAATGCGAAAACGCTCATTTCAAGTACGGATTCTAATTGAAAATCAAATGATCCGAACTCGAGATTGAAGTAAGTACGGAATTCCACTGTCGGAGCGAAAGAGCGAAAAGAAACCGAGAGCAAGTTCGAAACTGAGAGCGAAAAAACTCTCTCGGGCACAGCAGTTAGTGGTGTGGGTTTTTAGCGCTAACCGTTGCCTTGGAATCTCCTAGCAGTTATAGCACTTTCAGCATGAGAAGGTAGCTGCTGAATTGCAGTGGATTGTTCAAGTCTATTGAAGAGACTTCAATATCGACCAGCCTCCATTGTAATGTTGTTTGTGTCCTGCTTTTACAGTCGTATGCAAACTAATGACCTCGAGCCGGCTAGAACTTGCTGGTTTAATAATCAAAAAGGTCACTAAAAAAGTAGCATGGAGTTCTTGAGAGTTGCTTTTTTGGGGTCAAAGTGAGTTGAAACATCGAGCTAAAGTCAATCTCATGTCATTTTTTATGCAATCATTTTTCGGATTGGATGTAGTTCGAGTATCGCGCTCAATTTAATCTCGGGTACACTTGCACCAAGCCGACTTGGAGATCAAATCAAGTACGAATATCGAGCTTAAAACAATATTGGACCTTCATGATTGGATCTGTCTTAGGGATCAAATCGAGCTCGAATAACAAGATAAAATCAATCCAGTGTGATCTAAAGTCGGGATCAAGACAAGAATTCCGGGATTGAAAATTCCGCACTCAAATCAATCCTTCTCGTACATGGTTTGAGAAATTGGGATTGATTTCAGCCCGGATATCTCGGATTTTTTTTTGTGTGTAGATGTGCTGTAGCTGCCAAACTTATGTGTTGATGGCATACAAATACATTATGTTGAAGAATCTACCAATTTGAGCATCCATTTTAATAATACATTGTCGTAGATTAACTATATAAAGAGAGCTACTGAGAAGTTGTATTTATGACTTAGGGAACTATCCATATATCAATAGATTCTAGATTCATGAAATAGATTCATTCCAAATCGAATAAAAGCAGCTAGAATGAATTTAATTTCTAGATTATTTTATGGTCTTGGGATCTTTTTGGTGTGAAATAAAATTCGAAGTTGCTTTTATTTCTATACCAAAACCAAGATTGACCGCATATCTCCGAAATATCGAAAACATCGATAAAAAAATAAAGCATGTCAGGTTGCAAAATAGCAAAACAAACCTCGCATTCTTATGTATTGGGTGAACAGATTAATCTAAAGGTGGAAAATCAAAGAATCCGCTCAGGTGGCGATACTTGACGTGTCACATTTAGTTTGATTTCACAGTGGAACACTCAAAATTACCAAGGCTTCGTTGGTAAAACTGAAAACGCAATTTGGTCTATATTTATCTCTAGTTTATGGCCTATATGGACTCGATTATGGGTGATGTCAAAGCATCTCAATATATTTAAAATCTTACAAAATTCAATCGAGTGGCTTTCCATTGATTCCATTTTTTTTGTTAGACCTTTATGGGCGGCGTACTAACCGCTTGTCCATTGGAGGCGGCAATTTAGTATAACAATTGTGGTGACTCCCTTAATCTTAGGTGAATTTTCCAAAATTTCAGCTCTCACCCTTTTTTTAACCAGCAACAGATGTTGTAGCTGTGTTTTGCTAGTATAAATGTGCCTATTAAACGCGAACTTGACTTGATGAAGAAAAACTGGGTATGAGGTGTTGCTCCCTGAGGCCTCTAGTTTCATAATTTATTGGACCCGTTCCCAGGCATTAAAAAAAGTTGCATTTTGTAGCACTGTGTTTTATTCCAAACACATATATACTTTGTTAAAAGTAAATCCCTGACGACGTGCTGAAGATAAATTAATTGATTTCAATATGGAGCACGGACTTCTACATTAAGAACGTAAGTTTAAGCAGCTTAGCATACATATATACATATGTTGTAGTCTTCGTTTTTGGAAACATATGTAAATAATAAATGTAACTCTTTAGGACGGACATATACCACGCCACTATGAAGCTGTGGCTGTTTCTGCGCTTTGCGAGATGATGCCCAAAGTGAGAGGTTCGAGATAAAGACAGCTGCAGAAGCGGCGTTTTTCACGCAGGTTCTCTACGAATGCGTAAAGATCTGCATGTATGTGTTTTAGCATGACGCACATCATTCCAGTAACTTCTGCTTAATCCACATCCGCGTAGACACGGAGCATGAAGAATGAAAAAACAAGGGAAGTGCCCACTCCTGACGATTGTGTAAATAAAATACATGTTGTAAGAGTTCAAAATAAAATTAAAAAGTTTTTAAGATATTATGTTTTAATTTAAATTGCAGTAAAAGCCTAGTACAGAGGGCGTCCGAATTTTCCTTTCGTCACAGAATTTCACATAAATAGAAACACTTTCTAAAAGCACATGAGCATCAAAGCAAAGCCAAGGTGTTTCTAATTATATGAACGAAAGGAAAATTCGAATGACCTTAGTACTAGGCTTTAGGGAGAACTGAATAGGTACTAAAGACTTGATAATAAACACTATTAAATTGATAAAAGCTAGTATCAAAATTATACTCAGAGTTTAACAATTGTAATATCACATTAATAAGATCAAGTATCAAATTGATACAAAAAAGTGTCAACCTGAAACAAGTTAGTATCAATTTAATATCCTCGCAATATCATTTTAGTACTTTCGAAAATGTCAATTTTAGTATTAAAGACAATTTGATACTAAATAGTTTCAAATTTATGACTAAATAGTGACATCTTGATGATTACTTTTGCTTGGGTGTAGGATTTCGTATACAATTACTGAAAATCGAATATCTTCATTTCAAATTGATGACTAAATAGTGTAATTTTGATGATTACTTTTGCTTGGGTGTAGGATTCCGTATACAATAACTAAAAATCCAATATCTTCATTTCAAATTGATGACTAAATAGTGTCATTTTGATGATTACTTTGTTATGGGTGTAGGATTCCGTATACAATTACTAAAAATCGAGTATCTTCATTGCAAAAAATCGTAGAATTGATTGGCTTAGTTTTTTTCAAAGTTAAAGCACAGTACTTTCTGATAATATCAAAGAGAGTCAAACGAAATGTATAGGTACTTCACAAAACGCGTCCAAAATGTGTCAAAATATATATTTTTGGCAACTTTATGCTCAAATTACTAAAAATCGCCACAGATTCGTGTTCAGCACATGAAAATCATGTAGAATCACCACCAACTCGTCAATGTACTGGAAAAAGTATAAATTTGTTGCCTTGTGTTATTTTCAGCGAATCATTTTAGAAAGTTTTAATCAATTGCATTAAGTCCGCAGAAGTGCCGATATCGAAAAAGCCTCAATAAACATTATTGAAAACGATAAGGCTGCAAAGACACTTTCAATTTTTGGGGACAATAATTGTTGCAATTTTTCGTTAATGGACAAAAGTCAATGCTCATCTCAGCCTCTTGCGGCCAGTTCAAGCATACTTCGATTCCCTTGTACCTACGACTTTTCCCCTACGATTGTCCCTGAAAATTGAAAGTGTCATTCCAGCCTAACTCAAGGATTTAAATAAATTTTCTAAAATAAAAAACTTGTGTCAATATGAAAATATGTCAAACTCAAGGATAAAGTAAACTACAAAGAATCAAATTGAATTTGTATTTTTTAATTTTGCCCACACTAACTGATTTATGTAGAATTTTAGTTTCTTATGTTATGTTTTTTCACATGTTAGCCATTGTTTTCTTTAAATGTTGTTCAAACTGTCACACTGAAAATTTGACGTTTCACTAAAAGGGAATTTCGTTTAAATAAAATTTTTGGCTTTCATCTTGCTACAGTAAACAATTTTAGTTCAAGGCCAGAAATGTAAACAATTTGCATTTATTGGATTAATTATTTGGCTATCGGCACATGTTACTTTCAATCAATCAAATCCAAAAACCACACACTGCAAATGCTTTCACACAACACACACCATTTGTACAAACACGTACTTACGCTCCAAGTAGACACACTTTTGGGCATTGTTACCAAAATGACGCAGCAATCAACTGTAACAATATTTGCCAATCCATAAAGTCTGAAACTCACCTGAAACACAAACATAAACAAATGAAATGTGGTGGGCAACTGGAATAGGCACAGCAGAAAAGTCCACAGGAAACTCCATTTGCTATAGTGGCCCAAGAAATTTGATAAAACATCACTGTCCACATCCTGACTGAGATCACGATCATTTGGGCTTGGGTTTAAGGTCAACGAAGTTGGTGGCCCAACGGCAGCAGCGACAACCCCGGTGCCGGCCTTCTTCAAGTCATCGGAGTTTCGACGAAAGTCCAATGCTATGACACTTATTTCCGGTGTACCGGGTGCAGGCTTTGTCTCGCGATAGCCGCCATAAAGGTTTGCCTCAAGGCTACCCCGCGAGTTACCAACGCAATCGAAATTCAAGGAACCGCGACGCAAAACGCCACTCATATCGAGGAAATTGAAGTTTAATTGAAATTTTTTTGATAATTTCGATTAGGTAGACGACGCGTCGTTCGTTTGGCTTTTGATGGCGATCTAAATCCGTTAAAAGTTCAGTCGGTCCGTTATAAATACTGCAAAAGCCAAAAGCTTACAGCGACAGCATTGCCAGGCGTATAAAAAAGTGCGCAGAGCAAAGCTTTTTGTTTTTAAACTTGGTCAATCTTTTAAGACTTGCGGTAGGTTCGGCTAAGAAAAGCTTTTGCTTGGTGATGAGTCAAATTCGTCGTGAGTTGAAAGTGAACACTCGATATCTGCACATATTTATTTGATTTATTTCTGTATTTATATATATATATATAATTTTTTATTTGACACTAAAATTGCATTTGTTTTTGTGTTTTTGGTAATTTGGATTTTACAACAATTTTTTTTTCAACATTATTATCCCTCACTTTTGAGCACTTAACATGAGCTTTAAAACGTGTTTTGTTTTTTTGTTGTTTTTTTTTTTAACAATTATTAATTATTGTTAAATTTGTTCTATTACAACAAAAAAAAAACCAAAAACATTTCATTTTGTAAGTACAATAAGCAACAACAAAAAAAATAAAATCATATTAAAAGTAAGTACAACAAGCATTTTTTTCATTTACTAGATAAATACACACATATACAAACATACATATATATGAATTATTAAATGCATTATATTGGAAAATTGGTTTAAACATTTGTATTTCGTTTCTGCAGCAAAACATACAATAATAATAATAATAATAAAAAACGAATTAAACTGCTTTGCACTTACATATATACAAATCCATATACATATATAGGGTATGCATAATTGACTGTGAATTAGTTTATGTTTATATAGATTAATAGACTAATGTTTAATTGACTACAATTACTAGAGATTACAATTTTGATACGCAGTTCTCCCCAAAAGGGAGTGCGGGCCCAAAAAACCATGTTGTCTAATTTGATTTGAAAACATTATTTTTCATAGACGAGCACAACAAAGATGGCGACATATAACGACAAGAGTATGTGTACGTTGAGATATTGACAAGACATATTGACAAGAATATTGTGGTTTCTGTTTTGTTTTTTGTTTTTTTTTGATTTTAAATTGGCAATACTTTTTTTTTGCATGCACTATTGATCCAACAAGATACATATATTCGCTTAGAATTTTCCATTAGCAATTATAAATTTTACACAAAAGTCAGCTGGAAATTCTACTTTGATCAGATTCCTATAAATAGATTTATACTCAATCGCCCATGAATACTGCTAGCCAAACGAAAAGTTCCTAACCAGCTGAAATTTGTAAGTATTCGCGAAATTTCGGCATTATTTTGAGACAGAAAACTAATATAAAAACAAAAAGAAGTTTTTACACCCTTGTAGCTTGTTTAATTTATATAAATTAAGGTTTTAAATGATTTTCATCGAACATTCTTAGCAAAGTTGTTTCCCAAACTCAGCAACAGATGGCTCCACTACTTTGACCATTTGCTTGCCAGTTTGTTATATGGCAGCTATACGATATATTCATCCGATTTGGATCAAACTCGTCAAAATTGTGTGGAATCCGATAATATTCATAGCTGGAAAGCTTAAGGACGCTACCATTGACAACAAAAAAGTTTCTCTCACTAGAACTACTTTTTCAACCGATAGTTCCTATGGCAGCTATATGCTATAGTCATGCGATTTGAATCAAACTTGGCAGAATTGTGTGGTAGCATATAGCATTTATCAGTAGCAAGTTTGGGAGCGATAGCAATGAAAACAAAAAAGTTTCTCCCACTAAGACTTTTTCTCTGAACTAACTTTTGTATGGCAGCTATACCATATAGTTGTCCGATTTTCATCAAACTTGGTGGAATTATGTAAAATCATAGAGAACTGAAAAATGCAAGGTTTGGGGGCGTTTGGATTGAAAACAATAAAGTTTTTCTAACTAAAACTAGTTTTTTGACCGATCGTTCCTATGGCAGCTATATGCTATAGTCATCCGATCCGGCCGGTTCCGACAAATGTGCAACGTATTTATACCAAAAGGCTTCGTGCAAAGTTTGGTTGAGATAGCTTTAAAACTGACGGAGGAGATAGCATAGAAACAAACGGAAGAACGGAGAGACGGACATGGCTATATCAACTCAGCTCGTCATGCTGATCAAGAATATATATACTTTATGTGGTCGGAGATGCTTCCTTCTATGCGTTACAAACATCTGGGCAATTTTAATATACCCTCTACAACGGTATAAAACAAAATTTGTAAATAAAATAAATGCATTTAGTTTTCTATTTGAAATTTTGGAGTGATCTTTTTCCATTCCCGCCGGCATTTCCAAAGTCTTTCACTTTATGCATATTATATGCTTTTAAACAGATCTAACAAATTCAGTTATCGTTTTGATGGTAGTATATATCCTATGGGTCAGTTGAAGTTAGCTTGTGCAAGTGTTTTCAAACGAAGCTCGATTTGCCTTTTCGTCTTAATAAATTAAGCTAAAGTTTCTCGTCAGTCAAAAATTCTAAAACGTTTTGGATTTGGAGTATGGCAAAAATTTGAAACAAACTTGATCGGCGTGGAGACAATAGGAGTCTACATTTCAAATTTGGTTGCTCTAGTTTTTCTAGTCTCTGAGATAGAGGTGTTCATACAGACGGTCGGAATTTCAAAAGAATATTAAAACATAGCACAAAAACTTGAAAGTTACTTAAACGGTGCAGTTCTTATAAGGGTTCCCAAGCAACGACCACACGTACACACACACAAACAAAAATCGGGTTTCTCTTTCTATTTCTTGTGGTTGTTCTTGCTTGAGTTGTATTTGTATTGGCTTCCACGCGCTTGTAAGCTCATTCTGGGCACCCCTGCTATAGTATTACAGTGCCATGTTGACAGCTAAGCAATTGTACTTGAAGGGTATTACTCCACTACTATGTTACTTCCTCGTACAGGTTTCTATTTAATCGACTATCCACTCACAGTTTGTTTTTCGGCCCTTTTGGCATAAAGTCTAATTTTTAGATACTTGTCGCAAATTTGATTAGGCATATTTCAGGCCTTCAAGACAAGCTAAGAGTTTGTCTCCCTATAAATGATAATACTTTACAATACTTACTACCAAGCTCGGTTACATTTCTCATGTGAGAAAGGCTTTAAGTTTTGTATCAAAATACGAATAAGGGTTTCAAGATATTAAGAATTTTAGCACTTTTTTAGTTCTAGGCAGCAAACTAAAGGCCTCGGAACTAGAAGTTTCATAAAAAATTGAGGAAAAATGAAGCAGAATTAACGATTTCGCCAGATTCGACATTTTACATGTTTTGCAGCTAAGAGTTATTGTTACGCTTAGCACATTTGTGGAGTCTATGTAAGTAGGCACAGGGCTTCGTTATACTTTGAACAGTTAAGCTGACATTGATGCCACTCAATTTCATGTCGTCCTTCTTGAACATTCAAGCCAGGGGTGCCCGCGCCCATTCCGCAAGACACGCACTCGTTGTTGCTTTGCGGAAAGGAATAGCGCCCATAAGCCTGCATAAAGCAGGGTTCCCCAAGAAGAGCGCGCAAAAATATCACTGTCTATCAAATCCAAACAGTTTTCATCTTTATTGGCAGAACACCGAGAAAAAAGAAATTATATTTTTATATCAATTTTACTCCGATATGACCATTAGGGTGCTTTTTTTTAAAGGCAAAATGGAAATTTAGAGGGCGCCCCCGTAACGGATGCCTATTGTATTATAGATAATACAATTTCAAACAAAAAAAGAAAAATTTTAGTTTTAATGGGCGTCGTTTTCAACTGAAGATTACCCATTTGCCTTAAGCTACATTAAAATTTCAACAATGAAATCTGTGCTACAAGCGACAGATTGTCAATGGCGGATTGAAAATTATATTTTCCAATTTTGATTCAAAATGGAAAATTTATCAAAAACTTCTGAGCCTCTTCGCGCCCACTAAAACATAACTTTTCAACTTATTTTTTTTTTTACTTTAAATATACACCATAAACTTATGAATCAATGGGCGCCCGTATGACATTACATTTTTCATACAAAAAAGAAGCAGTCTGATGACCCAATATCAAATTGATATGCTAAAAATTTCAAATCGATATTTTTTTACATATTTAGTATCATTCTGAAACTATTTCATATCAATTTAATTAAATGATATTATCAGGGGTGTCCTGGAAATCTCTAGAGATTTTTGTATAAACGATTGCACTTCGAACTCAACTTGGAGTACTTTATTTGTGATCCATCCCCAGTTAATTTAGAAATACCACAAAATTCAGTTTTCGGCGTAGCTTTTTTTTAAGAATGGTCACACTAGAGTATTTTTGTCCGTAGAGGGCTTAAGGGTTACTCTATGGACCGCTGCTTTAACTGGTCGAATCCAATTTCATAGCTAATTAGATCCCTCTATTTTTAGAAAATTTATGCGACTTGTGGAGTACGCATCGAACGAAATCTAGCTTCAACAGCAAAAGGCCCAAGCTGTCCTTCTCTTATTCTTTTGGCTGGAGTGCTACAGTTTAACGCCGTTTTCGAACCTTTCATATGACCACAAAACAGGAATTGAACCCTGACACAGGCGCCACCAGTAACCTTTAACTTACATCTCACACATAACAAGAGTTCCGTATACTTTTACGTATGTTCCAGAAATGATTTCAGTCTACAAAATTTAACCGAATCTATTTTGCCTTGGTTTCGATGATTTCCCTGCTCGACTTTTGTGTAAAATTTATGCTCTTCGATCCAATCGAAGAATTTTTTAGCTGGAATTTCTGCTGTCGATTTTCTTAACCTACAACTACGATTTACTTATATATGTATGCTATAAGCCATTGGTACTTTAAATGTTAGTTCAAGTTTTGTTTTGTTTGAGATACTGACTACGTGGCTAAGCAAAACAAGGTCCTGCCTGATATTCTTGCAAATGGCATTATGATGGACATTCGATTTCATTTAATTGCATTTTCCCTAGGTAAGGATAATAAGAAGGTGGCTTGAGGCGGTGGATATGTCAAATTGGATCTGGGCAACGATTTTTAGTTGGTAATTTGCAAATGATTTCTCATTTTAAATACTTTGGACCAGCCAAAATATGTACTAAAGGATTGGGGCTTATTACACCTGCTTGGCTGCATTGGAACTGGCATTGGCAGCGTTCTGCTGACTCCTGGCGGCTGCAGTGGCCGCATTATGTCGCACCGCTGTCTCCGGCAGAAAGAGCACCACAAAGCCGCCAAAAATACTCCAGGCGGTGAGTAGCGTCATCAACAAATGGCCCTCGATGTCATTCTGGTCAAGTATATAAAAAAAAACGGATACATTTTGAGTAACCTCGTCAAACTTTCTGCAACCAACTTCCGGCACTTACCAGTAGCGACAAATAGGGCGTCAGTATCAAGGCCAAACCGGCGGCCACATTGCAAGCCCCCACGCCCATATTTCGGATGGGCGTTGGATATAGTTCCGCTGTGTAGACGGGCATTATGGTATTCCCTGCGCTTATGGTGAACTTTCCCATCATCAGGAATGTGATCTTTAGCCAAAGCATATCCTCCTGTCCCTCGGTAATGGCTGCACAGCAACATGCCACGCCGGTACAGAGCAAAGTGGCGCAAAAGAGCCATTTTTTACCCACCTTGGTTATAATGTACATGGCCACCGCAATGGCGGGTATTTCGACTAGGCCAGCTAGCGCCTGCAAAAGGGGTTGGAGGAAACAAGAGACAGTTAGAGTGTGATGTCGGGGGCAGGGGTATGCGCATGAGATGTGTCTTGTATCTGCGGCGCGAAGCATTAAATCACCAACGGCATCAAAGGTGCGCCATGCGTTGTCAAAATAAATTATGCAATAAATTAGCTGACAAGCGCTTTGGCATGTCCATTGTGTGGCCAAGTCAGTGATGAGCAGATTTGGCTAGTTTTGAGTTATAATTTAATAATTGAATTTTTTATTCTAATTCACATTTTTGTACGTTTAAATTAAAAAAAACAAGAAAGAAAGTCGGTCAAGCCCGACTATAACATACTATGTACCCTTAATGTCGCAGCTCGCATTTGCTCACTGCTTCACTGGCCGTTTTTTGTTCATAACTTGAGTATCGTTCATACGATCTTTATCATTGCTTCAGCAAATCGATAAATAATTTTGATTACTAGATATTTTTAGAAGGTACGAACAATCTATCATCAAAACTGTCCGAGATATGACGTTTTTTCCAAATTGCGGGGGCGTGAGAGGGCGTGACAGAAATTGAAAATAAACTTGATCTGCCTGCAAGTATAAGAAATATATGTTCCATACATGTCAAACCTCTATGTCTTACCATTTCTGAGATTTGTTTGTTCATACGGACGGACGGACAGACGGACACGACTCGGCTGTTGATGATGAGTCAGATCATATTTTGATTACCAGATCTACACTTAGAAAAAAACGACTGACTGAGTCTTAGGTCGATCGGGATAGAAATTATACTGGCAGAGTTCTAGTTCGTTCGGGATAGAATAATTTATACCGATTTGTACTTAAAATTTCAAGTATGTTTGGTTCTTGGAGATACTTAAATTAGGAACGAAACATTCTAGAATCGACAAACGACTGTTAACGATATTAAATCAAGAACAAACGTTCTTAAATCACCAACTTTTAATACTTACAGTATGCCGAAAAATATAAGGAAAGCGCGTTATTAGTTCAAATACAAAATATCTTGGATTGAGGACAAAATAAACTTACAACTCCAAAGATGTGCAATGGAAACTGCGAATTATTTCAAATCGAAACTGCTCTTAAAATCCCATAATGGTTCTAACACTTATGTTATGAACGTTTAGAAAACCCCATCTTGTTCTTTGGTTAACTTAATTTCTTTCGATTTTCCAGCCTTATTTGATTTAATACAGAGGTACACTTCTACATTCTCAAATTGGGAATTGCTTTGATAGCTTATACTGTGAACAGAAGTTTGAATCCTCTGAACACATATTACCAAACACCGATGCCGGCCAAATGGAGAGAACAAAAAAGTGTGCTTGTGTTGGTAAGCAAGAGAGCTCTCTCCAGACTACAGCCGTTTTACTTGCAGTTCACACAATCATGAGTTCGGCTCGCGTAAAATCACGACTGACTTCGGCTCGTGGTAGCTTTGGCTGGCCGGGTCTGCTTTAGAGAGGCGCACTCTCAACAGATTTGGGAAACATATCTTACACCCAAACCAGATCAGAAATCCACGAAAATGCCGACCTTCATACAGGAAATAGGGTTGCTAGGAGAGTTGCAAATGCAGAAATAGGGCACAATAGACCAGGTTTGGTCGCGATGCGCTATTTCCCCAACAACACATTATAGTAACACTTTGGTAATGAAGCGAGGGTGGATTTCTGACCTAAAGTCATACAATCTTTGGCCATCCTAATTTGATTAAATACAGAGACATTGGGCTTGTTCAGCAGAACAATTTGCTCCCTGATCAAGTATAAATTTTCACTGATCCTTCTGCTGAACTCGAGTGTTGCGGTATCCTGATAGTCAATTTGAAGTATCATGATAGAGGAGCATGTATCGAAGAATTACTATGCTACTTTGAAGTGATACTGCTCCCACCAACAGTAATTGTGTATCGATAGGCATGCTATCGGTAACAATATGCGCAGATTGTCCATTGATTGCAAAGAAAAGCTTTTTTTATCGGCTGTAAATAACTTGCTGTAAAAAAATTGTGACTTCATAGATGCAAAATTTATGTTGACACGGAGAGCTAATGTGTCTACGCTGCCGTTTCAAAATGCATCGCCTCGGGGCGTTGTTAAAAAAGTAGCACTTCGTTCAGCCGAAACTATTTGATGCATACTTTTTTTGTGATACCTGCTCAGGGGTCAATTATTCTGCTGAACACGCCCATTGTTTCAAGAACAAATTTGGTATAGCTTTAGAGTTTTTTAGGCTTAAACCAAGAACACATGCATATTTTGTACTCATTTTAAGAGTAAATCGAGGTTTACCTAAGACCATTACAACCTAAAAGTATGATAAAAAAGATTTTAAAATAGTTCGAAATGTATTTATATCTTGAAACAGTCTTAAATCAAGTATTTAGGGATTGATGAAATCGTACTTGAAATAAGAATTTTGTATTTCCTGTACAAAAAGTTTTGAAGGATTTTTAAGAGATGGCGTCACTAGTATTAAATCGAATCGGACAATGTTGGAAACAACTTCATTTTGAAGCCTCAACACTAGGCTTTCTTTTTCAGTATGTGTCGTTTAGCTGAAGTGTAAACAACATAGTTGTTGTGTGCTCCGAAAATGTCAACTTTTGTGTCAAGAAAACGCAATTTGCGGTAATGTTTACTTTTCCTCTGAGATCAAGGTGTTCATACAGACAGACGGACGGACGGACAGACGTACATGGCTATATCGACTCGGCTGTTGATGCTGATCAAGAATATATATACTTTATATGGTCGGAAATGATTCCTTCTGCCTGTTACATACATTTGCACGACTTTAGTATACCCTTTAGGCGGGCCATACGCCAAAATCGACGGCAAAGCCAAATATTCGCGATGGCAAAGTCATGTTCTGTATTTGTTGGTACCAATTGGGCGTGTTGTACTATGAGCTGCTACAACCGCGTGAAACCATCACAGGGCAACTCTACGAAACTCAATTGATGCATTTGAGCCCAGCATTGAAGCAACAAACCGCCAAAATACGAGCAAAGACACAGCAAGGTAATCTTGGAACATGATAACAATTGGCTACATGTTGCCGAGCCTGTCAAAACACATCTTAAAACGCTAAAATGGCAAGTCCTACCCCACCCACGTTATATCTCAGACATTGGCCCTTTCGACTACTGTTTGTTCTTGTCGATGACACATAGCCTTGAGGATCAGCACTTTCGCTCTTTTGAAGAACTCCAAATTGGGATCGATTCGTGGAAAGATTTTCGAAAATTGCCAGAAAGATGGGAAAAAGTAGTGGCTAGCTATGGACAATACTTTGATATATGAATTTGTAACAAATTTTTCACAATAAAGAGTCAAACTTGGAAAAAATCCCTTAAAAATTTTTGTACAAGTAATACTAAGGGCCGTTTTCTCATGTTCCTATTTTTGCGCAAATCGAAATCCACCTAGATTTTGGAATTAGGTGGTTTTTGTGCCATTGGTTGTCTCATGTTGGTGGATTATAAATTCGGGCATTTGCGCCACGATCACACCGGGAGGGCTGGAAAGGTATAATACTAGTTTGGCAGCACCTTTACACTCGGCTGATTATTGTTTTTGATTATTGCGCGTCAATTTTAAAAATTAAAGCAAGAATTTTACAGAGGAGGAGAATGTTTTTCTTTTGGAACCACTTGTTACTTTGATAAGAGATAAAGCAATAGGTCGAAAGCTAAGTTCACACAGGTAAAAAATTTGGACAAATTTTCATGAAAATTTTGCTATATAGGCCATATTGTGTAACTTTCCGGCCATATTTTATCAAATTATTTGCGTATGGAACCATAGTTTAAGTTTTTAATCCTGCAAAACCTTTAATCATGGCTATTTTTTATCAAAATTTAGCCAAATTATTTGAATGTTTAAACTTAGCTAAAGCAATGAACTAAAGGAATTATAATGTGCATCTGTGTTTTCAGCAATGTCTGCAGGTGTTCTTGTATATCACTTTTTGCTTTCGCAAGTCGGATTGGTCTTCCATCAATGATGCGCTTCTTAATATCGATAGGTCCTTCCTTGACTCTTTTCATGACATGGAGGAAGCTGCCAATTCTTTTTATCTAACCTTGAATACTGTTTTTAATGAATTCGTCCCATTATATGCGCCTTCCCCTCCCACAAGGGCTCCACCCAGGTTTACAAGGGAATTGTCCAATCTTAAAAACATCAAGAGTCGTTTGTACAAAAAATTCAAGAGATCTGGTTCCCAAATAGATTACTCTAAATACTCAGATGATCGTTCCAAATACATGAGTCTCAATTCCGAGTGCTTCCAGGATTATTTGGTTAACTGCAAATTAAGCTTTCAGCAAGACCCTAAAAACTTTTATAGGTTTGTCAATTCAAAACGCAAGTCTTCTCGTTTTCCTCCTGCACTTTCCTTGGACAACACAACTGCTTACAACGATATGGATATTGCCAACTTGTTCGCAATTTCTCTAAAGAAAAGATTTTATCAAATACAACCGGTCCTATCATAGAAAGGCCTATACTAAGATGAAATAAAAATTAAGTTCGTCAAGTTACTTCACATGAATAGAAAATTTTAGAAAACAGCTTTGAAACCTGAATGCGTCTTAATTATGTAAAATATTGTGACGACCTAAATTTTTATCTCATCTGAGTACAGGCATCTGAGTTAAGGCAAAATTTTCTAAATACTAAAAAAATATCTGTAATATAGAAAACTATACTCTGTCTTTTCGCACTAACTTACGTTATCTGCTATTTAGTTTGACATCCAATTGAATTTAGCTTGAGTTTTGCTCATCACTGTCGCGCACAGAATACTTTGCTGGCCACTCGCCAAAGTGGCGAACCAAATTCCAAAGATTAAGATGGCTGGCGTTTTTTTTGGTAGATTTATATAGAGCTTTTGCAAGCAACATCATAATTCGATTGCAAACACATTTTCCCGTCCATCTGACATGGCATAAAAGTATGTACAACAAATTCAAGGGGAATCCAAATGCCTGACAAATCCAATTAGGCGGACATCATGGTATCCCTCCCAGCAGCTGACATTGACGAGAGTGTTGGGTGGGGGGTACTTAGCACTTGTTAACTACAATAAATTTAAAATGCTTTTGGATTTCGCCTAATGCCCACCAATCATACCTCAAAACATGATGATAAGTGACTAGTCAAACTTACCGAATTCAAATAGACATTGCCACCAAACGAGCTCATGTTCAGTATGATGCCATAGTAGACCAGATTCATGGTGAACCAAATGCAGAGGAAACAAATCGAGATGCGTCTCAAGTAGCTAGATCTAAGCATATAGGTAAAGTCCTTTGAGCTGCTCTCCTGAGTTGGCGGTAAGAGCTGATAATCGGGTGGCAATTGACGACCATTGAATTTAGCCGCTGCTTCAATGATGCGTCGCACCTCCTCGATGCGACCCTTCACCAACAGCCAGCGCGGTGATTCCGGTACCACAAACCTGTCGACAGGTAACCAAAAAATACAACCGAAAATCAAATAAATTAGAGGGAAACATGTGCACCTCTGTTGTTTATAAATGGGATACCCACGCGATATGCGTGTTATTTACGATCCGTGTTTATGCATAACATTTGATCGTTTCGAACTTACCACAGAAAGCACAGGAATATGCCTGGCAGACCAATGCAAAGCTGCAGCTTTTGATAATCTTGCGTTAGATAGGCCAGGCCAGAGATGAGCATATAAGAGATTGGCAGTGGGAAGAGATTGTACATGCCAGCAATAGTCCGCCATTTGCCATCCACATATTCTATGGCCAATATCAGGCCAGAGTAGGTGACCGATACCGAAACGAGTCCCAATAAAGCACGTAGCGTTAGATAAAGCTCAAAGGAGCTGCAGAAGTAGAGCCAAAGACCTGAAAAGTTTAAGATAGGAAGGCTTTCTACTATGATTTAAATTAAAGGAAGGAAATTAAAGGAAAACATGGAGGCTGTTGTCTCATCATATCCAAATATGGATGAATGCTTTCTGCATTTGGACAATTTCTTAGGAAAATGTTATTAGCTCTTCGAAATTGATTTCATTATAAGAAATTATAATATTTAGCTCCTATTAAAGTAATTATATTTCCAACCACATAATTTACTACTGAAACATAAGCTCTCATAATCTGCATTATGAAATTAACAGTTTAAATACAATTTTCAGTGTTTGGTGAAAACTGCCGAAAGTGCTACCCATTGTGTTCAAGTGAATCCTTTGAGTTCAAATCTCTGTAAGAAAATGTTTTCATTTCTTCTATTTTTGTTTGTTTTTAGAAGTTTAACCAGACTTTGAGATATCTTGCAAACTGGTCCAAATAGCTGAACCAAAAAGACAAACGGTTTGATGAGCTTTCTCAAGAAAATAGAATAATTATTTATTTATAAGTAGAATATTCTTAAAAAGAGAACTCAAAATAATAAAACTTGAAATGAGAGCTCGATTGGAGACTAAATGTTAGCTGGCTCTAGGTCGAGAAGAAAAACTCAATGTTTTTGGTTTTTTTCCGAATGCGCCTCGGCATCCGTCTTCAGGGACAAATTTATAACAAGTCTGTACCGCTTGACGTGGAGTTCAGTATATTTTTTTTCTTCTAAATTTTAGGATGAATTTGCCTAATTGCCTTTTCTAATTTTTAATGTAGTTTCCATAATTTTGATTTTAGAAATTATTTGTTAGAAATTTAGGGTATTTTGAACTAAAATTAAGAAAATAAACCCTAATTTAAAGAAAGTTTTTCTCAAAGAATATTAAAATAAAAAGAAAAACTAGTGGAAATCTAACTTCGGCTCGACCGAAGTTTATATACCCACACACACGACTAATGCCGCGACGAAACAGCACAAACACACATGCTGACGGCGTCTGCAGGCGAATTTTGGCGCGTTCTCACACGGACAGCATCTACCAGCGCGCACACACATAGTATAAACAGCAATTGTATGTGCAAATCACACGGCTGGCGATCATCGAGGAGGCCTCACTCCAACCAGGAGTCGCTCATTCGTACTTTTGGCAGTGGAATTTTTTTTGCAATTTGTGAAACACCATCGACAAACCTCCTGGTTAGAAAACGACGCCGGCAACGCCTACACACATTCACACACACAGACACCAACGTATGTGGTCATATGTATGCATATGTATGTATTTATATCGCTCAATCTGCCAGAATTTTCATGAAAGTATGAGCGTAGGCTGGAGCGCCCATTTCGCTTGCATGACATATTGTCCACCGACCTACTGTCTGTCGCCCGATCCTGCACGTCCAACCGTACACATCCTGCTGCAGCTCATGCTGCCCCGCCTGGCCTACACCTGCCGCCCACGTGTGAACACGTTCATCGCCCAGCCTGCCCTTCGCCTGCTGCTCACGCCTACGATTTACGAGCGTCAAACGGACTCTTCAACTACAAGTAACCGATCTCACGTTGGTGAATCCGACTAATTTATCGGATCTAACATTGTACGCAGCCTGCCAGCAGATCGATCATACTTATGGCGGTACGTCGCGCGGCTGAATTTTGATCTTCATCGCATATTTCGTAGTCGCCGAGGTTCATGCACAGCGATCCGCATACCTAACCGACCACTAGCAACATGCTACGACTCAAGACGCTCTTTGTTTGGCAATTGATGTCAGTCTGAGTCTACCTACAAGTTCTCGATCTCACCACGAAAGTCCTTAACGAGAGGCACCACGAAAGTCCACAACGCGTGGCAAACGAAAGTCCATAACGAGTGGCAAACGAAAGTCCACAACGCGTGGCAAACGAAAGTCTCTACTCGGGGTACAATACCCAGTACTATTGACTCTTCAACTTCAACCCTGATCGAACGAACTTGCTTATCGACCCCCAATCGAAGCAACGACCTCAACGCGAGGCAACCTTAACTTTGCTTGGGCGAACTTGCTTGTCGACCACCACTCGAAGCAACGGCCTCAACGCGAGATTACAAACGACGCAACTTCTCCAATCTGTACTCGGTGCACATGCTCAGTACTACGGATTGACTAAGTTCTATGCTCAACGAAACAATACCATCTCGACTCAACTACGACACAAACATCACAGCGAGAAGTATACGCAAGCATTCCTCCACTTTGGGACTTGTGCAAAACCTATAGATGATCACCCCGGACATACATTCATCTCAGCTTTACTCAAAACTTGAAGATCATTCGTTCCCACATGGTCTCTGAAAGGGGAGTCTTGTGGCAGCCCTGGCCACCTCTGGTCACACCATTCATCGAGCACCATTCCTGACGTGATAGCAGAACGACAACACGCGCCATCCCTGGCGCTCAGTTTCTGGCTTGGTATCGGCCACGCGCGCCACGCGCCTGCATCGCTCCGTTCGACTTGACGATAATTGTTAACTTATGTGATATTCAATAAAGTTAGTTACATATTAATCCCTCGTAGCTAAACCATTTGCTTCCCAGTTTGTTATATGGCAGCTATACGATATATTCATTAGATTTGGATCAATCTCGTCAAAATTGTGTGGAAGCCGATAATATTCATAGCTGGAAAGCTTAAAGACGCTACCATTGAAAACAAAAAAGTTTTTTTCACTAGATCTACTTTTTGAACCGATAGTTCCTATGGCAGCTATATGCTATAGTCATGCGATTTGAATCAAACTTGGCAGAATTGTGTGGTAGCATATAGTATTTATCAGTAGCCAGTTTGAGAGCGATAGCATTGAAAATAAAAAAGTTTTTCCTTCTAAGACTTTTTCTCTGAACTAACTTTTGTATGGCAGCTTTACTATATAGTTGTCCGATTATCATCAAACTTGGTGGAATTATGTAAAATCATAGAAAACTGAAAAATGCGAGGTTTAGGGGCGTTTGTATTGAAAACAAAAAAGTTTTTCTCACTACAACTAGTTTTTTGACCGATCGTTCCTATGACAGCTTTATGATATAGTCATCCGATCCGGCCGGTTCCAACAAATGTGCAGCGTATTTGTACCAAAAGGCTTCGTGCAAAGTTTTTTTAAGATAGCTTTAGAACTGACGGAGGAGATAGCATAGAAATAGACGGACGGACGGACAGACGGACATGGCTATATGAGCTCAGCTCGTCATGCCGATCAAGAATATATATACTTTAATTTTAATATACCCTCTACAAGGGTATAAAAATAAATAATACTAAATCGAAACTATTCGTTTAGTTCAAGCGAACCAAAACCTTGGGTTTAGGGGTTCCAGTAACCGGTCCGCGAACCGAACCTCAGACTTTACAGAGGCTTCGAACCCCCGGACCGAACGTTTTGCAAAATTTAAGAGGTTTGCAGCCTTGAAATAAACTATCCCAAACATTTCTTCGATTTTTTCCAATGAAGATATACCATTTTTAGTAATTGTATGCATTTTCACAAGCCAGACGAAAGAAAGCAGGAAGTAGAGTAAGACGACGCCTCAAAAAAGTTTTCCCTAGGGAGCTCACCAACAGACAAATATACTAACTTAGCAACTACCTCCCATTCAATAAACTTGACACCAAACCTATTTTATATCATCACAAAACAACTCGCTCATAATCAGACAAATTACACCTGCAATCAAACTTACATAAACAGATAAGTTAAGAGAATATCTACACAATCTAAATTAAGTTGCCAAATTTACACAAGGTGACAGAAAATTTAGAAACATAATAAATAATAAAAAAAAATCGTGTTGCTGCCCCAAAGTTGAATATGTTCATTGAAATTCTATACAAATTACTATCCTGTTGTACTGTTTATGCAAGGTATAGCTTTGGACAGTTGGTATTTTATTATTCGAATTCAAAATGGTATACCTTCGTACAATTCTTTGGAATAGTTTATTTCAAAGTTAAGAAATAGTAACTTACGATAATATCACAAAAAGTCAAATCAAAAGTAAAGGTTCTCCACAAAACGCTTCTAAAAAGGGTCAAAGTAGCCATTTTTTGCAACTTTAAACTCAAATTACCTAAAATCTCGACGTGATGGACCATTTCTGAAAACATATTCGTCTAGAATCACCACCAACAATTCAATATACTGGACCTGATTGCCTAGTGTAATATATTAGAATAATTCTGATAGTCCAAGCAAATCAGTTTATTTATCAAGTGATGTAAAGGTATTACACAAGTTGACCCTGCAGAGGCAATGCCTCGCCCCGCCCCCCCATCACTCATTAGAAATGTCCTTTTGAATGCAAATTTCAATTACATTGTACGAGATTTAATCAACAAGGACAACAAGGCTGGCAGCTGCATTGACTCACTTACCACCCCCGCCCATTGCACTCGAAATGCTCTCTTCCTGACCCCCAGACATGGCCAAGTTCACAGTCACCTGAGGAGGACATTGCCAATGTCACTTCAAGTGTGTTTGTGTGCCTGTGTGTGTGTGTGTATGTGTGCTTGCAGGTGATGGCCCCGTCCTTTACACTCACCGAATATGGTCTGCAGTATGGCCGATATGAAGAGCATAGTCTTGCGACCAAATTTGTCAGACAGATAACCGGAAACAATGCCACCTGTTGCCACACCCAACAAAAAGAACATCTCAGCCACATTCTTCAGGTACGCCTTATCGCACACCAGATCCCACTGCGATGTCCAGGTGTTGCCTACATTATCATGAGTCTCGTATTCCCAACTCTCGCAGGCTACCAGTTTTCCCTCAGACTCCGTTGCTGCCGCTGTCGCCTGTTGCTGTTTGCCAAAAGCGATAAGAGCATTAGTTATCCATGACTGAATAGGATTTCATGCTCTGCTTACCTGCAACTGAGACGATGTCGTATCGTTGCTCAACTGGCTCCAATCGATGCCGCCTTGGCGACGACAATTGTCACTGGAACCGCTCAGATTGCGCCAAACGTCCACGGGCAATTGTTGCAGATGTCCTGGCCGTTGGCACCAGAAATCCTTGTTGGCTGCCTGATATACCGACGAGGAGATGTGAAAGGTATTGGGCACTTGGAATAGCGACAATAGAACAGTCATCAATAGCTGCCATTTGCCATAGTGCCCCATTAGATCGCCAATCACATCGGTCTCATCTTCATCATCTGCTGGTGGTGCTGCCGCCGCGGCCACTGGCGATTGGGGTGTGGCCTGTGTGGGTTGCGAGATGTTGGTGGGGGACGGTTTGCCGGTGTCGTGCATGATGCACAAAGGAACTGCAAGATAGAGAGAATATAATGATGAGCGAAAGAAAACTAGCAGCTGTTCAAAATCGCTTCGAGCTAAACATTTTTGCAAAGAGTTTGAGACTTAAGACCGGAATGAGGGAAACATTCAATAAAGTCCTTAGGAAGAGAATAAATATACATACTTATCCCGAGATGACAGACGAATTAAAGGAATATGGCGCAGATGTAATTACTTAAGATAGCGAAAAAAAAGGTTAATTGGTTTATTGGAAGAACTTATATATTGCTTCTCTTATTCCCCCTCAGTATGCTGAGCTTCATGGGTGTCCCCCAAGCTTGAACTCAATTATTCGGGTGCAAGATTACACCATACAGTTGAACAACAGTATTTTTGAATTTTGTTGAACTTTGTATATAAAGATTTGACCCTCATTTTAATATTCTAATCACCGACATGGCAGCAGAAGCTGAAACATTCTTACGATGAACCATCGAACATTCCACCGAAATTCAAAGTTTACCTTTGAGTTAGAAAAAGATGAAAAACTTCAAAATTTAGACACCAAAATGAATCGACATGGAAATAAACTCAAAGTAAAATGCTACAATGCCATTTATAAAATATTATTTTCTATTTTTTAGCTATAAACCCCTTTTCTAAAAGTGTTCATAACTAAAAACTATTTTGGGTCATTAGTTTACAAATACATTGTTAATCTTCAACGTTGCCTACCAGAAATGCAAACTTAACAGAACTCTGTTAATACAGCGGCTGCTAAAGTCAGCATATTTTAACGAATGAATGTTGAAAAATTAAGAGCATACTTTCCTGCAGCGATTTCACAGTGCCACAAAATTCAACTTTTTTTAATGCCAGGGAACGGGACCAATAAATTCTGAAACTAGAGGCATCATGGAGCAACACCTCATACCCAGTTTTTCTTGATCACGTCAAATTCGCGTTTAAATGGGCACATTTATACTAACAACACACAGCTACAACATCTGTTGCTGGTTAAAAAAAAGGTGAGAGCTAAAATTTTGGAAAATTCACCAAAGATGAAGGGAGTCACCACAATTGGTTTACTAAATTGCCGCCTCCAATGGACAAGCGGTTAGTACCCCGCCAATAGAGGTCTAATATAGAAAATGGAATCAATGGAAAACCACTCGATAGATTTTTTTAAGATTTTAGATATATTGAGATGCTGACCAATAAAATGTGTCCTTAAGAGATGGTAACATGTGGGTACCACATTTGACATCATCCATTATCGAGTCCTTATAGGCCATAAACTAGAGATAACGAGAAGGCCAAGCTAACTTCGTCTGTGCCAAAGTTTTTATACCATTGCAAACGCTGATTTTGAAATGTCAGAGTTTAAGAACGTTTACATAAAAATCAAAAAATTTTCTATCTAAAGCCCATTTTCTGACAGATAAACATCTGATTTCGACCGAATGTCACGAATCTTTTTGAAAACATATAAAAATAAAAAAATCGCAGAGTTTAAGAATGATAAAATTTAAAACAAAAAAGTTATTCTCATTAAGACTCATTTTCGGACTGGTCGGTCCTATGACAGCCTTTAGATATAGTCAACCGATTTCGACCAAATTTTGCGAATATATTTGAAAGCATACAGAATTATTAATCAGTGAGATTAAAGATTAATATATTTCTTACTAAGAACTATTTTCGACCGATCGGTCCTATGGCAATTATAAGATATAGTCACTCGAGATCGATCAACTTTTTCAAATTAGTTTGAAACCGTGAAATATTAAGAATCACCGACCTTAGGAACGATTTACTTGAAAACAAAAAAGTTATTTTCCCTAAGACCCATTTTCCGATCGATCGGTCGTAAGGCAGCTATAAGATATAGTCATCCGATCTAGACCAAAATTTGCAAATCTGTCTGAAAGCCTATAATATTAATAATGCCCGAGTTTAAGAATGCTAACATTGAAAACAAAAAAGTTTTTCTCACTAAGACCCATTTTTTGACCGATTGTTCCTATGGCAGCTATAAGATATAGTCATCCGATACGGTCGGTTCCGACATATTAGCAGCGTGCAGTAAAAAGAAGACTCTGTGCAAAATTTCAGCTCGATAGCTTTTAAACTGAGAGACTAGTTTGCGTAGAAACAGACGGACAGACAGACAGACAGACAGACGGACGGACAAAGCTCAATCGACTCAGCTCGTCGCCCTGATCAAGAATATATATAGTTTATGGGGTCGGAAATGAATATTTTTATGCGTTGCAAACTTCTGGTCAAAATTATAATACCCTTTGCAAGGGTATAAAAATAGACCGTAAGCTGCAGTTGGTTCTAACTGACTTCGATATACCAACGATAGCTCTTGGTTACAAGCGGTTAATATTAACAGCATTTTTGTGAGCCTGAGGCAGGATTGCCGTTAAGTATGCAACATTGACCATTTACTCGGCAATTTATCATCCGAGCTTCACCAAAATTATAGGAATTAATAGTTATGAGATATGAATTGCACGTTCTAAATTACCAGATCGAGATCTTTAAAATTATGGGAGTAATTTAACATTTGATATTGATCTGCGTGCAGTTAATAGGCAGTCTTAGATTTCGAATCTGCGTTGTTCTAGCTCTTCTAGTCTCTAAGATCTAGGTGTTTATACAGACAGACGGATTTTGCTTTTTCTTAGTCGGAAATGACGAATGTTAATCAAAAGATTTATATACTTCATAATTGTTGGAGAATGACTCCTAATACCTGTTACATACATGGGCACGACTTTAGTATGCCCTCTTACTCTACGAGCAATTGCTTGTACAAAGATGCCCATAGCAGATGCTAACTGCAGTTCGGTCCGAGGTTTATATACTCTAGTTTATGGTTTATGGTGCCACGTACTCCAAGCAATTGCTTGCCAGTTTGTTCCACTGGTAGTTATTCAATATATACATCAAAAATTAAATGAACTCCACAAAATTTTTAGTAATCATGATACATATTCACAACTAGAAGGTAGTGCAATGCGTCGCTTATCAAACATGAACAAGAAAGAAAGTCGGTCAGGCCCGACTGTAACATACTCTGTACGCCTTATACGTATCCTATACGCAGCTCATCTGCTAATGTTATCCGATCTCGATCAAGCTCGGTAGACTCGTCTAGCAGCATATAGTATTGACCAGTATCAAGTTTAAGAACGATAGCGTTGGAGACAAGGAAGTGTTTACTGGCCTAGACTTTTTGCTCAAACATATCTTGAGTATGGCTGCTTTACTATATAGATGTCCGATCTTTATCAAATTCCGTGGAATCATGCAAGATCGATAGAATAATCTTGTTTAATACGAGGTATGCTGGCATATGCATTGCAAACCAAAAAGTCTTTCTCACTAAAACTAGTTTTTCGACAGATACATGCCGGCCAGTATCTGTCGAATGTGCTAGCGTATTACTATAGCTAAAATAACTTCGTGCAAACGTTTGGTTACGGACAGACTGTACAGACGGACGGAGGAGACAGCATCGAGACAGACGGACGGAGAGACGGACATGGCTATATCGAACTCAGCTCGTTGATGCTGATCAAGAATATATATACTTTATAGGGTCGGAAACGATTCCTTCTCTCTGTTACATACTTTTGCACAAACTTAATATACTCTATGTACCTTCGGTACAGAGTATAAAAATCCAATGTGACGTCGCAGACTCACAATTTTGTGTTTGTCAACATTTGTTAAAATGTGTGCTTCAGTAACCAAATTGAAAATGAATCGAAATTATATCAACAATTAAACTAAATGAAATTAAAACCAAAAAATTCCAACTCCCAACCTAAGACTAATCCGTCAATAGACGTTACAGACTCACAAAGTTATTCGTATGCGAAATGGAGCAAGTGTTTGCACTACCTTGTATTCTTTGTATCATGAGTTTTGATCAAATATTTTTAATGGATTATAAACAATGTGTTATGTACAAATTGTTATAAACTTTTGATTGAAGAAAATTGTCGTGGTGGTAATTGGGGGTTTTCGTGAGACATTTCACAAAAAAAATTAAAAAGAAAGTCATCTTTGAAAAGCCCTTCCAAATGCAACTTTCGGCACCTTGTAGAGCCTTTTGTTAATTCCTTGGCAATGTGGACTTAAATGCAGTGTGGCGGGATAACTAAGAACAATCTGATTATGACAATTATCTTTTCAACCTGTTAAACGATAACTGGAAAATTCTATAGGTACTAGCAATAACAGCATGTAACAATAAAGATTTATTTACAATTGGAAAAACATTCAACCACATTGCATAACTTTCGGCTGACTGAAAACGTAGCCCATAAGCCAGCAGTGGAAATTGCACAAATGAATACTCGTTGTAGTGCTACTTGTTATGCCAAGTGCTTATTCCGTGGACAGTCGATATAAAAGGAACTTGCAAGTCGTGTTGAAGTGTGACAACAACAAAATCTGCTGATGAGAGGACAGCACTGTACAGACAAACCATTGGTAGCCAAATGAAATAAATTCTTGTTGATTTTGGTTAAATATTGAATTATAACTGATTATGTTAAAATGAATTGCACTGCACCAAACTGCACCTTTGGTTTTGTTCTATCAACTCTTGTTTCCAAGCTGATAGCGGTAAAATGAATTTGATGACACTTGCCATAAATATCTGGATTTATGAGCTATTTGCGACAGAGTATGTACATATCAATGCATCTTTAAAAAATTAAAGGCTCTATATAAGTATAGCAGAAGAAATTGGTTTCTAAGATCACACTACTCTCGATTTATGGCATTTTTTTCTCAAAATAAATCATCACTTTTAAGCTAGCGCGTCTATTGGCTTAATATTTTAGCTATTTGAGCATATAGCCAAATATATGATCTAATTACGTGATTTTTATGGCATTTAAGAAACATTAGTTCCCAAATACATCAGTTTTCAATGTTACATTCCATGAATCTTGATTTAACAGAGCCCTGTTAACTGAGCAGCAGCTGCTAAACTTATGTTATGCTAACGAATGACAGTTCAATGTTGAGTGTGTGTTTTTCTGCAATTGCCAAAAATTAATAAAAACAGAGAGTAGACGAATAGCATATAATTTGCGGAAACCCCCAAGGGCTGGGGCACTTTCGGTTTTAATATTAAAGCAATACTTCCTATAGTCTAAGGAGAATCATCCTTGTTTTTCAATATGCATTTAATGGCTTCACTGAATGCCTTCAGTCATCATTATCAATCTGCAGAATTCGCTTATTATGTCTGATTTCTACTATTTCGTCAAGGGGTAGCCTATAAAAATTAATTTTATTGTGCGTGTCAGGAGCACACAAAGGCGCAATTAGTTAAGTGGTCAGTGACTGGTCATAAACCAAGTCAAAGTCAGCCTCAAGCAGCCTCTCAATAACAGCAGCCCAAATGCAGTCAAGTCAAGCGGCGAAGGCGACTCTATTTCATTTCATTCAGCATTCAGCATCCCCCTCGACCCCTCCCCCCTCCCCCCTTCGCTGACTAGTGCTGGGCCATTGGTCAACCTGCGTTCGACGGAATTCAATCACGTTGGAGGCGATTAACTACAGTAACCCAGAGAATCCAAAGACCAGCAAAAGTTGTGTGCACACAACTACAAAGTAAAAGAATAATAGCTAAGATTTAATGTGATTGCGTCGGGGGGGGCGGGGGCGGAGAGAGGAGTGGCGATGGTGGCCATGTTCGTGTCCTTTGCTCAGTTGGCTAGTTCAACTTTTTTTTTTTTGTTCTTCTTGGCTTTTCTTTGTGGTCAGCGAGGCTTTTGTAGAGCATTGGCTTTGTTTGGGATTTGCCGGGATAGAGGCCGGGGGTGGGGGATGCCACCAAATCAATGCCAAAAAGTAGGCAACAAACTTTTGCTTAAATCACTGTGAGCTCCATTTTGGTTTTAGCCGCATTAAATGGTTAATATTAATCCTTCGTTTTGTGTCTTACATATAATTAAGCAATCGGAATACGTCAAATATGTATGGGAAGCACATTCAACAAAAAAGACATGGATTTAACTCTTTTCTTGGCAAAACTTAATTCGATTGGTTAAGTTGGATGTTAAAATCAAATTGAATAGAGCAAAAGAAATATATTTGGAAAGTGTTGAAAAAGTTTTGGCTCGCTTAAGCATGCCGAAAAGATGCAGAAATGATATCTGATCAAACATGAGCGAAATAATAACTGATTTCAGTACTAAGCTGAACTGAAGGAAAGGTTCTGTCTTCGTCCATTTTAGCGAAAGCCACTTTTCCTTGTTGTTTGTTTGCTAAGTTAAAAATTAAATAAAATACTGACCTGGAGCTATATCAGGTAAGCTCCGGATTAAAAGAGAATCCAGATAACGAAATGGTATCTACTAAGAAAACAAATAAAACGATAACTTTGCGATCATTGGCCGGCTCAGTTAAAAACCACTTTTTACCAAAGGTACGCAGAGAATGTTGAGGTTGAGTGTAGCGCACCAGTAGTATGTGCGGCTGCTTGTGCGGGTCCCGCCTCGGACCATCTAATAAAAAAAAGTTTTTTTCTTTCTTTAGAAAAAAGCTTTTACACATCCGGTCACATAGCAAGGTCCGTCAGTCTGTCCGTATGAACACACAGATGTTAGGGAGCGCGCACACATGCGGCTGAAAGATGAACTGACGGCAGAACTTAAGGCTGATCTTTAGAGTCCACAACAATCACTGCTTATCCTGCTTGATCTTTATTCTAAATTCGATTGTAAAGCCTAGTACTGAGGGCGTTCGAATTTTCCTTTCGTCACAGTATTTCATATAATTAGAAACATCTTGGATATGCTTTGATGCTCCTGTGCTTTTAGAAAGTGTTTCTATTTATGTGAAATACTGTGACGAAAGGAAAATTCGAACGCCCTCAGTACTAGGCTTAAAGCCGTTTTCTCATGTTCCTGGTTTTTGCGCAAATCGAAATCCACCTAGATTTTGCAACTAGGTGGTTTTTGTGCAATTTGTTGTCTCATGTTGGTGGATTATAAATTCGGGCATTTGCGCCACGATCACACCGGAAGGGCTGGAAAGGTATAATACTAGTTCAGATTTGTGGAATTAATCAGGCATGTTTGATTATTTCAGCTTGCTGAAGTACTAAAATATCATGGTCAGCCGTCAGTTCATCTTTCAGCCGCATGTGTACGTGCGCCCTTAGAGATGGTGAAGCCGTATTTACACTTGTCTGATATCTCATTTGTTAAGTCTGAAAAGTACCACATTTCATTGTAAGTTCACTGTTAAAAAACTCCAATGGGATACTCTGAAAGGCTACTTCTCATATATTCAGAACATTTGTGAGCTTCTCAAATGAGATGTCTGAGTAGTTTAAATACAGCCTTAGAGTAAGAGGTTTTGAGTCTATGGAAGGTATACTTCTGCCCCCAGCCGTCCCCGCAATTTGACAAAAAGTAATAGTTTCATGTTTTGTAGGTAATTGGTATTTAGTAATCGATACGCCTAAGGAATGGTACAAATCGAATGTAAGATAGTTAAGATATGAGCAAATGAAAGTTCGCTGCCGCAGCGCTGAGCATACAATTTCGTAGGTACCTAAAAACAAATCTTCCCGATTACCTCAGGAAACGTAACGATTTGTTTCGTGTTTTTTGTTTCGTTAGGGTAGGCAGAGAAGGGGCTGAGGGTGGTCAGAGGATGGGCAGAGGATAGACTGAGTGTGGTCAGAGGGGCGCCTCCGAAGATTCGCTGTCAAGGACTTATTGATATTTTTAATTGAAAACTTTTTCAAAGATATTTCAGAAGCTATACTCAGAGCTCCCTTTTCACAGGCTCTCAGAAATAATTCAGTCATTCTCAGACACTATGAAAAATGAAACGAAATGACATCTCACCACTGACTTTTTACATCGTGCTCTTTGTTCAATCAATGAGAGTTTTTTCGGTTGCTTTTTTCATTTGTTTACATGAGACACTTTTCTGGGCAGAATTTGTCGAAATCCTCTAGTACGGCTGGGGTCAGTCACTCTATGTTCGTCAACCCAGCGTTGCTCTTTGTACGGTGATGCGTCGTGCCGCCTGTCAAATTGTAACTTGGGCCGAACGCTAAACAGAGAGAGAGAGAGAGAGAGTGAAGGCGTTCCCTCTAATATTTTTCCTTGAGCAAGCATGTGCAAAGAATAGAAGAGGATTTCAAAAAAAAGGTATATCAATCCTCGAACACCCTTTCAGCAAAATATTTCACCGCATGCCAGTGGAATGCATTATGGCGCTCCATGCACGGCATTGGTTTAAAAGAGCGTCGCTTATGGCGCTCGATGCATGGCTTTGATACAGCGTGGGTCGGCCGTACTAGAGGGAAGTGTCTTCTAAGCATGTGTGTGTGTCTCAGTTAACTGTAAGTGTGTATGCATGCTTGTGTGCTTCTTGGTTGATTGTTGTCTATAAAGTGCAAAGGTCGTCAATTATGAGTCGTCAAATAAATAATAAAGGGTTTTTTTAAAACCTTTGTAGAGGGTATATTAAAATTTTCCAGATGTTTGCAACGCATAGAAGGAAGCATCTCCGACCACACAAACTATATATATTCTTGATCAGCATGACGAGCTGAGTTCATATATGTCCGTCTGCCCGTCCGTCTGATTCTATGCTTTCTCCTCCGTCAGTTTAAAAGCTATCTGAACCAAACTTTGCAAGAAATCTTTTAGTACCAAGACGCTGCACATTTGTCGGAATCGGCCGAATCGAACGACTATAGCATATAGCTGCCATAGGAATGATTGGTCGAAAAACTAGTTTTAGTGAGGAAAACTTTTTTGTTTGCAATGCAAACGCCCCCAAACCTCGTATTTATCAGTTTTTTATGCTTTTACATAATTCCACCAAGTTTGATGGAAATCGGACAACTATATAGTATAACTGCCATAGAAAAGATATGTCTGAAAAAAAGTCTTAGTAGGAAAATCTTTTTTGTTTTTAATGCTATCGCTCCCAAACTTGTTACTGAACAATATTAAATGATACCACACAATTCTGCCAAGTTTGATCTAAATCGGATGACTATAGCATATAGCTGCCATAGGAACGATCGGTCGAAAAAGTAGTTGTAGTGAGAAAACCTTTTATGTTTTCAATGGTAGCGTCTTTATGCCTTCCAGTTTTGAACATTTTCAGTTTCCACACAATTCGGTTCGGTCAAAATCGGATGAATATATCGTATAGCTGCCATTTAACAAACTGTCAAGCAAATGCTCAAAGTAGTGGCGCCATCAAGCTACAAGGGTATATGAACTTCAGTCGAGCCGAAGCTAGCTTTTAAATTTGACAATACCTTAAGTCGTAAGCGTATGTGGTATAAATTATCTGGCCACCAAATTACAAGTTTGAGGCGGCATTTGACGGCTAAACATCTGGAAGTACTCGAATCATTTAATGAGGACTGCGGTGTGCAAAAAAATGCCACGAAAGGAAAGGAAAAATAGTGCCGAACTAAATTTTTATCTCATCTGAGAATAGGCCTTTAAGAGGTAGCTTGATATTCAAGTGATAAGACACATTTAAAAATGTGTTCGCGCCACTCATGAAGTATAACTTGCCACCCCTTAGTCAGCTAGCTGTCACATAGAGGGCGTCGCAACTTGTAGATGGCGCCACGTGCGGTGGTTACTTTTGACTAATATAAAAGACTTTGCTTGGTTTTGCGAATAATAATTAAAACGCAAATTTCAATGTTTAAACTAATTAAATAATTTATTAATTTGATGCAACATATCCAGAAAAATAATATTGTTTACATTTCCAAAACTAATTTTACTTGTCAACATTGTTTGGGTGGTGAATTTTGCTAAATCTCCTTACAAAACACGAGAGATTTGAAACCAACCGAAAGAGATTTCTGTGACATCGAGAATTGGTTTTGGGTTGGAATTTGGTTGGAAGAGATTTCTGTGACACCGCTGAGTAAGACAGTTTCGTGTGTTTCTCTCATCGATAACTATGAAACAGCAAACACGAGAAAGGCAAAATCTAGTGTTTTGTTTCCCTGTCATTTCGGTGAGCAGACAGCATAGAAAAGTTTGGTTATACTATAACGTGTACTATACATGAAATAAATAGACCAACATTAATCACATTTCCAAAAGAAATCACGAAAATAAGACTTTTTTTTGCGTTTAAGGGCCAATGGTCTGACGAAAACTCAGCTGAGTAATCAGGTCGTGAAAATTGGACTTTATTAATTTAATTGTGCTCGAATTTGTTGCACAGATCTCAGAGATGGTAAGAGATACAGGTTTGACAAATATGGGACACATACATCTTATACTTTCAGGCAGATCAAGTTGATTGTCAATTTTTGCCTCGCCACAGTTTCGTAGTTGGATGTTTCTTACCTTTTTGAGATATCTAGTTATCAATATTATTATCCGATTTGCTGAAAGAATGATAAAGATCCAATGAACAATACTCAAGTTATGAGCAAAAAAGGCCATTTAACACCACTCCCCCCCCCCCAAAGACAATCTTAGAGAAAGAGAGAGCAAATGCAAGCGACGGCCTGAACTGTTACAGAGTATATTATAGTCGGGCTTGACCGACTTTCTCACTTGGTTTTTTTTTTAAGAAAAACAAAAACTGGTATAATTCAGGCTAAATTTGCATTTGGCCAGCAACCGCATATCTATCTCATACTCATATTACACCACCATGACCATCTGTTCCTGCTCGTCCATTTTTGCTAGGATTTGCATATGTGGCCAGTGGGCACTTGTCCGCAGTAAAATTCACGCCATACACCGCACGTGATAAGCAGTTAAGCGCAAATTTTCACGCACTTGTAAACACAATAAACGAAGCGTATCCGCACAAAAAGCCACAGGCGAAGGGCTCTGTCAGGGATTAGGCTGGGGTTTGGCTGCAGTATGCAGCATCTGTGTTTGCTTGTGTGTGTGTGTGTGTGTGTGTGCGTTGGGCGACAGGATAATTAATTATCAATTTTATGGGCACACCGTCATGTTGCATATGGCGTCATGTTACCGGCTTCCAGCATCGTGAAGAACAATAAAATGTTGATGTTGCAGTTAACAGTTAGCAGGTTCTGGGCCTGCTGAAGGTCGTCTCTCTCAATGCTATAAACTACGTAGTCGTCGTTGTCGTCGCCAGTGCCATTTACCCTCAGCTCTTGTGGCTGTGTCGCACATGGCGTATGTGCAATCTCACGGCACGCTGAAAATAACGCTAATTGCATTTTGCAGCTGTTGTCGCAGTGGTGAACGGTGTGCATAAGGCCCCTCCCCCTGATTGGAATACCAGCCCAATCGACAGGTAGCTGATTTGTAACTTAAATAATCAAACAATTACAAAGTAGAAGATATTTGCAAACTTTGTACACTTTGTGAGAAAGCCTGGAAAGTTGAAAATCCGAGCTAATTTAAATTTTGGGATTCCTAATGCATTACAATAAAGTGTTTTTTTTCACCTAATGCACATTTTTATTCATATTTAAAATTTACTTGTTTATTCACATCATATAAAACATAGTTAATTGGTTTTTTGCCATACTTCATATTCTATTAATCTATTAATACCCATAAATATTCAAACATATTAATTCATCTGCAATTTGCATTAATAATCCGATCTAGTTTACTTTCTCTTTACTTTGTTTGTTTAAGAGTTGTTTTTTTCTACAGTTAGCCACATCCTCATCCCACATTAATGCCTCACTGTATGCAAATCGAGTGGCAACGGTCCATGTCAAATTGCTAATTACGATCACATAGTAAAATTAATCTATGCATCATCAAAATGCATGCTCTGACAATACGCTTGCCGCCAAGTCAAGTTCACATGGCTATGGACTTGGCGGGGGCGACAACGGCCAACGATACGGATGCGTTTGGGTGCGATCTTTTGACACGCTTCAACAGCCAGCCAGCCGGCGTGCCAGAGACAGAGCTGGATCGGCCGGCGCTTAATTGAAAAAGATATACACGCCGCTCAAATAATGATTTGTTTCAATTGAAAAGTCAATGCCAGGCAGCTCTCACCAAGCTTTGTCACCCATTAATAATGCGCCTGGGCGAGATACGAGCATGTATGGTTAATTAAAATCAGCAAACACCACAGTTCCAATTAACGGGAAGCTATAAATATAACGTAGTACCTATTTTAATTTCCAGATGTGAGTCAGCAATGTTTAGGAACTTGTACATTTATTGTATTAAGCATGAGCTTTTGTATCTTTTGTGTGAAATAGTCTTCTGCAGCTGATGTCTTGGGACACACGAGTGTTGCAAAAGTGAATGATGAAACAAACTCTGAGGCTTAGTTCCGGGGGACATACATCAATATTCCTGGTATGTACCAGGAAAGCAAGCGACATAATGTTCGGAGGAGGATTTTTTTTAAGTTCCTCTGGTTCAGATTCGTAGGAAGGTTTAAGAACCTTGATATAGACAGTTTGATAGAAACATTATATCTAAGATGTGATGGAATTTGAATATCAAACTGAGAATATACAATACTAGCTATATTCACGGCGCCGCTCAGGTCATTAGAATCGAATTCATATTTTTATACTTTGTACCAAAGCTATACTCTATATTAAGTTTGTTCAAAGGTATGTGTAACAGGGAGAAGGAATCATTTCCGACTCCATAAAGTATATATATTCTTGATCAGCAACAACAGCCGAGTCGAGAGATCTCAGAGATGATCAGATATAGAGGTTTAACATGTATGAGGCATATACTTCTTAAACTTGCAGGCAGATCAATTTTATTTTCAATTTTTGCCACGCTTACTCCCGCCTCCGCGATTTGTAAAAAACGTGGAAATTTTTCTGCAAATTCGGTTATGTGATCCGATCGTTTTTTGTTGTAGACATACCAAGCTATGTTGTTGAAAGCAACATTAAGTTTAGATTTAGACTTTGCACTATAACTACCGAACACTTTCACACCCTATAAAAGCGAAGGTACTATGCATGTTTTTGCAACCAATTGGTATGAAACTTTTCGTTAGATTTAACTGCCGGATTAAGGAGTATTTTGCTTTGCTTTGATTATGTGATGATCCCATGATAAAATATTGTTAGATTTTACATTTAATTATTAACATCACATTTAGACAGAACATTTGGGAGGTCGTTAACATATATCGAAAAAAGTAATGGTCCAAGAACTGATCCTTGAAAGGATGATCTTATATTTACAGTAGCTACTGCTTGCAGTCGGTCATGTAGCTACGAGCTCATCAAATTTAATGCTGTACTGAAGAAATTATATTATATAATCTACTAAGCTTTGTGAAACTTCGATGTTTTCTGAATCCTGATTGTCTGTCATTCAGCAGAGAGTTTTCCTGCATGTACTTAGATATTTGACAAGACATGACTTGCTCAAATGAGATTGGACGATGTTCATTATTGTTTTTTTGGAATTGGCAGTATTTTTGCTATTTTCCAGGCATGAGGAAAAGTGAAAGTCATTAATGCCGGGTTGTATAAATGCGTAATATGGGATAGAATTTGAGGAAGAAGAATTTTAATAAATTTGGGGTCCATTTGATCTAGTCCACTGGCATTTGACTTTACTTTTAGACTAGAAGATAGGACTTCACATTGATCAACACACACAAAGTTAAGACAAGGAACTAAATTATTAATTGCTTCGAATGTCAGGTACTCCCATGCATTGCTGGCGGTGGCGCCTTTACTTTCCATCCTTGTGATGAACGGACGTATTTTGTAAAAAAAAAATTTGTAGCATGAGACAGTATTGCAGCACGCCTTGGACAGCTTAACTGTAAGCAATGGTATTATTTAATTGATGTAGTGGAAATTTCGATGTGGAACTCTGATTAACATGTTTGCCCTGTTCGTTCATTTCATAAATAGAGCACATATTGTTCTTGGATCAAGAGTAATCGGTTCCATAAGACAGCGACCAAAGCAAGAATAGAATGTTCTTGAAACGAGCACATGAGGTTTTTCAAACAAGCTTGAATCGTTCATTAACCAAGTCCAAATTGTTCATAAAACATGTCCAAGGCGTTCGTAGGTTCAGCACAAAATGCACAGCACAAAAATTATGGCACATTTTTCCAACTTAATTGTCGTATTTACTAGGCTCTGAATTGGCCTCACTCATAACAAATGTCGTTGGCAAATATTATTGAATAACGCTTATGAACTATGTACATCTGGCAGGCTCTTGTTCTGAACTAACAGAGAATATGGTGGAACTTCGTGGAAAATTCGATAACTATGTAATCCCAATACAGGATAATTTTAAGCATGTGGGTCATTCTTTGATAACCCGAACAGGTAAAAAACTCGCCATTTTTGATTTCAATAAAAAACGAGAAGGCCAAGCTAACTTCGTCTGTGCCGAAGTTTTTATACCCTTGCAAATGCAACAGTCACAGTTTAAGAACGCTTACATAAAAATCAAAAAATTTTGTAACTAAAACCTATTTTCCGACAGAAAAACGTCTGAAAAAAGTTTTTCTCACTAAGACTCAATTTCCGACCGATCGGCCCTATGGCAGCCTTAAGATATAGTCATCCGATTTCGGCCCGATTTTGCGAATCTATTTGAAAGCATATAAAATAAGTCATCAGCGAGTTTAAGGACGCTAACAAAACTAAACAAAAAATTTTTTTACCAAGACTCATGTTCGACCGATCGGTCCTATGGCAACCATAAGATATAGTCACCCGATGTCGACCAACTTTTTCAAATTAGCTTAAAAGCGTTTAATATTGATAATCACCGACCTTAAGAACGATTTACTTAAAAACAAAAAAGTTTTTTTCCACTAAGACCCATTTTCCGACCGATCGGTCCTATGGCAGCTATAAGATATAGTCATCCGATTTTGACCAAAATTTGCAAATCTGTTTGAAAGTATATAATATTATTATTGACCGAGTTTAATCACGTTAACATTGAAAACAAAAAAGTTTTTCTCACTAAAACCCATTTTTCGACCTATGGTTCCTATGACAGCTATAAGACAAACAGACAGACAGACGGACGGACAAAGCTCAATGAACTCAGCTCGTCCCCCTGATCAAGAATATATATAGTTTATGGGGTCGGAAATGAATATTTCTATGCGTTGCAAACTTCTGGGCAAAATTATAATACCCTTTGCAAGGGTATAATGATAAGTTTTTTAACTGTTCGGTTTATAAAAGGAATGACCCATGTTCGAGATTGTTTTTGAGCTCGATATGTAATATTGATTTGATCCCAGGAAAGATACTTATCTTCTTCCTTTCATCCGCCATATTCCATAGAAAATCCTTATACAAATACACTTCAAAGACCCACACCAGTTTTGGTTTATTTAAAACTTTTGAAAAACAAAGATATAAAAATTTTTTGGGCTTAACTGGGATTTGAACCAACGACCATACGCACTTGAACACGAATGGAATGGCATCCCACCGATCACGACTATCGCCATCGTTTGTTGCAGCGTTGCAGCATGTCAATAATGCTACTTAAATTTTGTCGCTCTCTAAACTACTCTAAAATAAACTAAAATGATACTCAAATTTTGACGCTCTCGCTCTCTTATTTCTGAACAGGTGATCTCAAAGGGGATTGGAGTAAGCACATTTGGAATGATTCAAGTTCGAAAAGCTATGGCCAATCCCTGAAAACTTGAATTGTGTAGAATAACCTGTAAGTCGAGATTCAATTATCAAGCTCATGCCGGGCTTACTCCAAGATTAAAAGGATTGAAAATATCCTGACTTTTTTTTCCGAACCCTTGAATCAATCGAATCAATTGTTAGTTTTGAAGATTAGATTGAAGATCAATTGTTTAAAAAGATTAACAATTGTAAATTGTACAAACTGACGATTAACAATTGATTAATTGTTAGTCGTAAGGTATTGCAATTACAATTAATTAATTGTTAACTGCGATAGGTGCGACTTACAATTAATTAATTGTTATTATACTCTGTACCGAAGGTACATAGAGTATATTAAGTTTGTTCAAAAGTATGTAACAGGGAGAAGGAATCGTTTCCGACCCTATAAAGTATATATATTCTTGATCAGCATCAACAGCCGATTCGATATAGCCATGTCCGTCTGTCCGTCTGTCCGTCCGTCCGTCTGTCCGTCCGTCCGTCTGTCCGTCCGTCCGTATGAACGAAGAGATCTCAGAGATGGTAAGAGATAGAGGTTTGACATGTATGGAACATATATTTCTTATACTTGCAGGCAGATCAGGTTTATTTTCAATTTTTGCCACGCCCCCTCCCGCCCCCGCAATTTGGAAAAACCGTCATATCTCCTACAGTTTTGAAGATAGATCGCTCGTACCTTCTAGAGATACCTTGTAAACAAAATTATTTATCGATTTGCTGAAGGAATGATAAAGATCGGATGAACGATACTCAAGTTATGAGCAAAAAACGGCCAGTGAACACCCATCACCACAGCATTCTATTGAACGGCAATCTTAGTGAGAGAGAGAAAGAGAGAGAGAGAGTGAAACTTAGAGATGAGCGAGTATAACTCGTGAGCAAATGCGAGCTGCGACGTTAAGGGTACAGAGTATGTTATAGTCGGGCTTGACCGACTTTCTTTCTTGTTTTTTAATTGTCTGAGCCGCTAACTTCTATGCTTTACAAAGATCTGGACCAAATGTTGTTGTTACATGAGAATAAAAATTGTTTATTTTTAACCAAAACCGTTTCTAAGTGATCAAAATTCATGTGAAAATACTTCAAAAGGATTGATTAAATACTTTAAAAGGTCAATGGATAATAGACAAAACAGACAGACAAACTGACAAACATTCCAATTTATACGCATATTTAGTTTTGGAAAAATTTGTGGAAATTTTGTTGTAAACAAATTTTGAATTCACTTTATGTATAGCATTTTTCTGATCTTTGGAGGCCCATAAATTTTGTTAGTGCCAGCGTTTTGTGTGTGTTTGACTTGGCACTATACAGTTCAGTCATTAAACCAAATAAATTTCCAAATTTCCAAAATCCCGCCCTCACTTTTTGCCTGATTTACTGAACAATTAGTCACGATAGTATCCTATAATTTGTTAGTAATTTATAGCAAACATGGTTTTTGGGTATTTTGTTTACATTTCGGTACTGTGTACTCGCACATTTACGCGCCAGCCAAAATCAATTGTGTTAATTGCCTGGCGTGAAAATTGCAAGGCAGCCAGCGAGCACGTACGGTCAAAGTTAAATTGTTTATTATGTTTACGCAAACGAGCGAAAATTGAATTTTCATTTGCACTATTTATACATACTGGGGGACGACCATTTGAAATATTAAGCATACGCCGCATCTGCTGTCGGTATTTCTTATCATCAACTGAACAACTGTCGCCTGACGGCGATGGAAATCTACACACAGCTGCAATTAGACTGACAAGTGATGAGTGTACGGAGAGTGCGAGTGTGCTTCGGCCAATGATGCTGATGATAGACTGTCATCCGACGGGATGTTGTTGCCCGTCGCTCGTCACTCACTCACTCAACACTCATCGCAATGTTGTGGCTGAAACGGAAGCTGCTCTGAAGATTACTATTACCCACTTGGCAGCATTCCGCCCCCCCGCCCCCATCGCTGTCTCCGCCGGCGGCAAAGGCGCTGCATAATAAACAAATCCTATAAATGTGCAAATTAGCTGGCAACGTCATTGAGAAATGCAAATTCGCAAAGCTGCAGGCAGGCAGGCAGGCAGGCAGGCGTCATCATTATCACCAATCTCCCCATTTTCATAGTCATATCATGAAAGTGAATGCACTTTTATAGTATGCATGGCCGCTAATTACAACAGCGGCAATTTGTCTTTACTACCCCTCTGTCTCTTTTTGCCCAGCTCGGTGGCATCTGCCTGGTGGTGGTGTCCCATGAGCAAAAACGCAAAAATGAAAAAGAAGCAAATATTTAGTATTGTAGATTTGTGTTCTGTTTCTGTTCTACTTGTACTATTATGCGGCTATATGTTTTTATTATTCGCATACGTACATCATAGTCGTTGGTTTTGAGAGATAGAGTGTAATAGCTGACGACAGCTCATTTGCGGGAAAGCCCGCCGATTTGTCATTAAGCACGTATGGCTTGGCTTTGTCGAGAAAATTGGCTGGCATAAAATAAAGTGGCGAAAACCTGTTGAAATTAGTAAGAATTTATCTTACTTATTAGCATGATTTTCCAAGTCAATGAACTCCCTCAAATGACACATGTTCTTAGCAGAGTTTTAGCTGAATTATTGGGATGCAGAGCATCAATCAATACTTCGAAAGTTTACTTTTCGAAGATTCGTTTCTTTGAAGTAGTTCATTCAATGGTTTTTTCAATGGTTCCATATACCTGTTTACTTCAACTTTCTGGTATATAAACTTAATTAATTTGAACTTTATACATCTGTCAGCATTTTCCAATTTAAAAACATTTGCCCTTTTTGGGGGGGGCACACACACTCGAAAGTGCTTCAAACAAAATGTCAAATACTTTTCCGTAAGTACCCCATCGTTTTGCAAATTCCAAACAATTGGCACGCATTTGATGGCCACAAATTTTGTGATAAGGTTTCATAAAATGCAAAAAATTTCCCCCAATTTGGAATGCCAAAATCATTACAATAAGCTAACCCAGTTCCTGCCCTTGTACCCTATTCGTACACGACAAACAGGAATCAAATCAAATCAATTGAAAAGGCAACCACAAAGCATTTTGAAGTTTTTATGAGATGGGCGTATGTGTGAGTGTGTGTAAACAGTACAATGTGTTGATATATTATGCAAATTTTACCTGCTATATCCACACACAAATTTCAGCTAAGAGATATCTTTTATTAAGCAGGGAAAAAAATTGAATTTTCTACAACAAACACATTGCAATATGCCAGTTTCGTGTTTTGTTCGTTCACATTGAAGGGTCTTTACAGACTTCCTTCCGTTTTGCCTCGTCGCTTCTCATGAATTACATTTTGTTGTAAACAAACTAACAGAGCGATAGAAATACAGATGGACTTTCCAAGTGAACTCGAACTGTGTTTTTTACTATGAATAAGAAGAAAAAAATAGAGGGCAGCTAACTTTGACTCCGCCGAAATTTATATACCCTTGCAGCCCGTATAATTGATATGAATAAAAGATTTAAATGATTTGCTAGCAGTAAGCTAATTTTCGATTCGAACACATGGCGCCTTTTGACTGTGACCTTGTGGCGGTTCCAGTTGCAAAAAATGCCTACTTTGACTCTTTTCAGAGGCGTTTTGTGGGGAACTTATACTTTTGTTTTGACTTTCTTTGATATTATCAGAAGGTACTACTCCTTAACTTTGAAAAAAGACTATCCCAAACAATTCTAAGACTTTTTCCAATGAAGATATACCACATTTGGTACTTGATCATATTAATAGGTACACACCGGAATTTTTTAATTATAGATGGTTTTTTTGTACTTTTAGTGTTGACAACTTTTTAATTTTTTGTTTTTTGTTGTTGTCAATGTCTGGCCACACTGTGACAAAGAGTTGAAATAGGGGCTGCCCCGTATATCAAAGCTTTTCTATAAATTGCGAGTCCACCACACATTTCGCCTGATCATAATAATAGGTACAGTCTCTGTTTCTCACAAGTACCAAGTGAATAATTTTGTAATCAGTGATCTTTTGGTAACTAAAGGTAAATTAAGCGTAGCTCCTGTCACTACAGAGAATTAAATAATTATTTTTTTTAGAAAAAATGGGTCGAAATTCTAATTGTACTAAAGAAGAAGCTCGATTGGTTCTTAGTCTGAGAAAAGAAGGCAAATCTTTACGAGCCATCGCCAAATTAATGAACAGGTCTCATAATTTTGAATTGCCAGAAAAGTCCCACTTATGCGCAAAAAAAATATCACTATGAAGCAAACTTTTGCAAGGGACCACAAAGACTGGGTAGGATGCACCGGGGAGAAAAAATGGAGAAACATATTATGGAGCGATGAAACCAAGACTATGTTGTTTGGGAATGACTGTGAATGGAATGTTCGACGCCCTCATGGAAAGGAATTCCATCCACGGTTTACAAAAAAAACAGTCAAACATGGAGGTGGCCATATAATGGTAAGGGGTTGCTTCTCCTGGTACGGCGTAGGTCCAATTTATCAGACTACGAACAAAATGAATGCTGAAGAGTACAAATCCATATTGGAAACAGTTATGGTACCGTATGCTGAGGAAAATATGACATTACGTTGGGTATTTCAGCAAGATAATGATCCTAAACACACATCAAGGCTGTTATCTAAATTTTTCGAGAACCAAAAAGTTGACGTTCTGAAGTGGCCAAGCCAATCCCCCGACCTCAACCCCATTGAAAATTTGTGGGTAGACTTAAAAAAGAAAGTGGCCAAAAATTCATTTTCAAATAAACAAAAATTATGGGAAGGTGTCCAAAAACTGTGGTATGAGACACCAGTAGAGACCTGCCAGGCTCTTATTAAAAGTATGCCAAAAAGAATAGCAGTAGTGGCCAAAAATAGAGGTGGATACACTGGATACTAAGTTAGGAAATACTAATTTACCTAAAAAAAGAACACAAAATGAAAATTACAATTTTTTTTCTTACCAACACATGAAGTGTACCTATTATTATGATCACACTGAAAACGATCTCTTTTATGTTATATTATTATTCTATGTTACAATTAAGTTTATTTTATTAAAAACAAATAGTTTAAGAACCAATAAGAACAAATTTTAAGTTTGAAACAATGAATAAAACTGTTTTCTGTTACCTTAAAGTCAGAGTTAATGTGTGTACCTATTAATATGATCAGGTGTGTTTATCAAAATTCACAAAACGGCCAATATATTGTTGCTGCCCCAATATATGCCTTACAGAATCAGTACAACCGGCTGGTAATTTGTATAGAATTTCAATAAAAATTTTCAACAAAACCCATTTTTGTCATTTGTCATTTTAAAATCCAACAATTTGTATCTTATGAACAAAATTAAAACTTCACGTTTGGTTTTTCTGTAACGACATTCAATTCAGCTTATATTAAAACAATTTTGGTTGGAAAAGGTTACTTTATGTGGCCACAAGAGCTACAAATGTAAGCAAACCTCGCTCAACACACGTTTACTCAAATATCTTGTATACTGCATTTAGGCTATCAATTTCAACAACAGCTCGATGTGCCAACAAGTTGGAGCTCAACGTATGAAATGCTGAAAAGTGTATGCATATACGAGGAGTTCGTCCAGCAACACTTGCCTACAAATTTGCTAACAGACAAGCAATGGGCTGACATCAAAGTGCTACTGTCTGTGCTGGAGCCGATTTCTGCAGCCACCAAAAAGTTGCAAAGCGATCAGCTTTATTTTGGTGACTTTTACAAGCTTTTGCTAGAGACTAAATTAATGATTAAAAGTAACATAGTGAGGATCTAGCCAATAGATTGGAGAATCGAGAGAATATACTTGTAACAAATGAAGTTATTCTCTCCGATTTATTTGGATTCGGCGAATTCTTCTTAAGAATCCTCTTCAGCAGGCGGCAGCCAAAAATCATTTGGTAGGATTGATGCGCCAAATACTTGCCCTAAATAAGCAAGTAAGCTCAATGACTCTCTACATATTTACATGAAAACTAATTAACTAATTAACTAATTAACTAATTAAATTAATATAACTAATAATTATATTTTTTTTTTTGTTTATTAGGAGAGTCCCAATAATGTGAAACGGATTTCATTGAAATCCTCAGAGACATCGTCGACTGAACCGGAGAGAACATGCTCACTTTTGCATACATTTTGAAATTCTATTGAGGTGGGTTCTGAATGTGAAGAGTTTGAGGAAGAGGACGAGCCGGAGCTCAAATTGGCTTCAACAGAAATTTATGGATATTCGCCAAAGCCAATAGATCTAAACATGGACATTATGATCCAAATCTGTACCGTCTGGCTAAGGAACTGCATTCTGTGCCTGCTACCCAAGTATCAGTGGAAAGGGCATTTTCAGCTCTTAAACAAGGAATGACAGATTTAAGATGCACAATCGGTAAAACAAATAATGTTCCTCAAATTAAATAAATAGAACCCTTTTTTTCTATTTTTTCGTTTTACCAGATTTTTGAAATTGCTTATAAAATTAACAAAAAAAATTTTTGTGCAAAACCACAAATAACGTTTTGGTGGGCATGTCGAGATTTAATTTTGGATATTTTTTGTTTAAATCAAAAATGGTTAGTTTTAAACCGTTCGGTTTGTAAAAGAATGACCCATATGAATATGCATTTGTACATACATATTATATAACAACTGAAAGGTATTATTGCGTAGATCATATATGTATATAGGTCACGGATATCAACTCGAAATGCTAGTCGACTGTCCGCTATTCGTGAAGAATATCTAGCATCTCGTCAAGTAGAGCGGGAGCGTGATGAAGACAAGAACTTGCAAGGGTATAAAAACTTCCGCACGGACGAAGTTAGCTTAGCCTTCTCGTTTTTAACACTTTTAAGGCTGTTTTTTTCATCATTCTTTAGTATTCTTGGTTTCAAGATTTTAGTGTTTAGTAGAAGAGTACACTCAGAAAAAAATATTACCAAAAACTGTTGAAAATTACCAGAAATTTAAGTCCATTTTACCTAAAATGAAAGCCAAGGAATATATGGACTTAATTTCAGGCCTCTATTACCTAAAGTGTTCTAGGCAATAAATTTGATTTTTAGGTAATATATGATCTAAAATTTTAGGCAATGCACTGTGGGCAAAAAGTCCGAAATTTTTGCATAAAGTCTAATTTTAAAGTTAGAGCGCTCAAATTTGGCACATAAATGTAAAATATTAATATAGAATTTCGGTTTATTTCTGTTTTGCAATAAAACTAACATTTTGACCACATCTGCAGCTAGCAAAAAGGCTCTTCAGATACAATAGTTTCAATGGTTGATCCTAAATAAGGGTATTTCAAATTCGATATGTTCCTGTTTATTTTGATGTACATATGTACCTGTGTGTGTATTCGGCTGTTCAATTGTTGTTCTTGTGAACATGGAATCGCAAATCTATTTCCATTTCGATTTGTCTGTATTTGTGCAATGTTATTACTGTTGCTGTTATTGTTGTTGTTAATGTTCATTTTTGTGTGCCTTTCCCGGCCAACAACGTCTGTTGTGTTAATCGAATAGCAAATCGTTTGGCAATTTTAAATTTAGCCAACTAAGCAGGCTACAATCCCAAAGATCCCCACACACAGAGAATGGAGCGCTCCTTTTGATTAGAATTTCAATTTCAAAGTGCTAGCTGATTTGCTTCTTTTATGCGCTTCCAATCATGCCAACATGGCAGAGCTTCCGCCATTAGCATAACCTTAGAGTGAAAGAGACTGGGGGCGTCAACCGGCGTCAGGTGATTGCCAAAGCAATGACAATGTTTGTTTACCCATTTTTATTTGAATGCATTGTTCAGGCTCCAATGGGCAATATGCATAAAAGATACTTTGATCTAAGCCTTTCTCATCTTATGTATTGAGCATTGGGGCTTATTTCAATTTGAGCTACTCAATTCTAGATACTTACAAGTATGTTGGTATGACTTGTGTGTCAAACGCAGCTGTCTAGTTCTGATTGATGTATTTTTATAACCATAACACAGATTTACAAATAAAGGGCAACTTTTTGAGCAGAAAAGACATCAAGTTGTTCTTTTTTTTTTTTTGGTATATTAAGGCTACTAATTCCAATCAGGATTTCTGGATAAGAATGTGTTAAATAAGAGTTTAAAAGCTTACTTAAAAATTGAGTCAAAAAGAAGCCATATCAACCAAAACCAATTTGCCACTCAACCTCAGCTGCCAGCTGCTGGCGCCATTTATGTAATTTGACAACAACAAACGGGAAATTTCATATTCTTTTTGGAGAATATGACATTAATTTTAATTATAATTTAAAAATGCATGGTAAATCAAATTAACTCATAACTAGAAAATGGGAAAGCTATATGCGCGAGAAGCAACCCTGTTTGAGGAGATGGACCATTATCTGGGACACAAACCTTCGAACTAGATTTTCAAATATGAAAATGAAATGAAAAGGATTTTTTGAGAGACTTACAAACCAACCATCAGCTAAATCTCAAGAGATTTCTGTGTCAACTCTCTTAGTAATGAAAAAGATAGAGTGGCTGATAATTTGTAATATAGTTGGTAATTATTTAACACAAGGGCGTAGCCTGGGTGCCATTTTAAGGAGTTTTGGTGGAAAAAAGAGATTACAATTAACTGCTTTACATTATAAATAAAACAACATAAATATAATGAGGAAATTTAAGTAACGAAACGTCAGGTAACACATATTTAGAGAATATATTTTTGAATAAGATTACCTGTAAAAAAAACTTGTATTATTTCAAAAGCTAAAAAAAAGTAATACAAAAAGTTTGGCCCAATTCGCAGAGGCTTGCCATAATTTTAAAACAAGTCAAAATCCACTTCCGTTTTTTATAACGTCACGCCAGCACCATATTATTGCTTCTATCTTTAACTTCTTATGGTCGATTGATGACATTTTTTTTGCTGATTGTAGTACTACTTAATTGCTACACAAATATAAAAAAAATCTTTTTAAAAATCCAAAATTTTCATATTTCACGTCAGTTTGGAAATGCCCATATATCGTTTAGCTGTCATATTACAAACTGGCCAGCGACAAGGTTGTGCTCCTGACTGACCGCTCACACACACCCACATACATTTACACTTTCAAATCTTGGCATTCTGTGCAAGCCCAAAAAAATTTTTGGAAATTTTTTTAGGTTTGAACCAAAATTCACCAACGGTTAAGGTTCGAGGTTTTTGGGCTTTGGTTTTGGTTAGAACATTGGTTCGTTGCACGCTTTACCCAATATTTACAAAATTACAATACAATACACCTGACGCATACATTGTAAGCATACATTGTAAGACTGTAAAACGTAGATTATAATTGACGTGAGATGGGCGCTTGTTTGCTGGATATGGTCTTAATTCATTGCTAGTGTATAAATCTTCAGTCCAATTGATTATGCTTTCTTGTATGCAGTTTATCAGTCTTTCACTCCCAAAATTGTGCATCGATTGGTGTTTATTCGCCACACTTGGAACTTTTTATACCCTTGCAAAGGGTATTATAATTTTGCCCAGAAGTTTGCAACGCATAGAAATATTCATTTCCGACCCCATAAACTATATATATTCTTGATCGGGGCGACGAGTTGAGTCGATTGAGCTTTGTCCGTCCGTCTGTCTGTCTGTCTGTCTGTCTGTCTGTCTGTCCGTCTGTCTGTCCGTCTGTCTGTCTGTCCGTCTGTCTGTCCGTCTGTTTCTACGCAAACTAGTCTCTCAGTTTTAAAGCTATCGAGCTGAAATTTTGCACAGAGTCTTCTTTTTACTGCACGCTGCTAATATGTCGGAACCGACCGGATCGGATGACTATATCTTATAGCTGCCATAGGAACCTTCGGTCAAAAAATGGGTCTTAGTGAGAAAAACTTTTTTGTTTTCAATGTTAGCAGCCTTAAACTCGGCCATTATTAATATTATATGCTATCAAACAGATTTGCAGATTTTGGTCAAGATCGGATGACTATATCTTATAGCTGTCATAGGAACCATCGGTCGGAAAATGGGTCTTAGTAAGAAAAACTTGTTTGTTTTCAGTGCTAGCGTCATAAAACTCAGCCATAATTAATATTATACGTTTTCAAACAGATTTGCAAATTTTGGTCAAAATCGGATGACTATAGCATATAGCTGCCATAGAACCGATCGGTCGGAAAATGGGTCTTAGTGAAAAAAACTTTTTTGTTTTCAAGTAAATCGTTCTTAAAGTCGGTGATTCTCAATATTAATATCGACATCGGGTGACTATATCTTATGGTTGTCATAGGACCGATCAGTCGGAAAATGTGTCTTAGTGAGAAAAACTTTTCTGTTTTAAATTTTATCTTTCTTAAACTTCGCGATAGTTAATTTGATATGTTTTCAAAAAGATTCGCGAAATTTGGTCGAAATCAGATGTTTATCTGTCGGAAAATGGGTTTTAGTTAAAATTTTTATAGATTTTTATGTTCTTAAACTCTGACATTTTAAAAACAGCATTTGCAAGGGTATAAAAACTTCGGCACAGACGAAGTTAGCTTGGCCTTCTCGTTTTTACAATGATTTGAACAAAAATGCCTTTAACTTCTTTTGAAGTCATATGACCCGGTCATATTTAGTTTGCATTCGTGACATTCTGATTTATCAGTGCTTCATTGTATGTAAATTTCGCAAATATTAAATTTTGCCGTCATTGCTTCACACCTTCTCAGTCAAAACTTCTCAAACGAATTGAAATGCTCGTTTTTATTGTTCTGACTTGTGTGTTTTCTGTCTCTTTCTGTTTCGATTCTTCTTTGCGACCAATTTTTGACGCGTGGCTAGTGTTGCCAATTTGCTAAAATGCTTAAACTTAAAAGAGAGTAGTTTAAAATAGCTAAAAAATGTAAAATAATTAGCTAGAATTCCAGTCTCCGGCAAAACTGAATAGATTACGGCTTTCGAGCTTACAAAATAGCTATAACTGGTGGAAAAAATAGCTAAATTGGCAACGCTGCGTGTGGCACACACTTCTGTTTGTATTAGGCTAACATGTTTCTGCAGTAGCATGCACCGGGTTGTTTAGATTGGCGCGTATGTATATGTATAAGATGAAAAATAAAACTTTTAATACATCAGAGCATACTTATTGGGACACTTATGTAATAAAACACACTAATATATTAAGCATACTAAAAATATGTTAGCATACTAAAAAAAAAAGTAGAACGCCGAGGTGTACTCAGAAATATGCGAATAAATTCGGCAATCGGTATCCAAATTAATTGGGACAACATTTGTTCAACGTAGAATTAAAAGGGCTCTCATAATAAACTTTAAGGCAAAATCGCAAAGAATAAAATAGTTAAACCAGTGGTGGCCAAAGTAGAAATTTCAAAAAAAAATTGTTAAAAATACCACATCTGTAAGCCGCATTTCTAAGCCATTGCGTTAAATCAATCAAACCATTGATTAAAATATATTAGATTGCTCTCGTCGCTATCGAAATTGACAAGGTTATAAACAATCATATTTAATTGAGGTAAAAAAGCAAAAAGCGATTTTTGGCCCCTAACTTCAGATTTTGGGGGTGCTAGGAAAAAACTAAGTATGAGAAAATGCTATACTCGACCTACTCTACAGTGTATGCTAGGTCATTTCGAAAGTATATTTTGGCTGTAACACTGTGTAATTAAAGACTACTGCTATATGTTACTTCAAAAGATGACAGCAATTGAAATGAACGAATAATTTCGTTGTACAAATTTTTATTTGAAGCACGTGTCGTATGAGTAATTTTTTAAAAAAACTTTAAGGTTCTGTCGCGCCCATTTAAAAATAAAATAAAACAAATATTATCTACTTTTTTTCATTTTTCCGTTTTAAGATCCGACCTAATGTACATTATTCAAATTTGGTGATTCCACTGGAAATGTACATTCTCAACCGGAAAATGCATAGTATGTTTAGAAAAAATACTCGTAGTGTTTGAGGCGAATGGCAAACATATGTATTTTCAAAATGTAGTAAATGGAGGAAGCAAATGTAGATAAGAGGCCCTGTCAAAAATATGTACATTTAGCTGAATATATATGTACGCACGTATATATATGTGTCAGTGGAATCAGGCTGCTAGACTGTAAATATTTATTTATGCCTGTTTTTTTTATATTGTTAAAAAAGGAAGTGATTTTCTCTTTGCATCTTATTTGTCGAACCCTTCTACAGATATACAAAAACAAGGGCACTAGACTGCAGTGCTTTAACCCTTTTGGTGTATACTACGCGTAAGAGTAAATAGAGAACACAAGATGAAGCATTGAGATTAAGATAAAGATTATTGGTATCACTCATACGCAGTGTTGATTTTTTTCATACCAACTGCGTCTCAAAGTAAAATAATAGAAAACCGAACTGATTTTTTGGCAAAATGAGTCTATTTTTATACCCTTGCAAAGGGTATTATTATTTTACCCATAATTTTGCAACGTATAGAAATATTCATTTCCGACCCCATGGGCATTTTCAAACTGACGGGACGTTACGTTTGTAAGAAAAATATTTTTAAAATATATAAAAATCTTGGATTTTTACATTTGGGTAGCAATTAAGTAGCACTATAATCAGCAAAAACAATAACATCAATCGATTATAAGGAGTTAAAGATATAGGCAATCATATATGCTGGCCTTACGTTACATAAAACGGAAGTGGGTTTTGACTTGTTTTAGAAAATTGCAAAACTCTGCGAATAGGGCAAAGCTTTTTGTATTAAAATTTTTGTAGTATGATTTGAAATAATTCAAGTTTATCTTCCAGGTAATCCTATTCAAAAATATTTGCTCAATTTTTGTTTATTTGCATAAGTATCTGACGTGACGTTACCTGACGTTACGTTACATAAATTTCCTCATTACATTTATGTTGTTTTTGTTATAATATAAAGCAAAAACTTACAGTTAATTGCAATCACATAGTTTCTAATGGTGTTTGGTGTAATGGTGTTTTTAACTCTTTGTACTCTTAGAAATATTTTAGAGACCAAAAATCAATGCAGTCTACAAAACAAAAGTAATCCAAATGAGAAAAACGGCGCTTGAGCGACTTTGCACTTGACAATCTCGTAATGGGTTATGAATATATGTAAAATTGGCTCATGTTAGTTCATTTTAATTGTTTCCCCATGAAAATATGATATGAAATAGTGTTTTGAAGTACTTTTCCATTTTTGGTCTCGGTGGACTTTTCTGTGGAAATGCCCATATATTCTTGATCAGGGCGACGAGTTGAGTCGATTGAGCTTTGTCCGTCAGTCTGTCTGTTTCTACGCAAACTAGTCTCTCAGTTTTAAAGCAATCAAGCTGAAATTTTGCACAGAGTCTTCTTTTTACTGCACGCTGCTATTACGTCAGAACCGACCGGATCGGATGACTATATCTTATAGCTGCCATAGAAACTATCGGTCGAAAAATTGGTCTTAGTAAGAAAAACTTTTTGTTTTCACTGTTAACGTCCTTAAATTCGGCCATTATTAATACTATATGCTCTCAAACAGATTTGCAAATTTTGGTCAAAAACGTATGACTATATCTTATAGCTGCCATAGGACCGATCGGTCGGAAAATGGGTCTTAGTGAAAAAAACTTTTTGTTTTCAAATAAATCGTTCTCAAGGTCGATGATTCTTAATATTAAACGCTCTCAAACTAATTTGAAAAAGTTGTTCGACATAAGGTGACTATATCTTATGGGTATACAAACTTTGGCACAGACAAAGTTAGCTTGGCCCTCTCGTTTTATAATAGATAAGATCTAGAAGCATTGCCAATGAGTGTTTTAGTACCATGGCCGGCTTGTATTTCAGAACGATAGTACAAGCCTTTCCCTTTCACTTAAAATCGCATTTTCGAGTGTATCTTCAGCAACTAGATAACCTCTGTATACAGTTTTAATATCCATAACAAAAGTTTCCGGAGTAAACTAAACATGGTCAGCGCTAAAGTGAGCTTCTCGTACTTAGGCAATAAAGAAGTTTCTAAGTAATCAAATTCTTTGTAATTTTTTTGTTATGATTTATGATGTCAAATTTGGTTCACTTCCTAATAAATATTCTTTTCTGTTTAATATTGATTAATTGAAATATTTATGTTATCTTTTTAAAATAAATATTTTTGCTGTCTAGTGTCAAAAATTCCCAAGGGGCCATTAAAGAAATTATTGTAAAAAGACATTATTTGTCTATTGATATGAAACATTTCCAAGGTACTTTGTCCCATTTATGGTATACTTTTTAAGGTAAACAAGCACACAGACACACGTATCTAGAATGTTATGCTGCTGCCATTTGAAACCAAAATTTACTATGCAGATACACAGACCGGAGGACAGAGAGATAGTAGAGTCTGGCTTGTACAATCTGTCAGGATAAAGTCATTGTTATCCTCACAAGCACACACACACACACACACATTGAAAGAAACAAACAGACTGAGAAAATTCGAATAAAAAGGCGCACAAATAAACAAACAAAAGCAAAAGCAAAGTAAACATCGCTGGCGGCACGTCCATGGGGCAAGGATGATGACAATGGAGTAGTGGGGGGGGGGGGGGGTCCACTGCATGGCGTTGTCAACGTCACCATCGAGCTATGCTCGTAATGAGCTTACCTTATGGATATACAAAACAAGTTGTTGTTGTTGCCTGCTGTTGCGTGCGGGCCAATCCTGCAGCGCGTTGTGCTGCACACAATTGGCAAGGCTGCTGTTGATTTCCTTTACCCGCTTCCTGTCTCTCTGTGTGTATGTGTGTGTGGGTGTGTGTGTGCTGATGTGAGTTTGGCGCGGAAATCCGTCGCACCGTCTTGTGCTGCGTTTTTTTTTTTTTTGGTGATCAATTTTTGTTTGTTCGTTCAAAAGCGCACTAAACGGAAACTGACACATAAAAGTTCAGTCAAGCTGCTAATTTTCAGGCGTTACGCATACGACACGTTGTCTGTGTCTCTGGACATGGGGCAAAAGATGGAACAAATTTATGACTTTTGCAAATTTGCATTTATTTGATTTACTACATTCATTACTCATACGCAGCGTGCAATGCTGCAATCTGCAGTGAAACAACAGTCATTTTCGCGCGCACTTTGCTCAACTGGCAGCAATTTGCAATTTGCAACAACAACAATCACAACAACAAGTAGTTTGGCGAAAAATAAAAGTTAAAATAATGATGATGTTGCCTTAAAACAGCAAAAATTATGAAATTTCTGTGTGGGCCGTGAGCTATGTGCTTTCTGCTCTATTTATCAGTCAGCCCTGTTATTTATGAGACATGGGGTCCAAATCATAAGTATAAGCTGCTATATACGAGCAGTATATTGGCACATCTTTCCCACCATATACAATATATACTGCTGATATGTTGCTGCTGCTGCTGCTGTTGTTGTTGTTGTTGTTGCCACTCGCATTTGTTTTATTTAATTTTATACTATGCGCACTCACGCACCCGCGTTTTGTCTTTTGTGGTCTTTTCACACGAAATGAAAAACTCTTCCTGCTCTGCTTAAGTTTATTTCCTATGATGATGTTGGATGGCGCGACAAACGATTTGAGATTGAGACACCACAGAACAGAACAGAACACACACTGCCTGAACTGACACTGAACTGACTAAGGCGGCGCTGCTGCTGTTTGTGTATTGTTGTTGTTGTTGTTGTTATGTAGCAAGTTCGCACAACGAATGACCAAGAGCAACTGAGCGCTCGTCTAAATTGCGAAGAACTTTTATAACTTTTCCTTCTCCTGCCAACGTCAACGCCGACGCCAACGTCAGCGCCAGCGCCAGCATCTATGTTGCCCGGAGCACTGCTGCTGCTGTGGGGATGCTAAAATGCTGCTTTGTTGGGGGACCATTCTTTGGCAGCCGACGGCGTCGTAGTCATTGTCGCTGCACCTGATGCGCGCTCTCTTTTGCCAGACGGAAGAGAGCGGTTTCGTTTCTCTTTGTTGAGTTTTGCCTCGATTGGCGCGCAAAACTGTTGCTGTTGTTATTTAATCGCCGGCATCGCTTTACTCAATATTATTTACATACACTTTCCCAACGTTCGAGTGTGGCAACTTGGGGAAGAAGTTTGCATATCTTAGAATCTGCAATAGAAATACTAGTTGACTTTTTCAAAAATTTTAGGGGTCACACCTAAGATGTGACAGAATATTATTTTAATAAATGTCTATAAAGATCATAATGAGGCTTTAGAGAGGTCAGATACAACACTATAATTCTTTTCTACAACCAAAAGCGATTTCAAAAAAATCGTGTAAATCCCGACTATTGAAATAATGGAGTGAGAAATGGCCGAAATAGTACGAAAAGCAGGAATTGGCATGACAGAAATCGGCATCAATTTAAATTTTTTTTCTTCAAGGCAACAAAATTTGACTTTTTCCAGTATATTGAAAGGTCGGTGGTGATTCTAGATGATTTTCGTGTGCTGAACATGAATCTGTTTTCAGAAATGGTCCTTTACGTCGAGATTTTTAGTAATTTGAGCTTAAAGATACCAAAAATGCCATACTTTGATTCCTTTTATACGCGTTTTGTGGAGAACCTATATTTCTGTTTTGACTTTCTTTGATATTATCGAAAAGAACTACTCCTTAACTTTAAAATAAACTATCCCAAACAATTCTACGATTTTTTCCAATGAAGATATACTATTTTTAGTAATTGTATCCGAGTTCATGACAATCCAATATATTGTTGCTGCCCCAATGTAGGCCATAGGTTTTGTTGAAAACTTTCATTGAAATTCTATACAAATTACTAGCCGGCTATACTGTTTCTGCAAGGCATACTTTTGTGCAGTAGACAGTTTAAGTTTTTTATTATTATCGAGACTATGTATTCAAATGGTATATCTTCGCTTTAAAAAAATCGTACAATTCTTTGGGATAGTTTATTTTAAAGTTAAGAAATCGTAATTTACGATAATATCAAAAAAAGTGAAAACAAAAGTATAGGTTCCTCACAAAATGGGTCTGAAAAGGGTAAAAATAGGCTCTTTTTGTAACTTTAAGCTCAAACTAATAAAAATCTCAACGTGATGATTCGTATTCAGCACACGAAAATCATCTAGAATCACCCCCAACCCTTCAGTATACTGAACCTTGTTGCCTTATGTATTTAATGTGGAGAAGACTATTGATCTCGACTTCGAACTTTCGGGTGCTAGTGACGGAAAACTCAATTTAAGGATTGTATAAAATATTAATAATGTTAAAAACATTTAAAATACAAAATTTAATAAAAAAGAAAACTAGGCTTCTTCGTGAACTTGATCCAAAGACCTCTACGTTTTCTAAACGAATGACTTGTCCACTCGACCACGGCCCTTGTTGCTTGCTGAGTGCCAAAATGCTAACTGCTTACATTTCAAGTATGATTTTGACGCCAGGTCTTGCTTATGGCTGATAGACGAGTGGGCTAAGGTGCAGTCGTCCGTGTGTGTTCTTCGAGGACCCTAGTTCAAGTCCCAGTAAAGTACGTAAAACGAGAAGGCCACGCTAACTTCGTCTGTGCCGAAGTTTTTATACCCTTGCAAAAGCTGTTTTTGAAATGACAGAGTTTAAGAACGCTTGGATAAAAATCAAAAACTTTTTTTAACTTAAATCGATTTTCCGTCAGATGAACATTTGATTTCGACCAAATTTCGCGAATCTTTTTGAAAACATATCAAATTAACAATCGCCAAGTTTAAGAACGATAAAATTGAAAACAAAAAAGTTTTTCTCACTAAGACTCATTTTCCGACCGATAAGTCCTATGGCAGCCTGCAGATATAGTCATCTGATTTCGACCAAATTTTTCAAATTAGTTTGAAAGCGTTTAGTGTTAATAATCACCGACCTTAAGAACGATTTACTTGAAAACAAATATTTTTTTTCAGTAAGACCCATTTTCCGACCGATCGGTCCTATGGCAGCTATAAGATATAGTCTTCCGATTTTGATAAAAGTTTGCGAATCTGTTTGAAAGCATATAATATTAATAAGGGACGAGTTTGAGGACGCTAACATAGAAACCAAAAAAGTTTTTCTCAGTAAGACCCATTTTCCGACCGATCGGTCCTATGGCAGCTATAAGATATAGTCATCCGATTTTGACCAAAGTTTGCAAATCTGTTTGAAAGCTTTTAATATTAATAATGACCGTGTTTGGGAACGCTAACAATAAGAACAAAAAAGTTTTTCTCACTATAACCCATTTTTTTACCGATGGTTCCTATGGCAGCTATAAGATATAGTCATCCGATCCGGTCGGTTCCGACATATTATCAGCGTGCAGTAAAAAGAAGACTCTGTGCAAAATTTCAGCTCGATAGCTTTAAAACTGAGAGACTAGTTTGCGTAGAAACAGACGGACAGACGGACAGACAGACGGACAGACAGACGGACAGACAGACGGACAGACAGACGGACAGACAGACAGACAGACAGACGGACGGACAAAGCTCAATCGACTCAGCTCGTCGCCCTGATCAAGAATATATATAGTTTATGGGGTCGGAAATGAATATTTCTATGCGTTGCAAACTTCTGGGCAAAATTATAATACCCTTTGCAAGGGTATAAAAATAGAGAAAAGCTAACTTCGGCTCGACCGAAGTTTATATACCCTGGCAGCTTGTATTATTTATATAAATTAAGGTTTTAAATACTTTACTTCTAACATTTTTAGCTTAGCTATTTGCCAAACTCAGCAATTGATGGCGTCACTACTTTGACCATTTGCTTGCCGGTTTGCTATATGGCAGCTATACGATATATTCATCAGATTTTGTCCGAAATCCCCAAATATATGTGGTTAGCGATAATAATCATAGCTGGAAAGTATAAAGACGTTACCATTGAAAACAAAAAAGTTTTTCTCACTAGAACTACTTTTTCCACCCAATGTTCCTATGGCAGCTACACAGAAAAAAAAATATGAAAAAGCTACACGTTTTGAAACGCGTCTTGCAGAAAATCTACATAAACGTTATGGGTTGAAAATCCCGGTCAAAACGGGTAGAAATTACATTTTCACTTACACAAAAAAAAGGACTGCGCACTTTTTATTTATATATTTTGGTTTATATGCACGCGCGCTGCTGCTGCTCTTGAAAGCTCAACTATTTCGCTATGCGCATCATATCTCAAGGCAGAAGAGGACCACCAACCCACGTTTGTGCAGAAAAGCTACACGCCACGTTTTGAAATGAGAACGCTACTCGTGGCGTGCAGAAAACCTACACGTCGCGTGTGGAGATCAGTTTTCTAAACGAAAAATGTGAGAATTCAGTACTGATTTAGAGCTATATTTTTTTCCCATCATTTTCCCACTCGCGTGTAGGATTTCAATATCCCAATGGTATTCAGATTGCTGCATGAAAAAAGTAATCTAATTTCGTGTAGGCTTTGCTTTCGCCCACGCAGCATTTAGCTTTTCAACGCGTGGCGTTTAGATATTGAAACCCTACACGTTGCGTGTAGCTTTTCTGCACGAGGCGTGTAGCTTTTTGAATTCTACATTTTGCATGTGCAATTTAGCAGGGCGCAACACGATTCGTTTAGCTTATCAAACTGCTTATTAGTATCAAACTGTTTTAGTGCAATACTCTGTAACGATTTAGGGTACAGAAGAGGCTTACAGATAAATCTCAGGCATAAATATGAAATTTTGTCCGTAAGTTGGTAATATGGAGCATTATATTATTGTCAGGTGCAAGACCAGTTCTAGTTTAAGCCGGTGAAAAATTGTTTCAGAACTATATCACAGAATTGATTTAAGCGATAATCATAATTTTTTGTATGCAGGTTGGGAATACGAAGTACGTGTCGTAAACGCCAGTTTTTGGTATAAAAATAAATTTGCTTTTCAAAATTATATTCTCTTAGAGCAGGCATGCCCAAAAGCAGAATACGACAGAGCACTCACCAACACTTACAAAGAAAAGCACTAATACCAATAATGAAATTGTTGTTGGTCACACAAAATTTATTGTGATTAATGCCCTTTAAAGTATGCAATGCTTTTAATAAGGAATGATTCAGAATTATATTTATTTTATATTTGGCTTAACACAAGATTATATTGTAAGCCTATTAATGGTCCGACAATCTGGATGAATTTACAGTGTGGATTATGTATAACGCTGCCAATCAATGTTTGCGTTCTAATATTGTATAACATTTTTTATGAAAATAAAGTTTGCATACTTTGAAGGGCATTAATCATGATAAATTTTGTGTCTGTAAACGTAATAGTAGAGAAGTAACTGATCTTAGAGCATGATTTATGTATGTAAACAATAAAAATATTGACTGTTTAGTTTTAATAATGTAAAGAAATCTGTGGAATGAAAGCAGAAGTGTGTTTTCCGTATTTTTCAGGAGGCAATTATTACCTTTAAGGGCCAATTTTACATCTTTTACAAAGCACTAACTGTCACATAAACCAACAAGTAACAGAGTATATTGTGAGTTCGGCCCTTAACGAATATATTAATAAAGTGCTTGGTCGTAAAGTGGAAATTTTTTACAGATTGGAAGAGTTATTTCTTTAAGTCATTTTGATAAGATCAAGTTGCTATTTTAGTATTTTGACTTACCGACCAATACTTATTCAGACTTCTCAAGACTAACGTTGTTTTGTTTTACCGTTATATCTTTGTAACCACTCATCCTATTGGTGTGAAATTTGGGCACAATATAGAACTATAACCGAGGAAGCCATTCGTATTAAAAAACTCAATTTCAACATAACTCGAGCTAAGCTGTTATGCCTTATTGTCATAGAAGTTAATTAATACATGAAATATTTTTTCGTACATTTAAAAATACTCAAAAAATGAAATTTTTGTCTAATTTAACGATTTTGTGAAAGAGATATTTTGTATTTTATTAAATGAAAATTTAACATGAATAAGGAAAGAAAATTTGTTAACTCTTTTTTAATGAAAATGGCTCTTTTTAAAATTTTTTTTGGTGTAATCTAATATTTTGAAGTGACAACCGTGAATGTATGCGATGAACCATATGCGCTTTCTCGTCATAGACTCTCTCTCTCTCTCTCTCTCTCTCTCTCTCTCTCTCTGCATATGTTAAACTCTTCAGCCTGCAACCTTTGCAAATAACATTTCGACAGTTTGGTTTTCGAGAAGCGAGCAATTTAAGACCAATTGACTGAGTTGGGCCTGTTATTCGGTTGCTGTCAGACCGATCACTGCTCTCTGTTCAACCACAGCCACTTAACAGTGAGCGCGATAACAGAACACATTCGGTTGATGGAAGCCCGAGCCCACTTTTTCTTTGGTTTTTCAGTCGGGGACGTGAGCAGAGCGATCTAAAAATAGGGTTGAGAGTTATTTACGAGCTATGTTTTGGACAAAATAAAGTTTTTCTCCCCCACCATCAATAGTTCTCGGAATAGTCCGGCAAAGATAACTAAAGTGTATTTACAGTTCGCCTTAGAAAAATATATATCCATGTATGTATGCCTCTCTTTCATATCTTTCCCGCTTATCTTATTTCGCTGAATATGCAAAAAAAAAATTATAAATAATTTTGCAATTTACAGAACTCTCTACCACACACCGGTTGCAGTTTGCTGTTCGCCCAGTTGCACTGGGCATTGGTTGAAGGCGCATCAATAGACAGTCTATAAACGGAACGTGCCGTGCTCTGATGGTTATCGCTTGCCGGAGACGTCTGTCAGTGGGCAATTTGCTTGATAGATCACATCTAAAAAACAAAAACACAAATTCTGACAATTTGTTGACACTTTTGTTTTTTTTTTGTTTTGCGCTTCGTTTTGTTTCTGTGTGTGGTTGGACTGGGTGATGGGTGACTTTGTTAATTATGATGGTTTAATGGCAATTTACCATTGTTGCTTTTCAGTTTTTATTGTTATTGTAATTGTATTATTGACACAAAGAGCGCGAGATATAAACACATTTTTGTATTATTTTAGGCATTTTCTCTCGCTTGATCATTTAGTTTAATTTAATGCCTTGTGGCACTGACAGATCTCTAAGTTTATTACAAATTTGTGCAAGTTATGTGGGGACAATTTATTAGCGTTAACTTGAAAAAAAACCGAAGCCCATAGTACATACATTGACGCTTTCAAAAGAGAGTAACGTTGTTGCTATTATTATATTATTGTTTATGGAACTCAACAAGCAAGACTCTTTGTTCGGTGGCTAAATTGTTGTTAATTGAATAAGACATCAAAAATTTTTCGATAAAGATGTTGATGTTATGAGGCAATCAGGGTGGGAAAGAAATACTTCAAATAAATTTGAGCTGGTTCCGAAATAGTTTAACATTTAAATGCAATACAATCTTAAGATTGAAGAAGATTGAACAATTCAAATGAATATTACTCATACGTAATGTTGTTGCACTTAATTTGTGATGAAAATGATTCGATTCAATTAAAAATAACATAAACAATTTAAATGACTTAATCTCGTTTGATTAATGATTTGTCCCTGTTTGTAGATTATATTTAATTTTACTTTCCACATTAAAATTCTTAAAATTACTCTACAATTTAAATTTAAAATTGGTGAGGGTGGATCAATAAGTACAGGTGTTTAGCGACATTTTTGGTTGCTGAGAGATGTTAACTTTACCATCGATTAAAAGACATCGTACTAAATTTCAGACCGCAGAATCGCACAGTGGGTTAGAATTGTTTGGGCTTGGACGAAATTCTGTAACTTTTGAACCGCTCAAAATGCTGAGTTCCTTTTTCTTTGTTTGATTAAAAATTGTTCATTACATTTGATTGAGTGGTTCCGGCGTTATTGAGCGCTTAAGGATCTGTGGCATGGCGAAAATTTTCGCGCGATTTTATTCAGTAAATGTACTAAATTCAAATTTCTTATATAGAACAAATAATCTCTTAAAACACGCAATATTAATAAAAAGATTCACTTTTTCCTTCCACCATTTTAACCATATTGCGTCCGTTATCAGTGGTACAGGAGTATACCAGTTTAGTCCCTGTCACAAATCGATTCAGAAAGTCTTTAAGATGAAGCCGTGTGAAGCAAAACCTCTCCTCAATTGCCAAAGTTCTCAAAACAATGCCTGGGGCATTTTTAAGACGAGTATATCACATTCTTACCAATAAATGACCGATCCATCAGTCATATTATGTCATATTCCCTTCGTTCACGTTTAGAATGTCCTCTGCAAGAAGGCCTGATTGGCCAATGACTTCATCTCTAACATTTTGCCGGTTGATGATATTTTCGCAACCCATGCCTTTCAGATTTTCCGAAAGCCAACTTCATTTACAACTAAAAATGGTCTGCCATCCACTGTGCACATCAAAACGCGGGCTTTTTTAATTTCTGGTTAACAGAAGGGTGTAAGTTAACCATTCCCGGAAAATGCTTGTTTTTGATCGAGGCATCGGGCCCTTCAAAAATGTAAGGGTAACAGTAGCGTCCACAAGCAAACTTACCAAGAGTCAAAAAGCGAATAAAAATTGTTCATTCCTCACTTCCATCCACTGTCAAGATCACAGCGCAACTTGTTAAGCCACCGGCGCCAAGCTGACAAACTGTCAAGATGACAGTGCATGACAGAAACATTCATTTTCAAACATGACATAACCATGCTTAAGGCTTTCTTTTCTATTCACATTGAGGGGAAGAGGGTAAATTGAAAAAGGCGATCACGCAAACAACAATTATATGTGTGAAAACTTACGTTTTCATACAAACAAAATTGGCTGTGTAATAGCAAATATAAGGAAAGATGAGGAAGGAAAAGATATTAGTTAGCTGCGCTGTCTCTTCTTCGTTCGCTCTCTTTACTTTGTGCCCATTAGCAACAGTGCGGCTCATAATAAACAAGGAATAATTACATATGTATGTAAAATGTTCAATGTACTTACATCTTATCGAAATATTTACAAGTAGAGGAAAAACCGAAATCAACCCATATATTTGTTTCTGTTTCGGTACTGATAACCGGTTATGAAAGTAAAGGTTATAGGCTTACGGTTATAAGAAAAAACATTTTTTGGTTGCGGTTACAAATTGTAAAATGTTTTTAGCGGTTAAAGGTTAAATGTTTACAGCCCCGGCAGGGCTGGCGCGAGTATAGGCAGTTCCGCGACAAGTTTTTATACTCTGTACCGAAGGTACATAGAGTATATTAAGTTTGTGCAAAAGTATGTAACAGGGAGAAGGAATCGTTTCCGACCCTATAAAGTATACATATTCTTGATCAGCATCAACAGCCGAGTCGATATAGCCATGTCCGTCTGTCCGTCTGTCTGTCTGTCCGTCCGTATGAACGAAGAGATCTCAGAGATGGTAAGAGATAGAGGTTTGACATGTATGGGACATATATTTCTTATACTTGCAGGCAGATCAAGTTTATTTTCAATTTTTGCCACGCCCCCTCCCGCCTCCGCAATTTGGAAAAAACTTCATATCTCCTACAGTTTTGGAGATAGATCGTTCGTTCCTTCTAGAGATACCTTTTAAACAAAATTATTTATCGAATTTGCTGAAGGAATGATAAAGATCGGATGAACGATACTCAAGTTATGGGCAAAAAACGGCCAGTTAACAACACCCACTCCCCCCCCCCCCCCCCCACCAATAACCACAGCAACATACCCTAACCGTTCAACACAGGCAATCTTAGTGCGAGAGAGAAAGAGAGAGAGAGAGAGAAACTTAGAGAGCGCACCGAGTTGTGCGCGGGGTGTTAACTGGCCGTTTGACTCCTGAGCAAATGCGAGTGTAAGGGTACAGAGTATGTTATAGTCGGGCTTGACCGACTTTCTTTCTTGTTTTATTGATATTATATTGATGCGCAAGTCAAAGTCTGAACTGGCAAAGCAAAGGGGTCAAATGCCAATCTGGTGGTGGGCCACCTCCAAATGCGAAAGTAGGAGAAGGTACCACAAATCAATATCGCCATTGATTAGCTTATGTACGAATATGACGCCATGACGTCCGCCGATTCTTCAACTTTGTCAAATTTATTAGCCGTAGCCTGTCGGTATACGATGGTAGTAGGCGATGAGTTTCCAATTTAAGCCGCGCAATGCAAAAAGAAGAAATTGTTTTTGAACACATTCTATAAGGTCTTGATACTTATCATACTGAGAGGACCAAACGCAAGAGCACTATTCAAGGATCGGACGAACAAGAGAGCTAAACAAGAGTTTGGTGATGTATGGATCATCGAATTCCTTTGACCAGCGTTTAATAAAAGCCAAAACGCCCTTAGATTTTTTTACTATAATACCGACATGATCATTAAAGCAAAGTTTATGGTCGAATAAAACACCTAGGTCAGTCATTGTTTGGATGCGTTCAAAATTGTTGTGCCCAATAGAGTAAGTAAACAAGTTGCGGTAAAATGTCATGTACTTGCACTTTGGGTGATTTAAGTACAGCAAATTGTTTTGGCACCAAGATTGAAGGCTGACAAGATCATTCTGCAACAGATTAAGTGAGTCAGTACTATTGAAGGATAAAGAAATTTTTACATCATCCGCATACATCAAAACGTGTGATTAGATTATTACCTGGGGGAGGTCATTCATAAACAGACCAAAAAAGGAAGGGGCCAAGATGACTCCCCTTGATGGAGTTCAATTAAATAAGACTCGCTAAGTTCGATTCGACAGATACATTGAGATCCATTTGTGCATTAATTCAGGGAAACCCATTACCATTAACCCAAAGCTTATGCAAGAGAAGATGATGATTTACAGCATCAAACGCTTTGCTAAAGTCAGTAAAAACAACGTCAGTTTGCTGCTTTTCTATAAAACCACGCCGGTAAACTCAAGGAGATTGGTTGAAGTAGAGCAGCGCTTCATGAAGCCATGTTGAGTCGGAGATATTATGGAGCTGCAAAAGTGTTGCAACTGAGTAGTGATAAGTTTCTCAAATAGCTTCGGGATGCTTAATCTCGATGTTAGACTTACTCCCTTTTTTGTGGAGGGGTATAACGAAAGAATCCCTTCATATAGTGGGTAGAAACGAATTATTAAGAGACATTTGAAATAGTCTCGCCAAAGGCTTACATAAAGCACTAGCGTAAAACTTTAAGACACAACCAGAAATGTTGTCTGGCCCAGACGAAAAAGAAGGTTTAACGAGTTTTAAGTTTTGATAAACGTCGGATCCATGAATAACTGGCATTAAAATACCACAAGTATGGAGGAAGTGCATACGGATAAGATAAAACCGAATTATAAATAGCAGATGTGTATGTTGATTGCAAGAAATCTGCAAATACATGAGCAATGTCTGCATGATTAGTAGCAGTGTCATTTTGATAATAGAGAGATGAAGAAAAGATTGAAGATTTCCCCTTCAGTACCGCTCGGTACTGAATCAGAGCTGAATCAGTCCTGATTTGGAAGAGCCGGTACTGAAATCATGGCTGCCTTTACATGCATTTCAGCCATGAATTTAACACAGACAGAGCCTACTACGTCATGACCTTCTCTTCTTTCAGGCATAATTTGAGTACTGAACTCATGGGTTAGTTTCATGGGTAGTACTGAAAACAATATTGAAATCAGTCATGAATTGGAGCAATTCCTACCTCTCAGGTCTGAATCAGCACTGACAAATTCAGTACTGAGGCGTTGAACTGCAGGGTCCTTTAAGAATTAACAAAGGAGTAGAAAAGTTTTGGGTATGCTTATGTGCTTTTCACGAAAATCAATTTTACATCGAGATAGGTAATTATTGCAGCACTCCGTGTTGTGAAGAGAGAACTTTGATTAAGCTACTGCATACTTTGAGATATCAACTTCAGAACCGGTTTTCTTAAATTTCTTATAGAGTTTGGATTTTGTGATTTTTAAGGTACGACAGTCTACGAGTAAACCAAGGCGGCTTTTTACTTGCATTTGATTCAAAAACATTTGGAACAGAAATGTCAAGTGCGGCATTCAGCTTCTCATAGAACATTTTAAAAGCAATTTCAGACGTGTAATCTGAATCAAGGAATGACCAATCAGTTTGAGAAAGTGAGCGGTCAAGCTGAGCATAGTTGGCTCTACGAAAACAACGTGTTAATCTGGGCTCAGTTGGAGGTACTGATTCAGTTGCAACCATAACCTCAAGGAGTGGCTCAAGAGTAGGATGGTGAATGTCAGGTGTAGAAAGGGAGTCGATTTGGATAACTAATGGATTAGAGAAATCCGAGACAAATATTAAATCAAGAAGTCTACTTGACCCAACGAGAGTTCAATTACACCATCAACAAAGTCGTGTTGACATGTGGCTGTTAAATGTAATGATTTTACTCTTAGTCTTTAGTAACGTTGGTATAGGGTATAAAAAACCAAATCACACACCAATAAAAATAAAGTTGAGGCCGTTCAAAAGAAAGGGGCAAAAAGCGCTAAAATTAAGCAAGTTCCTCAATGGTAAATGTCTTTGCCAAATGGTAAAACATAAACAGACTCCCTTCTGAAGGCAACCAAATTCCCGAAACGTAAGTGGGACGAAATCGAAGTTAAAATGCGATATAAAATGAAATGTGACGGCCTAAAAGAATCACTCATCACAATTACACAACGAGAAAGGCCTAAAAACATATCATCATTTTACGAATAAATTTGGTCTACCAAAATATTCCCCTAGCAAATGGGGATTGGTAACTTTTAACAAATAATTCCATTAATATTATTTGTGTTTTTTTTTTATATTCAACACTTCAATTTTTCTCTTATCTCCACATTTCATTTACAGCTCAAATTATTTCAACAAATTTTATCGCATGCGATAAATTGCTAGTCAGTAAGTAAGAAAGCACTTTCCTGTCCTTGCTGTTTGATGTTTACATGGGTAGCTAATAAGATGCAAATTGTATTTTGTTTATTTTATATCCACAGTGTAAAGAAATAGTCAACTTTTCTAATAAAAAGGCGATACAAGTTTTTATCAATGAACCAGAAATATTGCACATAAACAATCAGGCAGGCACCCCAAGCTATCAGCTTCCAGACATTTAGAGGCTTGGGCTGATACATGTTGAATTTGTATTTCCATTTCGATTTATTTGTATTCCACACGATTTCCATTAATTAAATGGCAAAAATATTTCGCATTCGCATCTGATTAGCGAACAAAGCGAATATTGTTTGGTCCCCCCCCCCGTCTCCTACCACTCGCGTCCGCGTCCACTGCAATGTGCAAGTGTCACTGATTTATGGCCAAGACTGGCTTTGGGCTGGTGTGCCAGTTTTGCGGTTTGTTTTGACCAACTTAACTGGTTTAATGGCTTAGAACTTACTTTTGGCCTGCTCCTGCGACGATAGCAGCGGCAACTCCAAATCCCCACCAGCTTGGATGTCATTGGCGGAGCCAACGCGTTGACGTTTTGACATTTTTAATTTAATTTCAATTAATAAGCATAAATACTAATTATTATTATACTGCGCGGAATGCGATTCACTGGATTACGACTTGGCGCCGGCGTCTTATCTACAGTCCCAGGCTATGGGGGCTGCTCTTATCACCGGCATGCGGTTGCTTGGCTTGCTATTTTTATACTGAAATCAACAGTCGACGAGTCGGAAGTAGTTTTCTAACCGAAGTTTATGACTGGTTCACTTGCCCCACATAAATCACGTTTCAATTGCTCTCGCCTGCATTTGCAGTATTAATAAAACGTGCTGGCATTTTGGTATTGAAATCAGTTAAAGGTTTCAGTTTCGCGCTTCAATCGATGTGGAGACTTCCGAACGTGTGTGCGAACTGTGCAACGGACTGTGGCCGACTGACTCACTAAATGCTGCTCTGGTCAGCCTTAAAGTCATTGGGCAGCGCGACAAGGCGTTGACGGGTACGGGTTAGTGCTTCGCCGACTGAACACTACTGGACTCCCAGCACCGGGTAGCCGAAAATACCAAACAAAAAAACAAAAAATTCACTTTGCTGCCTGGCCCAATCGCCTGTCTGCCTGGCAGCTGTTTGTTTTGGTTTGGTTTTTTTGTATGTACAATTGCCAGTAGCTATGACAAGAACATGGAAGGGGAAGGAGTAAGAGGGATTGGCATTGCTTGCGGGCCATTAAAATGTATTTACACGTTCGTTGAATAATATTAAAAGCTCTGCTATTTGTTCATTATAAAATAATAATAATAAAAACACTGCCAATTTATGGTATGAGTATAATTGACAGCTGATGGACTTCGAATTGGGCGAAATTCTTGAACTGGTATAACCCCGCGATGTGCGATGAGTACACGATGAAGATGACAATGCTTTAAATTCATTGACAAAAATCAGAATATGAATAAAACGTGAATTAATTGGCTGTTAATTGAATAATTTACACGTAAATCTCTTAATTAAAGGCCATAGAATAACATTGAAATAAATTCGGTTATACTTTATCCCATACTATTTTCAAGATTACGTTGAACCGAAACTTCTTGAAAGGGCAAGGTAACGATACTATAATGGTGGAACTGATGTCAGTAACTGATATAATTTATTGCGTTTTAATAATTCGTCAGTCAATATTCTTCTAATTTGGGCATTTTATTCCAATTCAACTTGGTTTCAATCATCATTATGCAGTTATGGTTTTGAAAAGAAGTTTCTTAAGTATTTAGCGGTTTTATTATTACACGCAGAAAATAATATTTCAATACTTAAGAAAATCGCCAAAAAAATTTAGAGCAAGTAAGAAAGTCGGTCAAGCCCGACTCGCTAGAAAAATTAGAAATTTGTCTATAAAAAAAATTTCTAAGTATTAGAGAAAGCTTTTCTAAAACTTATTGAAACTTTTTCTTAACCAAATGGTAAAATACCTTGATTATAAGAAAACAATTTTGGAAAATTAGAAATTTTTTCGTAAACCAAAAAATGTTTATTGATTATATGGAACATCAATCAGCGGATTACATAGCGGATCTTTCATTCTGGTGAAGCATTCGAAACTGTTAGGTTTGAGTATGTTATTTACGCTGGATATGCTTGCTGGCTCCACCATATTCCATCGCATCAGAAAACATCTCTATACAAATTCTGAAAATCAAAGAAAAACTATAGTTTCAATTGTCCGCCTCGAATGGTGATTGAACCCGTTACCTTTTGCACTGAACACAAATTGAAAGGCCTCTAAATTTTGAACTTAATTTTGTAAAAGTTCTATTAAAAAAATTTATAATTTTCTTAATTTTAAAAAAAAAATTTCAAAAATTTTTTTTATGGCATTTTCTTCGAAGTTCCAGAAAACTTTTTCTGTTTATTAGATAATTTAAAAATAGGGCAAATTTCTTATACGCTGTTTACACTGCGGTCGTACGACCTTTTTTGGTATTTTTTGCCTGAGACTGGTCGTCCGGCCATACAAAATTATGGCAGTTGACTTTGAATTTGGGACGGTCGCAGACTCCGCGACCGAAAAACATCAGTGATGGCAGACCCTATTTACCTCAAAAATGTGGCCGCCTTGTGCAATTTTTATCGATGGTTATCGGAATATTCAAGCGCGTAAATATAAGAAGAGCAATAAGAAGATAAACAAATGCAAGCTACAGGTTAAAAGTATTATTCATTTATCTTAAAGCCATAGGAAACTACAAATGAAAATGTGTTTTTCAGAACAAGCTACAAGTGACGATAACCAAATCGAACTGTTGGAAGACTTTTCAGTCAACTTGAAGGACTCCTCATGCAGTTCGAAGACGAAAAGATTAAAACTCCCATCTACAGAAGGCAAATCGAATTGCGAGCGAGAAAGCAGATAAAATGATTGAGTCCTCACAAGAGCGAAACCGAATCCTAGAGCGGATCGCTACCAACCAAGAGAAGATGTTGGAAATTTTGGCCAAGCAGTCACTTAGTCAATAACATTTTAAAAATCTTTATTTATAATTGTACTGATTAAAGAAATTAAAGAAAAATGCTAGAGCACATCGGATCTCATTTGGAACACTTTGAGTTCCTTCTATTAAAAAGGTATTGGTATTGGGTTGCTCCTTTTCAACATTTTCAGCAATGGAAGTCCAATTGCGTTATCCATGCCCTTCCCAAGGCGACGAAATCTTCCTTTAAGGTGCCCAAAAGCATTTTCCACTACGCGTCTAGCTTTTGAGAGAAGATCATTTAATACCTTTTGCTCCTCCGGTGCTTCTGTGGAAAATTTGTAGGGCTTCATCAAAGTTTGCGAGAATCTAAATGCCGAAAATATGCAATATATTAATTAATAAATCAAACAAGTGGTAAATATTGTTGTTACATACATCCACAAAGCTCTTGGAATTAGCTCTAATTCCATGGCGTTTATAATTGTTCCCATTCCCTTCAAATGGCGAATAAGCAGATTTTCCAAAAGCATTTTATCCTCACTAGCCACAATTTCAATTATATCCACGACCATCTGCATCTCCGTAATTACATAAAGAATGTTTTTTTTCCATTTTGTAGACAAATCTTCCAAATTTAACACCAAAATTCCAATTAAATTAAAATTAATTTCTAAGTGTATGAAAAAACCTCAGCAAAAAAAAAAAATGCTCTTATACATAAGATGTGGCATTATTTCCCATTTGATTATGTCTTCTTAAATCTTTTTTCGCTTTCAAATGATTCGTCATTCATAGTTTGCATTTCGCGTTCTTAATTTTAAAAAATATATTGCAAAATTCGGTTATTCTTTTTTTTTTTGGTCGGAACATTACGAAGCATTTACCGTTCTTGCCTGAGTACGGTTTACGATTTCTGAATCCTTGATAGACATTATTTTTTTTATACAGGCAAGAGCACTTTTAAAGAAATTCTTGGGTTTGGCCATACCTCACTCATCCGTAAACAACATTTTTTTTCCCAATTTGGTAAAAACTTCATATCTTCCACAGTTTTGAAGACAGATGTTTTGTACTTTCTACAGATATTTAGTAATCAAGATTATAGAATTTGACTCAAATTATTTGAGTATTGCCGGCTCTAGGTCAAGTAAAACACACAAATATGTATGATGTTTTCCAATATATTTCGGTTGCTCCTCGGCAATACTCAAATTCAACAATTTAGAAAGGTCGCTAACTATAAACTTTAGTAATCAAGATTATTTATCGATTTACCGAGGGAATGATAAAGATCGGATGAACGATTCTCAAGCTAGGACCAAAAGAAAGATCGCTGCCGCAACTGCAACTGCAGGTTGTGCAGTCGGGCTTGACCGACTTTCTTACTTGTTTTAATATGCTTTCACACAATTTTACAAAGTTTAATCCAAGCTGCCGTAGAATCGATCAATTGAAAAACTAGTTCTACTGAGAAAAACTTTTTAGTTTTCACTAGCAACCAAATTATTTGGGACAACATTTGATAACCGAAGAATGTTCTTAAAATTTTGTATAACATTATTTATCTGCTGTTTTTTCGTTGTGGGTTAAGTAAAGTTTTCTTTCTAACTAACTTAACTTTACCTTGTCTTGGAATCCAACTCAGGAACGGCGGTATTTTACGTGCACGACCATCATGAATCTGTAACAGTAAAGAATCCAGATATATATTAAGCACTCAGCATGGATAAAAGTCCGGTGATGCAGATGACAAGACCGAGGCATTATAATGAGGAAGTCGAATTTTAAGTCCACTTCCAAGCAAAGATATATAAATGTTTTTGTTGCTTACTTGTTTCTTGTTATAATTTGTGATGTATTTACATTGGGTTTTTTTTTAACAAGGGTACACAGAGTATATTACAGTCGAGCTTGACCACCTTTCTTATACCGAATTTACACTGCAGTCGTACGACTTTTTTTGGGGCTATGACCTTTTATGTGTTTACACTGAACAAACAGACGCAAATAGTCGCAAACGTCTATCAGCTGTTTTTTGTTTACTTTAAATTAAATTGGAATTTCGGTCTTAAATTTTGAACATTTGTCTACAAAATGGAAAATTACATTCTTTACGGGATTACAGAGATGCATATGGTTGTGGATATAATTGAAAACTGGGCTAGTGAGGATGAAATGGTTTTGGAAAATTTCCTTAATCGCCATTTAATGGGAACAATGGAACCGAGGAGGACATCAATCTGCTGCCCCGAATCCGCATTCCACACCTTAATGCAATCCAGTCGCAACAAAGATGTGCGTAGAGACATATCCATCACTTTAGTCTTGGATCGACTCCTCTTCGGCGAGTTGATTAAATTCCAAAGGGTCAGTAAACTGGTGAACATTAAAATCGTTACAGGAGCTGGCCATCATGTTTATGCCCCTAAGCCGGATGTGTTTAATCGCTAAGTGAATGAAACCTGTGATATGTACGCCAGCTGTGCCTTTGCAGCTAATCCGTGAGACCACCGAGTCGGAAACCGCTACTGCCCACAGCAAAATCCGTGGAGATTAAGCCGGGGCGGCGAACCGAAATCTGGGACTGCGGCACATTAGCCACCAGCTATGTGACCACCAATTATCATATTATTAATCGGAGCCAATTCTAAGAGCTTTGTGGATGCATGTAACAATAGTAATTCCCATTTTAATGAATCACCCCGAAAGCATTTCATGAAATTTCTAATCACACTCGAATCTTTTTCGAGTCCTCAGTCTGATTAAAATAGTCATTAATGCGTTTGTTTTCTGATCATAAATGATTTTGTCGGGAGAAAATGGTACCCTAGCCGCGACTCTTCATGAAGAGTCGTTTTTAACACGTTTTTCTGATCAGTTTTGACTCATTTTCGAGTCATTTGCGAGTCTGGTTTGAATCGTTTTTTAATGAATCACATTTGGATCAAATGCATGAGTCATTTTCGAGTCCTCCTTAAATCGCACATGAAACTAGTCTCTTTTTATACCCTTGTAAAGGGTATATTTAAATTGTCCACATGTTTGTAACGCATAGAAGGAAGCATCTCCGACCACACAAAGTATATATATTCTTGATCAGCATGACGAGCTGAGTTGATATAGTCATGTCCGTCTGTCCGTCCGTCTGTTTCTATGCTATCTCCTCTGTCAGTTTTAAAGCTATCTTAACCAAACTTTGAACGAATCCTTTTGGTGCAAATGTGCTGCACATTTGTCGGAATCGGCCGGATTGGATGACTATATCATATAGCTGCCATAGGAACTATCGGTCGAAAAAGTAGTTGTAGTTAGAAAAACTTTTTTGTCTTCAACGCAAACGTGCCAAAACCTCGTATTTCTAAGTTTTCAATGCTTTCTCATAACTCCACCAAGTTTTATCAAAATCGTCTAGCTATATAGTATAGCTGCCATACAAAAAATAAGTCTGAAAAAAGTCTTTGTAGGAAAAACTTTTTTGTCTTCAACGCAAACGTGCCAAAACCTCGTATTTCTTAGTTTTCTATGCTTTTTCATAACTCCACCAAGTTTTATAAAAATTTGCTAGCTATATAGTATAGCTGCCATACAAAAGATAGTTCGGAGAAAAAGTCTTGGAAGGAAAAACTTTTTTGTTTTCAATGCTATCACTCCCAAACGTGTTACTAATCAATATTATATGCTACCACACAATTCTACCAAGTTTGATTCAAATCGCATGACTATAGCATATAGCTGCCATAGGAACTATCGGTCGAAAAAGAAGTTCTAGTGAGAAAAACTTGTTTGTTTTCCATGGTAGCGTCTTTATACCATCCAGTTGTGAATATTATCAGCTTGCAAACAATTTTGGGGAGTTTGGTCAAAATCGGATGAATATATCGTACAGTTGCCATATAACAAACTGGCAAGCAAATGCTCAAAGTAAGGGCGCCATCAAGCTGCAAGAGTATATAAACTTCGGTCGAGACTAAGTTAGATTTCCTCTATTGTTAATCATAAAATGTGCTCGAAAAAGACTCACCAAGGTGAGGAATCACCTAATGATCTTCCAAATGCTAGGTGGGCATTAGCTAATCTATTGTGTTTTTCATTTCAAGTAAATTCCGATAGCTATCGATAAAAAGGGCACAAGACTGCAACGTTTTTGGGGTATATACGGTCTGGCATCACTGGTTTTTTTTCGGTCGTAGAGTCTACGTCCGTCCCAAATTTAAAGCCAAAAAAAAGTCGTACGACCGCAGTTTATGCAGCGTATTCTTGTTTTATAATGCAGTATTGTTCCAAAATCGTTTTTTTACCTTAAAATAAAATGGACATTAATTTAATTTTTTCACATTTCGTGTGTTCTCTTCGATTTGATGCAAATTTTAATCTGAATACGCATTAAAATTATTATTATAATTATAATTAAGTGACATTACGAATTCTCCTACTACAAGGTTGTTGAAATTTGCGAATGATATTGGACTACCTGTATAACTCCCATGTTGAAGATTAAATACAAAAGTTGGCAAAGCAAATTGGATTTGCTTATAAGTCCGGAAACTTGCTAAACTTTGTTGTAATAGACTACGGTTTTAGAAAGCTTAAGCTTAACCTAGATAGATTTTAAACGAATAAGTTTACAACCAATTTTTCATAATAAAGCCTCACGTAAGCAAGCTTCATATCTGATGACCCCACCAGAAAAAGCTTACCGTCCAACTTACTCTCCACACAACTATTCACCTCGCCCGAAAGCACACGAGCTGTTTACTTTTCCCAGGATATTTCAACACGGCAACCGCATGAAATGGCAGGGACTTAACACGCATTAAACAGCATCAAAATAAACAAACAATTTCGCAGACAATTGGTTCAAGCAGTTGAAACAGCCGCAACGAATTGAGGTCTGAATTTGAGGCTTTTTTTGCGGGGGGTGGGGGAAGGGGTGGGATTATCCTGCTGGAAAGTACTCGTCCGTTGTGTTGGTCGTGTGCCGGCGCCGAGATTTCACAGACTTATTTGCTTCGGGTGTATATTCTGGTCTGGTTTGGATGCAAAACGCTAATCGATATGTTCCAGACGCAAGTACTTGGACTCTGTGTTTGTCAGGGGGGTAGTATGCGTATTTGTGTGCATCAAGCAAACATCTTGACACTATCAATCTGTTTTCGTTATCCTGGCATTGTTCTGACATTGTGTGTGAACCCTTAAATTCAATTATTACAAACATGACTTGGTTGCGTTTAGATGGAAGATAGACGTGCGCTATTAAAAAATCTCCAAGTGGGGATAGATAAGGAAGAAGCTGAATTAAAACAACATAAAAATGGTATATTACAAATAGAAAAGTCTTGATTCAATTGTAATGAGCTGCTTGTAGAAATGGTCACACAATTGTAATTGTGGCACTCATCTGGCAATATGCTATCTCGTATCTAAATATTCATGCAATATGTTTTATTCTCATGCAAGACAAATGCTTCTTACACACCATCATTTGACGAACGCCCATTATGGTACCTTTTCATTAATATTGAAAACTATTTTTTGGGTCTAAAATACTGTCCAATATTTTATGACAAAATTATCAGCAAATATCTCAAACATGGAGCAGCCTCAAGAAGTCGCTCCTTAAGGACATCCTGCATATCATCTTAATAAATACTAAGTTAGAAGACGCTACCTTTAAAAACACAGAAGTTTTTCTCACAAAAACTAGTTTTCCGACCAATCGGTCCTATGACAGCTATATACTATAGTCATCTGATCAGTCCGGTTACGACAAATTTATAGCCTACATGTATTTCAAGATTTCGTGCAAAGTTTGGTAAAGATAGTTTTAAACCTGACGGCGCAGGTAGCTAAAAACATGCGAATTACACTTGATTTTGTGCGAAAATTGATCTTACAATAGAATGAAAAACTTAAAATGGCGGAAACATGCGGACGGTTTTTTTTTTAAATATGTTCTGGGAATCTATCCGCTTATCCTACATGTGGTGGCATCACCGAACTCGATGGAACTTACAAGTTGGAGTCTATAAAAGCAACAGCAGCTTTTAGGTGTTTCTAAAAAAAATTTCATAAAATGTTCCAGTGAAGCTATTAAAACCCGGTATTGAAAATTTTTCAGTCCAACTATTCAAGAATAAGAAAACAATAGCTCTTCTTGGAAAAAAGACACTCGCGACTAAATTTTAATCAGTTTAATTTTGTGCCTGATGCGAGCTGTCAAATGGAATTTTTCAATCGTTGCAATGTGGCAACGTGTTTAATGATTTTTTTATAGCTGTTAATGATATTTTCACTCTGATTTTTGTTAATATTCATAACAGCTGGGGATATATTTGTAACATTTAAAAAAAAAATCATTCAATTTGGTGCACTTTTTTCTTTTGATTTAAGTCCCCCTAGATAGGCAAAGTCTTACACCGTGCGTCGGAAAGATTCTTTTGTAATTTCATGGAATTATATGGTTCTCAACGGCTCAAGTAACAACGTAACGTAAGATAAAGTACTTTTATCTAAATGGCGGGTGACTATTGTTTTTTCAGAATTTGTCACTGTGTAAATATCTGACCTGTAGTAGATTTACCTCATCTGAAGCCACACTAGAGAAAGAAGCAAGCGTCAGAAACGAAATGTTGGGTCCGTTTGCCTGACTACCTGTCGTTATGTTTGAGTCGATCTCCAAAGTAACCATAAATTGTTGTTTGTTGTATTGGAAAATGGTTTTCGATTTGGAAAATTTCCAATTATACAATTTCATAGCTGTCTACGAAACTTGGATATACACAAAAAAAAATTCTTAAAAAGCTAAAATCAAGCTCAAAGTAATTGATTTGATCTCGGCCTTCGAATTTAAATTCCAAGTACAAGTCCTACTTGATTCTACTTGAATCAAGTACGAAAAGATTGGAACAATCCTAAAAGGTTTGTATCAATCCGTAAATTCACATCTTAAGTATGAGTTCTACTTGAAAATCAAATGATCCTGACTCGAGATTGAAGTAAGTACGGAATTCCAATGTCAAAGCGCAATGAAACCAAGAGCAAGTTCCAAATTGACAGAGAAAATTTCTCTCACTAATACAGTCAGGCTAAATGAGTACACACTAGAGACCTGCACGAGTGATTTCGGCATCGTATGGTTACAGGTAAAAGTAATAATTTTAACGATGCTTGTTGACCACGGCTGCGCCTCAAATGGTTTGAAATGGTTCATATCGGCCGGAATGTTACGATTTAATTCTTCAATATTGGCTTCTAGTTCGTCAACTGTTGCGGGCTTGACGCTATAGACATGAGCGTTAACATTGCCCTACAAAAATTAGTCTAAGGGCGTTAAATCGCACGATATAGGAGGCCAATTGACCGGCCCCAAACGTGAAATAAGCTGTTCACTGAACTCGCCTGTGTGGCTGTGGCACCGTCTTGTTAAAACCACATGTCAGCCAAGTTCAGCTATTCCATTTTGGGCAAAAAAAAGTTTGTAATCAACGTATGGTAGCGCTCTCCATTCACAGTAACGTTCCTGCCTTCGTCATCTTTAAATAAGTAAAGGTCCAATGATGCCATAATCCACACCAAACAGTGCTTTTTCGGGATGCATTGGCAGTTCTTGCAATGCTTCTGGCTGCTCTTCACACCAAATACGGCAATTTTTTTTTGTTCCATTCAATCAGAAATGAGCTTCGTCGCTAAACACAATTTTCCTATAAAACAAAGGGAATCTTCATCCAACTTTTCTACCACCAAAAGTTAGCCGTTGTGGTAGGTCGTGTGGCTTAAATTCTTGCACCAGCTGTATTTTAAAAGGTTTTATACCCAAATCGTTCCGCCAAGTTTTCCACGTAGTGGAGTAACAGAGGCCCAATTGCTGCGAACGGCGCCGAATCGATAATTCACGGTCATTAACAACACTGGCGGATACAGCTGCGATAATTACCTCTGTCCGCTCTCTACGTATGCGTGTTGGTGGTTTATTGTCCAACAATGTAAATTTGGTGCGAAATTTAGTCTCAAGATTCCGAATAGCCGCCTCAGAAAGGCGCCCAAACTTACCATAAAATGGAAGCAGAGGACGATGCACTTTCTTAACCGAGCATGAATTTGGATAATAAAATTCAATAATCTGCAAGCGTTGTTCGTTTGTAAGTCGATTCTTGGTTTAATTATAACGTCATCATGCAAAGTCGAACGTACTTTGCTGGTATACCAAAGGTAGACAGGGCGTCAAAGAACTTTGACCTTATCGGTGTGTCAAAGGCTGATTTATAATCAACAAAAAGATGGTTGGTTTTGATATTTCTCTCATAGGTCTTCTCCAGGGTTTGTCGTAATGTGAATATCTGGTCTGTGGTGGATTTACCAGGTCTGAAGCCACACTGATAAGGTCCGATCAGTGTGCTAATAAGCGGCTTTAGACGTTCACTAATAATCCATCACAGAATCTTATATGCGATGGGCAGTAGACTGATCCCACGGTAGTTGGCGCAAACTGCAGGGTCTCCTTTTTTAAAAAAGTGGGCAAATTACACTTAGACTCCAATCTTCGGGCATGCTCTCGTCGGACCATATTCTGCTGATGAGTTGGTGCATGCACCTTACCAACTCCTCGCCTCCAGCCTTAAACAGTTCAGCTGGCAGGTCATCTGCTCCTGCTGATTTGTTGTTCTTAAGCCTTTTTATGGCTACACAGACTTCGTGATGGTGGGTCTATCTCTATGTTGTCGATTGGTGGCGTCGCTACTTCTCCAGAGGCGGTATTGTGTTCGTTGTCGCCTCCCAGCAGGTTGGCGAAATAGCATCTCCATTTATCTAGCGCCACTTGCGGATCTGTGACCGGATTTCCATTTTCGTCCTTGCATTGTGTGACTCCGGGTTTGAAACCTTCAGTTAGTCGTCTAATCTTTCGATAGAATTTTCGAGTCTCACCCATGCCGAATAGCATCTCGACTTCCTCACGCATGCGCCTTTCTCGCTCATTCTTTTTCCTTCTGAAAAGGCGCTTCTCCTCTCTCCTTTTCTTCCGGTATTGCTCATTAACAGCCCGCGTTGCTCCCGACTGCAGAGTTCTCCTGTAGGCAGCGTCTATCTCTGCAGTAGCGTCGCGGCAGTCCTCATCATACCAAGTCTGCTTTCGAGGGTGCTCGGCGTATCCGAGTATCTCCTTGGCAGCCATACTCATGGAGTGTGATATATGATTCCACTGTTCACATATACCAGAAAGGAATGGTGAGTTTTCCCTGAGCAGTCGGGTGAGCTTAGCTGTGTAGGCTTCAGAGGTCCGTGTCAAAATCTATTAGCCTCTCTCCGTTACCGGAGGTTATTTCATGAAAACCAAAACTCCTTCTCTCCCAATTTTACCGTTAAAGTCGCCAAGCACGATCTTTATGTCGTGATCGGGGCAAAGCTCATATAACTGTTCCAGGCGCTCATAGAATTCGTCTTTTATCGAAGCGCCCTTGTCTTCCGTTGGGGCGTGTGCACAGATAAGACTAATATTAAAATATTTAGCCTTAAGTCTGAGTGCGGCTAGTCGCATGTCCACTGGTGTGAAACTGATGACAGAGCGACGAAGTCTTGCACTGAATGCAAAGCCGCATCCAAACTCATGCTTGGAAGCATGTCCGTGTAGTAGATCTCTCAGGGTGCATTGGTTGTTGATGTTCTTTTCACCATGCTCCCCTGTCCAATCCATCGCATTTCCTGAAGTGCGGTAACGTCCGATGAATATTTCTCAAGGACATTCACCAACTGGATGTTCTTTTCACCATGCTCCCCTGTCCAATCCATCGCATTTCCTGAAGTGCGGTAACGTCCGATGAATATTTCTCAAGGACATTCACCAACTGGATTCACCTTCTCTGTTGAGGGTGCGACCATTCCAGGTGCATAGCCTCAAATCGTGGTCCTTAAAACGTTTGCGTGGGTCGTCGTCAGAGGGGGTCCGTATCCGAGGCATTGTTATCGCAGTTTTCATTGGTGGAGTCTTTTTTGACGGCGGTGGGTACCAAACCTGACGCACCAACCCTAAATATTGTACCCTGTAGGGAGGGCTGGCCGCTCACGTTAGCCAGAAGTTCTGTTTACAGTGGTCACCAACGAGGAGGTGTGAGTCGACTTGAGACGCAGTAAGCCAGTATCGCGCTGGGTTCGCCAAGTTGAACCGATCAGCAGCTTTACCTCACTACATACGTCCCCATTAGGTCCAGAAAAAACTTTGACTAGAAATTTCTAGACGACCACCAACAAGACTGAAAGATAATATTTAGAAAATGGGCCCATTCAGCAGACAATTTTAATTTGCGATTTGTGGTTTATGATTGCCGATTTTACATGCTGAATGCAGTGATTGGCGATTGCGATTGGCAAAATTGACAATCATGATTGCCGGAAAGAAATCGAACAAAAAGTATTATTGGTTACCGATTGCTTGGTCAGCCTTCCTTTTTGCGAGCTTTCACATGAAATGTTATATTTATTACCCGTAAATTTATCGGTTTAATTTTTGAAAACCGATTTACAATACTATTCTACTGATTTCCAAAAATCTTTGTATTTTTCTGTTTACTAGGCTACCGAATATGCTGAAATTTTGAGGAAGTCTCAAAGTTTCGGTTTAATAGTTCTCGCCCGAAATAAATGTTATAATCAGGGACTTATGCCGAAACGAAGTTCGGTTCCAGTTCCTGTATGTTCCCAAATGAATGTTTCAGTTAAAGATTTCATTTCGGTTTTCGGTTACGGGCTTTATTTGGGAATACCGGTACTTACCGGTACAAGTAAAATTTAAAAAAATGGAAAAATTATGTTCCGAAACAATTCCAAGTTATTTTATTACATGTGTAGCAAATACTAATACATATAAGTAGCATTTAAGACAAGTGGCTACAATTGTATACGATAGTGCAGTGCGATAAGATAGTACATATATACTTTAATATCCTCTTTTGGTGTGGCATCCGTATGACTTTAAAACGTTAAGTCGGGCTAATTTAAACAATCTATTTAACATTTAATATATTTTTTGGAACCAATAAGAAATTGAAAATCTCTATAACACCAAGCTGCTTGAACATCTCTTACTTTAGTTTAGTTTATTGTTAATGATATTTTCACAACGCTTAATCTCATCTTATCTAAGCCCCCACCCATCAAATATACATATGCCCAATTAATATGTTTGAATGATGCAGAAAGTTCTTCGAAAATATGCAAATCAAATAAGACTAGGGTATTTATTTTGCATTTTCGGTTTTCCCACACTCAGTCCGGGCGATTATCAGTGATTTCGCCTTCCGCACTCTTTCGTTTGAAATGCGATAATTTAATTGTGGCCCCGATGACATATCCACCGCATACCAAACAACAGCGACCAGTCATGCCGCTAGCTAGCTAGGGCAATCCAGGGCAGGGGTTGGCGATTGCAAAAGTTAAATTAACAATCGTGTTTACATTGGTTTGTAACAAGATTTCACTTAAGGATGTCAGCTTTGGGCCGAGAGTTGCCCGGCACCAGGCACTTACCCTGCATCAAAACTGATTACTGTCATCAGGTCGTGCGGGGTGCGGCCAGATCTCGTACACGGGAGTGTGCGCCGACGCGTGTGCCGACAAATTTGTCTGGTAATGAAAAGGTTTGCGCATCCGCCCTGACATATTGTTTGCCCTGCTTCAACTGCACGGGATTTTCGCGCCTCGGGTAAGCACACGCGACCTAGTCGGGTGGCGGGGCGGGGCGGAGCTGGAAAGCTGGTACTTGGACTCTGACGTGGCTAATTTGCGAGCAAACCAAAACATCAAATAAACATAATTCAATTTTCACAATTGCCCCGTGACTGTTGTTGACAATGCCTGCGGTTTCGAGTGGGTCTGGATGATCCTGGTCCTAGAATGATTTGTTAAATGATCTGTGAAATGTAACTGCATGTCTATCTATCTTTTGATCTAATTGCTGTGGATAGTTTGTGGTCTCGTGGGAAATCTCAACAGGTTGGATGAACCACTATGCCAAGCTCCGATTACCAACAGACGACTCCTAAAAAAGTTTGCTTTGCATATGGCTGCAAAATAATGCGTGCATGATGCTGGACTTGGGGGGGTAGGAGGGGTAGGGTAAGTCTGACTCTTTGGTCTGCCTTCTTTTTGTCAAGATGTTGGTAAAAACATGGCGGCTGCCTGCTGTGCGAAATATAATGTCAAAATGTCAAAAACAGGTGAAGGCAGAACAACAAAGCAAAACACTGAAAACGAAAGCAGAAATGGTAGGTTAGGTAGGCTGTTGCATGCGCTACACCAAGGAAAACATTTGGAAGAAATGGAAGCTAATGAAATATATAAACTGAACTCTTATAAAAGTAAGTCATTGAGAATTTTAGTAATAACAGGATGCATTTCGTAAGTATCACTATTTGATGCAAAAACTATTGAAAATTCTTCGTACACTCAGAGAAAAAATAGAGAATTTCGCTCTTGAATCAATAGCATTCATTCTCAAAAGTACGGTAAGAGTGAAAATTCTTGATCCAAGAGCGAAATTCTTGATTCAAGAGTGAATTTTTGATACCGACATTCCGGATTCAAGAGTTTCAGCTCTTGATCCAAGTATGAATAATTTTTGATTCAAGACTTGATCAGTACTCCAGTACTTGATCCAAGAACGATTAATTCTCAAAATAAAAAATTAAAAAGAATATTTGGGGTGGGGGGGTTGTGAGAGACACGACCGACCCGACCCGACCCGACCGACGTGGTCCGTCTCCCTCCCCCCACACACCATTATCAAACCAATCCAACCCCAACCACCACCCAAACTTTGTTTTAAGCTGTGATTGATTTTGAGATAACCATAGATAGATATAGATAGTTTTTTTTTTTTTTTTACTTACTTTTCTGGGACTTGAACTCGGTACCTCGAAAGACTGAAACACACACAGGCGACGGGCAGCTTAGCGAACTCAGCTATCTTCCGTAAGCTAAAAGACGCGACGAAATCACACTTATAAATAAACGCAGTTGCCTTTCGTACGCATCGCGAGAGCGAGTCCAACGCTATTCTCTCAACGACCAACTGCGCATGCGCTCTCTCTGTCTCTGCGAGAACGACTCCAACGCTATTCTCTCATAGTTAAGTTGCTCTCACCCCCCTTGCCTCTAAAATACCAAATTGAGAACGTTTAGAACGAATTTATCTTGATTCCAAGAGCGAAATTCTTGAAAATTCAAGAACGACTAATTTTTTTTTCAAGAGCGTTCGTACTCGAATTATTCGATCTGGTTTTTTCTTAATGAGGTACACTTTTAGGTAAATCATATAGATTATTCCTCTAGGCATTGTACTAAGACTTTTTTGTACATATTATAATTATTAATAGACCTCGGATTTCAGGTGAAATCATATTTTTAATAGCTGGTCCATAATAATATCCGAGTGCTTGCAAATACACTGAGGGAAAATGCTCTGAAATTTTAATATTAACACTTTAACTTTAACATTTTTTCAATATATTCAGCGATATATGGGTCATTCTCTTATAAACCGAACAGTTAAAAAACTCACCATTTTTGATTTCAATAAAAAAAATCCGAAATTAGATCTCGACATGCCCACCAAAACGTAATTTGCGTAATTAATAAACAAAATTTTGTTAATTTTATAAACAATTTCAAAAATAGTCAAAAACGGAAAAATGGAAAAAAGGGTTTTTTAAAAACTGGATTTCTCAGGTTTGGTTTATCGGACAGGTCTCGTGTTGATATTGCTGAATAGTATTTTAATGTATCTAGTTAAATTATAACTTAATAACATTTTAAATTATTTAATAATATTAAGTAATTGTTGCTAAATTTTATATATAATTTTTTCTCAGTGTTTACCACCATGATATAGCCTTCTAGGGATATACAATTTATTGCCCTAAACACAACTTAAATTATAAACAAATAAAAATATGTTTTGTCATTTTTTCAGTTGAAGGTCATTTCGATACTATGATCTTGATCTCTTTTTGTGTGTACTTAAGAAACCACAAATACCTGCATAACTATGATACTATTACCTATGATCATACCGAACTGCGATAAAATACCATGATTAAACAATGGTAAAGAAAACTTCAAAAAGGATTTACCGTACTTTTTCTTAAAACGATACGCTTACGAGCAATTTACAGTACCTGTCTGAGCACAGTAATTTCTTGTGTTTAGTATTTTTTGTGACATTCGGCTTAAGTTTGTTTAACGATTTATTATAAAGGTGCTTGTAAAGGGGCGACTTCACAACCTCATAGATTATGTCAAATTCACTGAAAAGGTTTTACCGATCCATTAAACTACTTTAATATGCAGTGCACTTAGAGCAGTGTTGTCCAAACTCACACAATCAAGCATTGCGCTTGTGTGCGTAGCACGAAGTAATCAAATGCCTCTTAAGAGAACAGAAAGCCGAACACGCGCATCGTAAGAGAGCAAGTCGTCGAGCGTGCTATTTATAGAACACACGTATTCTCTCTCTCTATACCAGTGCCGGCCAAACAGAGAGGACAAAAAGTGTGTTTGTGTTGGTGAGCAAGAAAGCTCTCTCCAGATTACAGCTCGTTTTATTTGCAATTCAATGTTCTCCGATTCACACAATCATGAGTTCGGCTCGCGTATTGCGTAAAAACTCGACTGACTTCGGACCGTGGTAGCTATGGCTGGCCGGGTCTGCTCTATACGTGTGTCGGCTGCGATGCCGGCAAAATGATGAGTTTCTATCCCATGGTATAGGCTTTTGGCATTTTGGACACCACTAATGTAGAGTATTGGTCTCTGTCCGATGATAGTCTACCTTTTCTTTGCTATTCGACATTTCAATTCCTAGGTTAGTTTGGAGGCTTGGAAGCAATAGGGTATCTCGTCACCCCCTGCTAAACCACTGCTCATTTAGCTCCAAAAACCAAGTTACTAACGATGTTTTAACGATGTTTTATCGATGTTTTAACGATGTTGCAACGATGTTGTAACGATGTCTAAGTTAAACAAGCTTTTCCAAATACGAAGAAAATCTTAATATTTATTTTATATAAAGTTGATAATTAGCGACCTTTCTAAATTGTAGAAATTTGAGTATTGCCGGCTCTAGGTCAAGTGAAACACACAAAATTGTATGATGTTTTCCAATATATTTCGGTTGCTCCTCGGCAACCATCTTCAGGGACACTACAAAAACAATTTACCAATTACAATTTAACATAGATTCAATCAAAACAAAACAAAAAAGAGATTTTTCACATACATTATTTTACACGTCTGCTCCGTTCGGCGTGGAGTTGGATACTGACCTATTATTTGTCAGTAAGTGTCTGTATAGGTGAGCACAGTTTTCCGTGTCCGTCTTGTAGTTAAGTCTCCTGTCTGTTGGTGTGTCAATTATATGTAGTATCTCTATAGTAAAACGTTTGCTGTAGTGGTTTTCTTGCTGTAGGATTGTTGTTGCTTCAAAATTCGGCGAGTGTCCGCTATCCATACAGTGGGTCGCGAGCGCCGTTTTTTGTGTGGTTGTTATACCCGTTACTCGTAGAGTAAAAGGGTATACTAAAGTCGTGCAAATGTATGTAACAGCCAGAAGGAATCATTTCCGACCATATAAAGTATATATATTCTTGATCAGCATCAACAGCCGATTCGATATAGCCATGTCCGTCTGTCCGTCTGTCCGTCTGTCCGTCCGTCCGTCCGTCTGTATGAACACCTAGATCTCAGAGACTAGAAGAGCTAGAGCAACCAAATTTGAAATGTAGACTCCTATTGTCTGCACGCAGATCAAGTTTATTTTCAATTTTTGCCACGCCCCCTCACGCCCCCGCAATTTGGAAAAAACGTCATATCTCCTACAGTTTTGATGATAGATGGTTCGTACTTTCTAGAGATATCTAGTACTCAAAATTATTTATCGATTTGCTGAAGGAATGATAAAGATCGGATGAACGATACTCAAGTTATGAGCAAAAAACGGTCAGTTAACGCCCACCACCCACCCCACCCATAACCTAAGCATTGCGTTCAGCAGCAATCTTAGTGAGAGAGAGAGAGAGAGAGAGAGAGAGAGAGACTTAGAGAGCGCACTGCGTTGTGCGTTGTGTGTTAACTGGCCGTTTGACTCGTGACCAAATTCGAGTTGCGACATTAAGGGTGCAGAGTATGTAATAGTCGGGCTTGACCGACGTTTTCAAAAGTTTTGTTGTCTGATCTGTTTATCGTGATGAATTTGGAGTCATTTATGTTGGATTTAGTAATTGACAAATGTCTATTAATATCTGGCGGATAATAAATAGCCGAGTTAAAAAATGTTGCATACTTTTCGGCTGACCCACCTCAGGCATACAGGAAGGCTAATAAACATTTGTTTCCATGAGTAACGGGTATATCGAAGTCGGTTAGAGCCGACTTTAACTTACGCTCTCGTTCGTATTATATTTTGTAGTATTCGAAAACCTTTTTAGCCCATAGTTTTTACCAATTTTTACATCATGTGTATATGGGGTTATTGACCTGTTTTTGATTTTAGTCAAAGTTACATCTGGCTAACTCGAGGTCTATGGTTGAGTATAAATGTTTATACCCAACACAAATCAATAGATATTAATTACAACATTTTGGAATAGCAATTGGGTATGTCCGTACAACGATCGCTGTTTCGAGAATAACCAAATTCTCTCATATATCAAAAATATCAAACCACAATTACAATCCTTTCTCGCTTCTTCATAAATCTAACACTATAATTGACTGCTTGTCGAAAAAGAAACTTCACCCTTCACATACCCATAATGGCATAGCGCCTTAGTAGACAAATATGCCTGCCTCATTTCATTTCTCACAGCCTCAGTTGTTGAGGAAAGTCACCCTATACTTGATAAGCTCCGCCCATAGAATTCAGTTATTCGCTGAATGGTCTCACAGGATGCTTAGGGGTGGTTAAGGCCAAATAAGAATTACACGCTGGCTGGTGGCTGGTGGCAGGAGTTGTGGCATTTCCAACTGGATTTTTGTGTGCAACTATAAAAGGCACCGCATTCCCCAGAGATGAACTCATTAAACGTTTAAACCTATTGGACAACGGAAGTGCGGAAGGTTTTTCATAAAGTGTGCAAATCCTTGAAGTGAAGTTGAATTGAGAAGTAAAAATGTCGCGTAATCAATTACCAGATTCTTCCTCATCGCCGCCCATTAGGTGAGGCTGAAAAAGTTGATAGAACCGTGACATAATACATTTTTATTTTTGTTACAAAACTAAATTATGTCATAATCTTATGTTCACACAAGCGAATAATTGGCCCAAATTTTGATGAAAATTATGCTAAATAGACCAAATTAGAGAACTTTGTGACCATATTTAATCAAATTGCTGGCGTATGGAGCCATACTTTTAGATTTAAGTACAGCAAAACCTGCAATCATGGATATTTAGTCAAACTTTCATCAAAATTTGGGCAAATTATTTGCCTATGTAAACATAATTTAAAGCTAAGTAATAATTTGGCCAAATTTTGATGAAACTTTGTCTAAATAGCCATGAATGCAGATTTTGCAGGACTTAAGACTAAAACTATGATTCCATACGCAATTTATTTGCCTTAGTTTGAGTTTATAAAAATGAAATGTATACGGAAAAGAGAGAACAAATTTTAAGACCAAAAAAAATTTCTCTGCCTGAAAATATTTTTGGTTTACCCTCTTCTAGTTTAGAAATTTTTTTTTTCGATTTTTTCTTTATTAAGTTAAGCCTTAGCCCCTGGGGCCGAACGCATTCGGTTATTCACACGTATAAGAGCCGAATGCTTGCCGAAGTCATTTCTCACTAAATGTAAGAAAGACAGTTACAATTCATGCCCTTCCGAGTCAGTATATTGCCGAGCAACACTTCAAAAAAGCATTTACACATTTTCTGTCCTCTCTTCTTGGAGAACCCTGATTTAAACGTTCTATTAGGGTCTTAAGAACATCCTGTAAAACTTTCAAGCAGATCCGACAATATGTTTTACAACCATAAACAAAATCCATTTATAGATTTTCGGCCCTTGTATATGAAAAAATTTCAATCATTTGTTTGTTGAGTTAGAAGCTCTTCAAAAAGTCTTATACAATGCATAACGATATTTTCCGTGTTTATAAATATTCAAAAACTTCTCATACTTTAAAAGGCTTTTGATTTGTAGCTAGTACTCGCTATTGTTTTGGTACACGGTTTTTTGGTCATAAAGTGAAAACGAATGAATATTTCTCGAAAATTTTTTCTTCTTTTATTCGGTCACTCAATGGCTACAAATCGTAAAACAACTTATTCGAAACGCCGAAGCCTCTCTGGCCACCGACTTCTACTCCCCATGCTCCTACGATGGACATCAACTGCGCTAATTTCCTCTCCAGTTCAGCTCGGGAATCTCCCTCGATGAAAAGCAGCAAATCGTCTGCATATGCGCTGAAAACACAGTGTGGTTCCAGACGCTGGAGAAGCGTGTCCATTACGAGGTTCCATTTAAACGGACCACTGACAGACCCCTGTGGGCAACCTCTTGTCACGATCGAAGTGCGCACCCCATGCAGTGAGAAATTGTCCACTGCTCGGACAAGGGCGCGCTTCAAAGACTCAATATTTGGGTGTCAAGTAGAGCAAGCCATAGCCTCGAGAACGGACCTCAGATTGTAGTCCAATGGATTCAGGTCTGTGCTACCAGCAGGCCAATCATTCGTAGAAATTAAGTTCTTTACATGGTCTTTTAGTCGTGTTTGAGTCGTTTTTGCCTTGTGAGCTGGGAAGTCTTGTTGTCATGTTGATAGGCTTCACAACATTTTATAAAAACGTCGGATTGATACACTTTCGTGTTGTGAGGCTGTTGGGGATCTTAGTTATGGGAGCAGGCTGAGTGATTGGAACAGAGGGCCCATAACCATCAAGAACACGAGGAGTTTATAGGTTGGAATAATACAAGCGTTTATTAATCTATGAAAAGTACGGCTTAGCGTGGTCTACTACCGATACTGTTGAGTTCTCTTTGACGACTGACTATGCCAGCGATTGATATGTGCGTCTGTACCTCTAATTGTTCTGCTTAACGTCTTCTCTCATCAACGTCACATCTTCTAATCTCTCTATGTTCATTATGCATTATGCCAGCAGTGCAGTATGTTGGGAAACATTGTTGCTTCGACAAACTTCATATACAATTGCAACAGAGGCTTCACAACCTTTTCCAAAACGTCGGATTGATGCACTTTTGAAGAAGTTTTGACTCCATTTTCACAAAAATTGAGCTTGGTGACCACATCATATGCGACTCCCCACCAAACCATCACTTAAGCCGGATAGTGAACTCTCGGAATGAGTTCGAACGCTTGTTTTGATGACACAGCATACACTCTATCGTTCTGTTTGTTGAACGATTGCTCTATGGCGAAAATGTTCTCGTCAGTAAACAGAACTAATCTGTGGGCATTGTTCGCGCACTGGCGACGCAATGCTTTCGATATTGTCTTGCGTTTCAGTTTCAATACTGTTGTGAGCAAGTGACCGGAGTGTCTCTTGTATGCACTGAGTCCTAAGTAACGTGTTATGATGCGAGACATGATGTGCTTGCTGATATTCATCTCACGGGACATGATTTTCTGCTTCCTCAGTGGATTTCGACGAATTCGATCTTTCACTGCTTTGATGGCTTGTGGCGTTCGCACAGTGCGCGGACGGCCGGCTTTCGCGCGGTATTTTAATCCATCAGTATCCTCAAATAACTTCTCTGTACGATACACAAAGTTCGGAAGAATAGCGCTTACTAGGTATAAACGGAAACTGAAATTTGCTAAGTCAACTATTTTTAGCCAAAAACGGAAAATGTTGGATTCACTATATACCAATTTAGCAGTTCTGTAGACAAAGTTTATTAATTTGCAACAATAAAATACAGTCAAAATATTTATTATTTTTGCAGTTAAGGCCTATTTCCAGAACGCACGAAAATACATTTTTGATGTCAAACTTCACATGAATAGATACACTTTTGAAATGTTTTGAAATCTGAATGCTATTACACTTCACACAGTCTTATTTGAATGAAGTATTGTGCCGAAATAAATTTTTATGTTATCTGGAATTCAGCCTTTAGACTTATTCTCGGCACAGTTGGTCCATGCAAAAACATAATTGTGAAATTAACTATAAGCACAGTTTAATCTTCCCAATCTTGCCAAGCTAACTTCGTCTGTGCCGAAGTTTTTATACCCTTGCAAATGCTGTTTTTAAAATCTCAGAGTTTAAGGACGCTTACATAAAAATCAAACATTTTTTTAACTAAAACCCATTTTCCAACAAATAAAAATCTGATTTCGACCAAATTTCTCGAATCTTTTTGAAAACATATAAAATTAACAATCACCGAGTTTCAGAACAGTAAAATTTAAAACCAAAAATTTTTCTCACTACGACTTATTTTCCGACCGATCGGTCCTATGGCAGCCTTAAGATATAGTCATCCGATTTAGACCAAATATTAAAAATCTATTTGAAAGCATATAAAATGAGTAATCAGCGAGTTTAAGGACGCTAGCATTAAAAACAAACAAAAATTTTTTACTAAGACCCATTTTCGACCGATTGGTCCTAAGGCAACCATAAGATACAGTCACCCGATGTCGATCCACTTTTTCAAATTAGTTTAAAAGCGTTTAATATTAATAATCACCGACCTTAAGAACGATTTACTTGAAAACAAGTTTTCCTCACTAAGACCAATTTTTCGACCGATGGTTCCTATGGCAGCTATAAAATATAGTCATCCGATCCGGTCGGTTCCGACATATTAGCAGCGTGCAGTAAAAAGAAGACTCTGTGCAAAATTTCAGCTCGATAGCATTAAAACTGAGAGACTAGTTTGCGTAAAAACAGGCAGACAGACGGACAAAGCTCAATCGACTCAGCTCATCGCCCTGATCAAGAATATATAGGCAAAATTATAATACCTTTTGCTAGGGTATTAAATCGAAAAATTTTGGCGGTTGGTCTTACTGAATCCACAGTTAAAATTTGCAATAAAAAAACACATCTTGAAACATATATAACTTTCGTTTTCGAACTAACGGTAGTCACAGTGGATTGAAGAAACAACAAATTAAAAATTTTAAAAATTACAATTATTACACAGAAAAAAAAACGGCAGGATATTTTCAATCTTTTTAATCTTGGAGTAAGCCCGGCATGAGCTTGAAAATTCAATATCGATTTACAGGATATTCGACACAATTCAATCTTTCAGGGCATGGGCCCAGCCTTTCGAACTTGAATCATTCCAAATGTGCTTACTTCAATCCCATTTGAGATCACATGATGAACCAACTTGGCTTTGAACGGACGGTATAGATCTCAATTACTACCAAGTGATTTTCATTACGCTTGGTTTTCACGCCGAGCAATTGTTCTAAAATCTTCAGCAAATCATTGTTTATTACTATCTAAGTGCCCAGACAAACATTCTTCTACTATGAGTTCAGTACCAGAATTGGCTACAGTATCCTCAGACCCGAGATTTTATATTTTCTTGACAAAAAACAGTTTCAAAGCAACTGACTCAATGTCTGATTGTGAAGAGGAGAAGCTTATGAAAGCAATAATCAAATATAAAAGCTGTGAATGTTATAGATTTCTGTGGAAATTGTCAACGAGCACATACAATACCTACATCGACGACAAATGTTTTAAAATTTTGGAAAGGTCATAAAAACGAAGACATAAAAATTATTGGCTTTACTATACTAGCGAGCATTTTCATGACTTAAGTTTGTTCTTTCTGAACTAAGAGCTACATAGTATAGATGAATGGCTCCTGGAAGATAAAATGCTTAATCTAAGCAGTTCCTAAAAATTGTTAGTGTCATGATGGATTTGATAATTACCATAACTTAAGCATTGAAAATTATGATTAAGTATATGAATGGTGAGGTATATAAATTTCATTATCTACGTAGAATTAATAAACCGAATATCAAACTATTCTTTTTTGTTCAAGCGAACCAAGGTTCGAACCAAAACCTTGGGTTCAGAAGGTTCAGGAACCGGTCCGCGAACCGAACCTTGGACTTTACAATGGGTTCGAAACCCCGGACCGAACCTTTTGCAGAATTTTAGAGGTTTGCAGCCTTGATTACTAGTAATGCAGGATGTGCGCACGCAGATTGTATGGGATTATTTCCTTCATATTGATAGCAAAGTAATCTAGGAGTAATCCATTTTGTAATGGCAATTTGCGCTGCTGGGTAGCGTTCATCTTATATTATTAGTAATGCAGGCGGTGGGCACCTCGTTTACAAAGCGACCATGCTTATGGCAAAGTAAAGCAGATTGTATGGGATTATTTCCTTCATACTGATGGCAAAGTAACGGAGGAGTAATCCATTAAGTAATGGCAATTTGTGCAGCTGGGCAACGACACAGTTCTGCTCTCATGAGATTAAAGTTTGCTTGGTCTCTCCACTCCGATACTTCTCCTTACTCCACTTGTTTATAAAAACCAAAAATTCAAGAACGATTTTTCTTAGTGTAGCTAAATATACACGTACTATGATAAAAGTTGTTGATTGCAACAACAAAATACGTGTCTAAAAAGTACGTGAAACTTACAATTTCTTTGGTAGATTTAACTGTTAGTGCAGTTACCAATCCACAACAAAACACATGCATAACAAAATTGAAAAAAGTTGCTGTCAGCGTACTTATCTTCTTTTAGCCGCTAGTTTTTTCTCGTATCTACACACCAATTGTTTTCTTTTTTTTCGAATGACTTGTTCGTATATTCAAAACTAATCAATTCACTTCCCCTGCCATTGCAGTCATTTACCCTTTCACAACTTTGACGATGATCTGATCAATGAGCTGCCCTCGTGCATTTATGCGGGTCAGCATCAAAATACCGGCGGAGGTGGTGCCGGTGGCAGTTCTGGTCTGCGTCTGAGCTCAAACAATCTGCGGCACATTCAACAGCATTATTTGCAGCATAGTGGAGGTGAGTCCCAAAATAAGAACTAAACCGAATCCACGCTAACTCACAACTTGCAGAGAATCTACTTGACTCTTCTACCAACCATTTGGCGGTGCATAATTCCAACAGTGCCACGCCCATGATGTGCAATAGTCCCAGTGCCAGCAGCACTGGTGGAGCCGGAGCTGGAGGAGGAGGAGTTGGTCCCGGCGCAGCTGGCAACTCTAATACAGGCTATGGTTCAGTTTCTACCGCCAGTTACAAGATCCAGCGTCAGCAGGCCAATGTGCGGGAAAGGAAACGCATCCAGAGGTCCGCACCTACTGGGTACACTAAATGGTCTTTTCCATTTTACACATCTTAGCTAGAACTTGCTTCACAACCAGTGCAAATCCACTAACCAGCATGTCTCCCCCTTTTTTGTTGATTTTCTTTTTTGCGCTCTGCAGTAGCATAAATTCCGCCTTCGATGAGCTACGCGTCCATGTACCCACATTTCCCTATGAGAAACGATTGAGCAAAATCGATACCCTACGCTTGGCCATTGCCTATATATCCTTGCTGCGTGAGGTACTTCAAACCGACTATGATCCCTTGACTTATGTGGAAAAGTGTCTACGCGGTGAGATTAAAGCAGATCGCGCCAATTGGAATACAAGCGGTAAGCGAAAGGAAAACGTTAGTTATTCGTTCCAGGTGTTTATGCAAAATTTGCTTCAAGATTTAACTGCACGTCTCTCCTGGATCAACTGGGAGAACTTGGGTGTACATCCAGGACGAAGAACTTTGCTCACATCTCTGGCTTTGTCATCGGAGCCCATGTGTGGGGCACACTGTGGCATGCCATAGGAAGGCAAATGGAGAGGAAATTAACATTGAACTAGTCACTGAGCTAAGCTCGAGCAAGCAAATGCAATATAGTATTATTGGAACAGTTATGCCACAACACTCCAATGGTTGAAAACCTTCATCATAAAACATTACATAAATATTTATATCATAAGATTTGAAATAACTTTCTGAAGTCTAAATTAATATGCTTTATATGTGTAATTATCAACATAGATTAAGAAATTATACCTTAATAAATTATGTAGTCGCAAAGCATTTAAAAAATTTGAAGTCAAAAGCGTTTCACTAAAGATGGGCCAGAGACGAGAATCCTGATGGATCCCGAAAATAACTTAAACAGATTTTGAAATTTAAGCTAGTAGTCGGGGAAGGCAGGAATTGATTTAGACTAGGGAGGTCGAAAATATAATCTATATATCGAAATATCGCTATTTTTGCCCAAAATGACAAATATCATTATCGGATATTTTTCCGAGGCAATATATCGGAAATCGAATGTTTTTTGGTGATATTTTTGTTTTAGCGTTCGGTCATACTGTTGCGCATAACTGTATCTTTTGCTCTGGACATGTAAAGCAAAATGTTAAAAAGTTATTTTATTAAAGGTGATGCACAGAAATCGCAGTGCAAACTCGTAGTGCAAACAGTCGCAACTCAACAAATAAAGAGGCACAGTTAAAAGCAAGGCGTTCAGATGCTTGGCTGACTGCAATGTTTCTTCCGATTGAGTATATGGGAATTTCCACAGCTACGAACGTGACAATCGTACGAATTTTTTAGCCTTTGATATGAAGAATAACAAAGAACTATTGTACGATAAATCTCCGCATATTGGTGTTTGGATAGCACTTTGGCAGCACCATATTTAATGTAAAAGCTGAGAGTTCTAGACAGTAAGGTCCCAAGATACAGGCAGACAAAAGGCATACGCAACGTGACATTATACGGAAGTGAGTTTTGTCTGCTTTCATAAAAGAGCAAAACTTTGTGGAATGCGTTCGAGCTTTTCATAAATTTATATATGTATCCTTTTGCGTAATCATAAATAACTTAGAAATGTTGATTCAGGAACTTATATGGATATACATAGGATAAGTTAGCTGCATTTAATGAATAGATGTTTTCGGTTTTTGTTGACCTTTCTGTGGAAATGCCCATATGTAGTTAAATATCGAGCTCAGTTAAATCTCGGGTATTCTTGCACCAAGCCGAACGAGTATCAAGTTTAAATCAATGTCGAAACTTCCTAATTTGATCCGACTGAGGGATCAACTCGAGCTACTCGGATTGACCAAATTCGGTCATCGTTTGGAATCGAGCAGTCGGAACTGGGAGACTATTTTATCTGGCAGATATGCATAACATGCAGACGTACGCCCTTCCAGTTGTGTGCAAACAACTGATGGCCTCCAGCCGGCAAGAAGATGCTAGTTTGAAAATCAAAAAGATCTTAAAAAGTAGAATGTGTTCTTGTGGGATGCTTTTTAGGGGTCCACGTGAGTATAGGTATCGAGCTCAAGTAAATCTCGGGCATTTTTTACACCAATCTTCCCAGCAAACAATAGAGCGATTGTTTAATCGCCAATCGCCAAAAAGAGTCTTCTGAGAGTCGCGGGGAAGATTATCGGAAGATTTAATCTTCTAGCAATCTTCCCCGCGGCTCCTTGTTTAGACGCCGATCGCAGAAGAGCGAAGATTCAATCATCTAGCTATCTTCTGGGAATCGCGGGGGAGGTTGCAAGAAGATTCAATCTCCCAGGCGATCGTTTAAATCTCGAAAAAGAGGGAATCAAGAATTACTTAAATAACGGGACCGCTTAACTTTCAGAGACAAGCATCAAAGAAAGCAATTTTACAATAGCAAATACTTTATCTCGAAAGCACGAGAGTAGCTTAAGTAACCGAACTGCGCAACTTTCAGAAATTAGAGTCAACCCTTCTGGGAGACTCTTTAGCGACTCTTTAAAAAGGCTCTCTAGCGACACTTCCAGAAGACTGTTCCGCGACTCTTCTGGAAGTGTCGCTGAAGTGGCTCACTTTCTCCCAACAGACGATCAAAAAACGATCAGAATGCGATATCGCGGGCGATTAAATTAAACTTCTTGGCGTGTCGCTTGCGACTCTTCGGCGATTAAAAATGTTTGGCGGGTTTTTTCCGATTGAGTATATGTAGTTGAATATCGAGCTCAATTTAATCTAGGGTATTCTTGCACCAAGCCCAGCGAATATCGAGTTTAATTCAATGTCGAAAATCAATCCTGTGATTTGTTAAAATAAGTCTATATCGATCTCCCTAGATATAGACGGAATCAAGACAAGAAATCCTGGTTAAAAAAAACCGTACTCAAGTCAATATTCTCGTACCTGGTTTGAGAAAATACGGGATTGACCAATTTCGGACATCGTTTGGAATTGATTTTAGTCGTAATTTTGTGTCTGTGTATTAATTAAATGCCACAAAGGAAAAAACTAAATGTCAGATAGTTTAGCAAGGTAAGCAATCCTCAGAGCAAAAAGAACACGTACTCATCTCTCATCAAACGTTAAATAGTGAACTGGAATGTACGGAACAGGATATATAGGTAGGCCGATGAGGGAAGAACTACACAGAGGAAACAAACCGAGAACACAAACGTTATCAAAAACAGTGCATGCACGGATTATCTCATGTATAGAACCAACGGGCGTAGCCAGGTCCCCTTAATCATAGATTTTGCCCCTGAAAATGCACGTTTTCATTTATATTTTAAGTTTTCCGCTATTATTTTGAAGATTGTTTCTCATTTCATATCAAATGCATCTTGATCTAATTATTTAATGTTAAGACATATAATTTACAAATTTTATAAGAAACGTTCAGGCAACCTTTCGGAAAGCTGGCTACGCCCTTGTATAGAACAATGTTCTCATTTCAAGAATGCATAAACTCAAATTGAGTTGTTATTGTTCCTTTTTTAAGAACTTAATTAGAGTTAAAATTGCTCCGTGTTAAAGAACATTTTAAAATCAACTAGGAGAAAAATTTGATTGACTTTGGATAAGGCTATAAGCGGATTCTCATATTTTTGGGCTTCGGAATACGGAACCGGATATTATTTTGTATTGGAAAGGAAAGGAGGCAACGCTGAATATGCTGCTGGTCCGTCCAAATTCCATAGGATCACAGACATCTCTGTGCAATAAACTTCAACGACCAACCACCCACAATTCCAACTGACTTGGTTCATTTAAGTCTTTCAGAAAAACAGAAAAAATGTTTCGGTCTTGACTGGGAATCGAACCCTGGCCTTCCTCACTTAGCGAACAACGCATGGAGGCGTGTTAGCGCATTAATCTTTTGCACACTTTTGTGGCTTCACGTCTAAAGGGCTTCTTATCAGGAAATTAAACCGGACCCAGAACCGGAAACTTATACCAAAAGAACCGCTGAAAGCTCCGAACCAGAACCGGAACCGGTGTACAAATAATACAGTTATGGCACCAAGCGCTTTTTCTGAGAGCGCGGAAGAGAGACAGAGAGTGAGCGCAAGAGTGGGAGACGCACATATGTACATTGTACACACGATTTTAGTAGTTAGTATGTGTGTAGAACAAAAAAGCAATGAAGTAACAACAAAGCGATCGGTGCTACAGAAACCCACCCCTTTTAAAATTCACGTCGGCAGCACAAAAAAAAAACGAGAAAGCAAAGCTAACATCGTCTTGCCGAAGTTTTAATACACTTTAAAAAGTTCGCTTTTAACGGTTAGTGGTTTCGACCAAACTTCGCAGAACGGCTTAAAGACATATAGGTTTTTTAGGGTTTTTATTTAAAGGATAATGTTTATTGAATATATTGATTAAAGTTAAGTTATTAAGTAGTGAAATTCGTCTTTAGTTAATCGTCGTTGGTTGCATCGGCACGGCTATCCGATGTCTTTCGTCTTGCACTAGACTCAGCGTTTCGAGCACACGTCTTTCTTGGTCGGCTACCACGATTCGACTCCCTCCGGAATCGATGGACGTCTGCTTGCTGCCGTTCGTCGTTTACGTTCTATTGCGTCGATTCGTCGTTCTCCCGTCTTACTGTTTATTGGTTACGTTATTGTCTAGGGCGTCGTTAGATAATTAGTGATGGGCATGCTTGAACCTCGTGAGCAAATTCCTGGGCAAAATGATAATACACTTTTCAAGTGTAAACGTGCGCTCACGCAACCTTTCGGATCAAGTGTCGACTAAACACTTAAATTTTGTGGACCGAGCAGAGAGCACACTGAGAGAGTGCCATACCTGCTTCGTAGTATCATGACAGGTATTTTAGGAACCTAAAAAAACAGAAAAGAACCCAAACATTGTACCGGCTCTGAGTGCAACAACTAAAATGCAAAGCTGGCACTTAGTTTTGGGAGACTTTTAAGCAATTTCCACCAAAAAACAATCGGGCATTGAAAACTTTTGTATTGTAAAGAGACAAGTCTCTTTGAAAATATTGCTTCGTATTTTCTTAGACTCTCATTATAATGTCATGCTAATGCTAACCTCGGAACAGAGCCCAAAAGCAGGAAAGCAGCACACACCTTAATATTTTAGTATTAAGGTATTATAAGAAATGATCACACTGTGTAGAGAATGGACGATGACGAAACCGAGAGTAGATAGCAGAAGATGGACGAAGACAGACGCTGTTAATAAAATGACAGGCAGACAGAGAGACAGAAAGAAAAATCCGTATCGACAAACCGTAAAGAGACAAACCCGACATTGTAAATAGAAAACCGTGTTTAAATAGTGTGTAAATAGAAAACCGAAAAATCCCTCGTTTATAAAATAAAAAGATTTAATTAAATGGAGGACAGAAAACTCAACAAAGTTTCCACAATTGTGTGGGCTTCGTGAAGGGCAAGTAAGCGTAGAAATTTTATTTTCCGTGGTGTAATTGTAATGTGTACCCTGTAAAAATTTGTGATTGTAATTTGTTTGTTGTCGATTTGTGATTTATGATTTCCGATTTTACCTGTACATCATTATTGCTGAAAAGGATTCGAATCGAATTCCGATTCTACCCTTGCTCAAGCATTTATTCGGGAATATTGAATATTTTTCGTTCTAGTGTAACTGCTGAACATAATTTTGTCTTGTATCTTTGCACTATTGCTTACGATAGACAACAAGCGGAAGAGTCGTCAGAGACAAAGGCACAGTCTATGCAATGGACTTCAACAATTACCTGCCCTATTTGCCCAAATAATGAAGTCTGTTTACCAAACATAACGATCCAAACAATTCATCCGGCATTGCAATATGTATAGCTAACTCACCCAACGAGTTGGCTGGACCTGAGTTCTGGTATGAGACAGAAGCCTATTTTGCAGACTTTGAAAGTAAAGCAAGAACAAAACAGAAAAATAAAACACTCAAATTGCTACAGGTTACTAACAAATAGCCATAGTTTTCGTATTTATTTCAAAAAGCATTTTTGTTTAACACATTTTTCTAGTTGATAGTTTGTGTGTTTGTTGTTCGCTGGTAACAAATCAATTCCTCAAATCATATTTCAGGATATATCATCATCAGTTTTGTAAATAGTGAGTATTGTACGCCATAAGTTGACAAAACCACATTAAGGTAGAGTGTTTCAGTTTACAGTTTAATAGCTTTTCGTTTTGCAGGCGCCAACTATTTTATAGCAATTTAAAAAGTATTTGCGTGTTTTGTGTAAATTAACTAAAAAATTATCTACACACATGTACAAGGTTATATAGCATCTTATTAGTTAATTACTAAAAAATAAATACTTCTTTGATCAACAAGAAAAACAATTAAGAACACAAAAAGTTTGTATGTTTGTTTGGATGAAACGTAGACTAGTATTTGTCTATATGCGGAAGATATCATCTATAAATTTTGGCTACTGGCTACACACATACATACATATACACATGTACATTGGTGGTAATGTGGTTAAATTTTTGGTATCATATTTTGATTTTGGTTTTTTTTGCTAATACTCGAAATGCATTGAATAAAAACACACATATACAATACATAAATATGGTAGACACACATTTAAACTACGTTTCTAATAATTGATATTTTCGATTGCTTCTCCAATTTGTTTTCCATATTTGGTTTGATCCTGGTTCCAATTCAGTTATTGGTATTTAATACAGCCACTTTGCGCAAGCTCTCCAGTTCGCTACGTTTCAAACGCAACGCAAACATGGCATCCACAAAGCTATGACAGTCCGTGACAATGCTATCCTGTATCATAATGTCACGGAATAGATTAGCCAGCGCAGCAATATCATCACACTCCAAAATGGCATTTTTGTGGGTAACAAACATGGCCAAAGCGGCGCGAAAGACAATTTTATAGCCCTCGGCAAAAACGCAATCCCATATCCTTAAAACCGTCTCCACGGGTAGAACCTCAGCAAAAATGCAAATGAACCATTTGCTGGCTATCACTGGATATGGCAAACCTATGGAATAAAAGTGTTTAGTTTAAGTTGATGATTGCGATGATTTGGCCCACTTACCCAAGTTGTCTACATGCCGATTCACCGCTGGAACTCTTCTAATCACTAGCTCTCTGAATACCGCCAGATCCCTTAACAAATTTGACATGTTATGCGAATGATATTGCGGCACAATGTTCTCAACAATTTGCTTGAGCAGCCAAAACGATTTCTCCTCATCATTTGTCACAATCAACAACAAGCCGGCTATATAGTTCAGACCCTGGCAATAGCCCACATCCCGATTATGATGTGCATAGGCAATTAGTATATTATAGAGACTGTCCTTTTTCGTATCGAAATAGATATTGTCGGGAAATGTACGAGGTAGATCGATTGAAATGGAATCGCTGATTTCCTTATTGAAATGCTCCAATTCCAATAAACTTTTATAGAGTCTGGGGTTAAGCTTCTGGGCGGCAGCTGCGCCAGATATTTTCATCCAGACATCGGGACGGTAGGGCCCAGGTATGCCCTTGCGTATGTAACGCTTTAACTTAGCATCAATATTACTGAGATCAAAATCCTGTTGCAGTATAGCCTCCCATTTGATGCGACGACGAGTTAAAGTTCTTAAATAACCATCCATAAATTTCGAATAGTTATCGTAATCAAAGTTACAGCCACGTTTGAAGCCATACTCGTCGACATCACTAAAAGAGATGGGGAAAAAGATATTAGAAAGTTTAAAAAGTTTATAGAGTGGAAATTTTGGATTTGCAACTATGTTCTAAAGAGTCATAAAATGGGCAACCTCATGTGCCTAACGCAATTTCAAAGCCAACACCTAAAAATTTTGTAACTGCTGAAACTTTGGCAATATTAGAGTCCCGGAGAAAGCTCTAAGTCAGGGTTCCCCAAGCAGAGAGCGCGAAAATGTGACTGTCTCTCTCTAACACACAGTGATGCATGACTTTGGTAAGCATTCGGTGTGAATTGGCGAGTATGTTCGTGCCCCAGGGGCTATCGCTGGGGAACTCTGCTCTAAATATTACTACAGCTTCTTCAACAACTTCGAACATCTTCAAAGTAGTAAGACTCTAGGGTTGGTCGCCAATAAATGAAGATTTACATTTTCATTCCGCTGAGATGAGGATCGTCGTGGAACTGCATCCTCAGAAGCCCTCTACCATAAAGGGCTGTGGAGGCTACGTAGGTTGGGGCTCGGCTGGTGTGTATCAGAGCGCATACCTGTACCATATCCAAGGAAGAGGCAAACCGCCACAGTTGGGGATGATGGCGGCATCGAAATGTTTTTTATTATCCAAATTCAAATAAAATGTCTTGCGACTCGAACGCTTTGACATGGTTTTCCTCTGTGAAGTTCTCTAAATGATTTAAGTCTTGTTTTTAGTGTTTTTTGAATCAACTATTTTGAATTGTGTGCTCAATTTTCGTAGCTATCTCTGACAATTATCAAACAAGTTTCATTTCAAAAATTTATCAGCCGTTTAAAAAATAAACAAGTTTGCAAGCCCATGCTCATTCTCAGAACTTATTTTCATTTGTTCAGTAAGCGCCAGTGTTGCCAATTTAGCTATTTTCCCCTCCAGATCTAGCTATTTTGTATGGTCGATAGACGGAAACCATTCAGTTTTGCCGGTCTCTGCAATTCCAGCTATTTTGAAAAAAAAAAAAACAATTGCCATTTCCTAGCTATTTCGTAAGTGCAACAATTCTGAAATAACATACTGGAATTTTAAAAAAGTTTTTTTTTCTCATTTTTTATCTACTTTGAACGTGTAACAATATTCAGCAATTTAGACTGATAAAAATACCTATTGAAAACTATTAAATCATCATATCTGCATTCATCAAACATCGATATGAAATTTTGACAATATTTAAAAACTTTCTTTGTAGATCTGAAATTATTCAGTCCTGCTCTGGATTTCGAATTCTATCAATCGGAAATGGTAAAAAATCCGAATTCCAAAAAAATTGGGTTAAAACATTATGGGCTGCTGCAACACAACTTTACCACTGAAACATATTGCAATTGTGACCTTGTAGTCGTAGCCATCTCCACAGACTAGAGGTTTAGCGTACTCGCCGGATCATCCATGACAGTGTCACCGAAAACCAGTGTTGCCAAATCAGCTTTTTTCCCGTCATTTCTAGGTTTTTCTTAAACCGTATTGCAGGAAAAATTTGGAAACAGCGGGAAGTGGGAGCTCTGGCGTTTTTAAAAATGATTTCGGCTTTTTTTCAGTTTTATTTTTATTTTGGAGTCATTTGCAAAACTTATAGGCAAATCGATAGTTTTTCACCTCTGACAGTCATTCATCGACCCTAATTGCCAACTCTAACGTTCACGGAACAGTCAACTCAAAGTGCTAGCAAAGTACAAAGATTGTTTGACAAAAATGACACAAGTTGTCAAGCAAAAAAGTCGTAAAGACTGGCTGCAGAACCCGGGGTTTAAGGCTTGACTCTGGAAGAATGAATCTGATACCTCTTGAGATACCTCTGCAGTTGTTGCAAATGTACAGCATTCTACCTCCAAAAAAGCAAAGCATTGAACGCGCTGTTCACCAGCATAAATCGATGACAAAAAATCGTCTATTTTTGTTAGATTGTGCTGGTGAACAGGCATGATGTGTTAGATGTGAATACATCAAAGAAATATTTTGTTATAATTGCTTGATTGTGATTTGTTATCGATAGCACACAGCTGTCAGTTGTAAACAAACAAGTAATTTTGTCAAGGCAAATGCAGAATGAATGTGGAAACCTCTTTGTTATTAATTAATGAATTGGCAGAGGACGAAGCCGCCTCTTCAAAAAGAAGCAGCCCCCGCATACTCAGTTGTTGTCACAGTACAATAATATAGAATGGACAAATTCAAGGTTTATTTCCTGATGTCCCGTGCATCGTTAAGGACTCTCAGCTCATTGCCCATTAAATACTTTATTAAAATGAACATTTGCAGACCCTTCTTAATAAAACCCAGCGTTATGTAATTTGGCTTCTGGCAAAACACTGAAGTTCTTCATATTACTAAATGACCATTTTGAAATAGGAAAAAGATCTGGCCATCAGATATTCGAGTTTGTTGTGTTCTCGCCGGGATTACAACAAATATTAAATGGCTAACAAAGTTTTGAGGAAAATTCAAGAGGATTCTAGGAGCAGTTGCTGCTATTGACGACGGTCATATAAACTTAACAGTCTGTTCTTAATTATACCCGTTACTCGTAGAGTAAAAGGGTATACTAAAGTCGTGCAAATGTATGTAACAGGCAGAAGGAATCATTTCCGACCATATAAAGTATATATACTCTTGATCAGCATCAACAGCCGAGTCGATATAGCCATGTCCGTCTGTCTGTATGAACACCTAGATCTCAGAGACTAGAAGAGCTATAGCAACCAATTTTGAAATGTAGACTCCGATTGTCTGCACGCAGATTAAGTTTATTTCAAATTTTTGGCACGCCCACCCCCCCAAAATGAAAATTATTGAATAACTCCCACAATTTTTGAGATATCGATCTCAAATTTAAAACTTAGATTTATATTCGCAACATCTATAAGCCCTGAAATTTTCATCAAGATCGGATGATAAATAGCCGAGTTAAAAAATGTTGCATACTTTTCGGCTGCCCCACCTCAGGCACACAGGGAGGCTATTCAACGTTTGTTTTTATGAGTAACGGGTATATCGAAGTCGGTTAGAGCCGACTTTAACTTACGCTCTCGTTTTATTTAGCTATTAGTTGCCAAAAATTCAAAACTTCCGCCAACAAAAATATATCGATGACTCTGTTGCCTTAAAATTCTATCAAACACGTTCACCAGCAGCCAAACACTTTTTTGTTGATTGATGATTTATGTTAGATGATTGGTGTGTGCTGGAACGCGCTCATTTAATTTCAAGTTTTTAAAGAAAAATGTCCAAATTTTACTTTTATGAGCATAAACGATAAGTTTTGTCTATGCTTTTGCTCATTTAGGTACCATATATAACATTTTTTCGTGAATTTTTTCATAAATTTTGTGAATAACGCATTATAATTTTTAAAATTTCTATGAAAATCAAAAAAACTAATGGTGCAGTTTAAAAGATGGGTAAATTTTAAAATTACTTTAAGAATAAAAACCTTTTATCTTGCCCTCACCGTTCCAGAGTTATACTCTTTTAAAGCTTGGTACCCATTGCATAACACTAATAATATTATAAGCTGATTGCCAGTTTAGCATCGGATTGTCTTTAAACTTTGAGTGAGATTTTTCGCGTTTACTGTTTGTTTTTCCGCTCAAGAAATCAAATATCAAAAATAGAGGAAAGCTAACTTCGGCTCGACCGAAGTTTATATACCATGGCGCCGCTACTTTGAGCATTTGCTTGCCAGCTTGTTATCTTCATCCGATTTTGACCGAACTCTCCAAAATTGTGTGGAACCTTATAATATTCACAACTGGAAGGTAAAAAGACGCTACCATTGAAAACAAAAAAGTTTTTCTCACTAGAACTACTTTTTCGACCGATAGTTCCTATGGCAGCTATATGCTATTGTCGTTCGATTCGTATCAGACTTGGTAGAATTGTGTTGTAGCACATAATATTGAACAGTAACAAGTTTGGGAGAGATAACTTTGAAAACAAAAAAGGTTTTCCAACTAAGACTTTTTTTTAGACCTATCTTTTGTATGGCAGCTATACTATATAGTTGGCCGATTTTTATAAAACTTGGTGGAATTATGTGAAAGCATAGAAAACTTAGAAATACGAGGTTTGGAAATGTTTGCGTTGAAGACAACCAAGTTTTTCTCACTAAAACTACTTTTTCGACCGATGGTTCCTATGGCAGCTATGTGCAATAGTCATTCGATCCGGCCGGTTGAGACAAATGTGCAGCGTATTTCTAGCAATAAAGATGCAGTTGATATTAATGATGATATTATTAGTTTCATGCAAGGGGTACAAAGCTTTAAAAGTGTATAACTCTGGAACGGTGAGGGCAAATTTACATTTATTTTTGTATTAATTTTAAAATTTAACCATCTTTTAAACTGCATCACTAGTTTTTTTTTTATTTTCATAGAAATTTTAAAAGTTATAATGCGTTTTTTACAAATTTTATGCAAAATTTACGAAAAAATTTTATATATGGTACCTAAATCGGCAAATGCATAGCCAAAACTTATCGTTTATGCTCATAAAAGTAAAATTTGAAAATTTTTTTTTTGAAAATGCTGATTTGAAAACTATGAAAAACGTAGTTATTGACCAAGCTATAAGTAAAATTCAAAAACAGTACGGAAAACCCTATTTTTGGTAAAAACTCGACTTGCGCGACCTCTAAACGTTTTCCGAAAAATTCGAAAAAAAAAATCTCAAAACTACTTACCCCTATAAGCTATCAGAAAATGACTAAGCACCCGTGAAAATGAAAAAATTTGGGACGCCCTAGTGTACAGCCAGCATAATTAGATGGGCTCGGAGAATATTTTTAGCGTCTGAGTACCAAGCTTAAACTAAAAATTATTGGCACTGTCTTTTTAGACACCTAAAAAGGTGTATTATAATCAAGGCTGCAAACCGGTCCTGAGCCGAACCCCAAAGAATCGGTCGGTTTGGGTTTTTTGGGTCCCTCGAGCCGGACCATGACGCTCCATTAACTTAAACTTTGTTCTTATAGCTCTACATATAAAAGAGTTTGTCCTGACTGATTCACTGACTGACTGATTTACTGATTGGCAATCAACGCAGAGCGCAAACGGTAAGAGATAGAAGGCTGAAATTAGGACAGGAGTTTCCATTAGTAGTGAAAGTGCGTACTAAGACGGGGTTTTGGAAAATTTCAACCAGAAAAGTCGGAAAAGCGTCGGAAAAGTTTGTATGGGAAAAATTTTGTTTTTCATCCGATTGACTTGAAATTTGGTTTGGAAAATGGCTCGAAAATTCTGCATGCAAAAAACTATTTTTCATCCGATTGAGTTGAAACTCGGTTTGTAAGGATAGAATGCGGAATAATTTGAAATGTGATTATCCAATGTCGGAAAATCCGCCCCCAGGCCGTGAAAATTCCGGGAAAATTCTGTAGGCAAAAAATTAGTTTTCATCCGATTGGCTTGAAACTCGGTTTGTAAGGACAGAATACGAAATAAAGTGAAATGGGACGGTAACGATGACGATAAAGAAAACGATAACGTTAACGGTAACGATTACGCTAACGATAACGGCAACGGGAACGGTCACGGTGGGTGGTAAGTGGGTTGGATGTGGGTGGGAATTGGAGGGAAAACCCAGCATCAATGTCGTTACGGGGAAAAGACGATGTAAGACGATGAATTCATGCTGATCTATGTAAGATTCGCTTTGTGGGCTTTACGGGGAACACAAATTAACAAGGCTATACAATTGGCGACGCAGCGAAGCGCGACGGGTTATATGCTAGTTGCTCTTATATAGCTCTGTTACAATCAGGTACCAAACTTGAGGAGGAACTAAATGAATCCTGGCTTACTAATGTACACTTCACCTTAAGACCGAGAATAAGAACAACTGCCGTATGATCCAGCTCTACTCACAACTGATGGCAGTTATATTATATTATATAAACACGCGTATTCCAGTTAATTGCACAAAATATCCCCCCCATCACGAGTTGAACATAATATAATATAATCTTTAACTCACCTAAACTTTGAGCCTGCGTTCGCTTCCATATATATGTATGTATGAATTTATGACTAGAGTTGTATTATTGCTCTCGCTTGGCTTTTGTGGTCTCGGTGTGTATTTTGTTAAGTGTTTTCCGACTGAGTTCTTGCTTAGCCGTCGCCGTCAGTCAGTCAGTTGTAATTGTTGCTGTTGCTAAAGAGTTCATGGCCCCGAAATTGCTTTTTTTTTAGTATTGTGCGCACGTTTTGTAGCTGCTTCCGTCGCTGCCCTCTGCTGCTCCGCTGCCACTAAAGCAGCAACTGCAAGTGCAAGTAAACGAAAATTAAATGTCAATAAACATTACCTTGTTACTGTGCTGCGCGTTGCCTCTTCATTTATTTATAAATCTCATTTACCTTGTTAACGCCACCTTCTCTGTCTGCTTCTCGGTCCTCAGTTTTTGTCCTTGAGAAGTGGCCCTATTATGTGCGCCCCCACACTCTTTGCTGCCTCTGTTGTCGTTGTTGTTGTTGTTGTGGGCGTTTTAGCGCGCCTCGACACTGATAACATTTACAAGTAGAAGTGGGTGGCGCTGGCACAGGTGCGAAGAAAATCACGTCCAGCGTCTTACTCTCGCTGCGCTCTCTTAAGTATTTCATGTGCTTTAGTTGGACCGTTGTGTGTTCATTGTTGTTGTGCTATCAGTCGGTTTAAATTACGTTTATTTATGTTTTTATAGCGAACAAAATTTCGCGTCTTGTGATTAGGGTTGTCAATTAATAATCGATATATTGATGAGCATTTGTTCATACCAAAAAAAAATACCAAATACTTTTCACAAGAATCTATCGAATATCGAATATGTGCTGACCTTAACCCTTGTGTGAGCAAAATTTTCGCAAAGTTTTTTAACAAAATATATAAAAATATATATAAAAAAAACCGAACTTCAGGCTGGGACTTTACAAAATTCAAATTCTCAAGCCTTTATTTACCAAAATTGGGCAAATAAATAGCGAAATTTGCAAGTGGTTAAAGTGTAAGCAACTAAAAAAAAAAATAAAGAATGTAAATGTTAGCTGGCTCTAGGTCGAGAAGAAAAACTCATTGTTTTTGGTTTGTTTCCGATATATTTCGAATGCGCCTCGGCATCCGTCTTCAGGGACAAATTTATAACACGTCTGTACCGCTTGACGTGGAGTTCAGTACTGAACTCCTAAAAACACTAAGTTTTTCTTCTCGACCTAAAGCCAGCTAACACTTACATTCTAATAATTAGAAAGGTCGCTAACCAACAATTATAAAAAAAAAATAAAATAAAAGTTAAATTCTCCAGTTCACATAAGGGTTAAGAAATACTGGTTAGTGTAATCGATATATTTGGTGAATCGATAACAAAACCTGTAGCATGCGCATACAATTACATCATGCAACATCAAGCAGTCGCTACGTGCTTTGACACATTACGCAATGTTTAACAACTGAGGTAAAAAAAAAACAACACAATTTACCTAGAAATACAAACTTTAACTAAATTTTGGTTTTACACTTAAATACTGTAGGCCCGGTATTACACACTCACACACACACACACACACCGCCGAGGCTACTTCACTGCAATAAAATGCTGCGCACAGCAACATCCATTTCGACGGGACTTTTCGCAGCGGTGGCTGTAAAGAAAGCCACAATCGAACCACAACACACTTTGGGAACGGGTCAGGAGGACAGTACTCTAATATGTCGACCCAGTGAATTGCCCATCTATGGCTCCCTGCGCAAGAAAACGTAAGTTTTATAAACAAATCCCACTTGGAACTGTAACTAATGTTCTCCCTTGTTAATGTTAGCCCGAAACCAGAGCGGCACATGGCCAAGGATTCGGCTTTGCATTCAAATCTGGAGAGCGGAGTGCGTTATGTGCGTCAAGAGTTGCAACACGGCTATAATGTGGTGGCTGATCAAGCCGGTGTCGTGGGCGATTACTATGATACGGCCAAGGCGCATACTCAACGAACGATTGACTACCTGAACGAACCTCAAAACTCGCTGCATCGCAGTGGAGCCATTGTGGTGGGCGGTCTGGCCGGTTTCATTTTTGCTGCTCGCGGTGGCTTCATCAAGAAGGTTGTGTACACCGGCATAGGCGCTGGAGCAGTGGCCTCGATATGCTACCCACGGCAGGCGGAGGAGAACGCTCGCGTGGTGCTTTACGAGGGTCGCAAAATATTCGCCGTAGCCTACAACTTCATTAAGGGTGTCAAGCCCGGTGAGGAGGTGCCCATTGAGCCCATCAGTAACTTTCCCACCTCGCTGGCGGACTTGAAGTATTTGGCAATGGATCTGGTCGATGAGGCCAAGGAGGTGCTGTTCCCCAAGAAGAAGTAGTAGAATTGATACACCTAAACCGGCCGTGAAGTGTGTGCTCCCATTTAACTTGTGCTTAGATCTTTTCCAATTGTGTGATCATCTGATTAATTAATCTTCACTTTTCTGCTGCCAGCAATAAAAGTGAAAACCGCAGCAGCAATTTTGTATCTGTGTGTGTGGGCGGCGCTGTGGTCAGAATCTGTCCCGGTTGAATCTCGAGTGATTAATTGTTCAACTACTTGACTTGAGTGTCAAATGTCATTGGCCGAAGATGTTAAAAAGTGAAATTCGCTTTTGTTTCTTTGGGAACCGACAAACAAAGCTGGAAAGTGGCAACATTGACGACGCGTCGTCTCTCTGCTGCAAGCAAATCGATTGTGCCAATCATTTCAAAATGGGCCCTAAGGGCAAAACATGGCCATGACTGAAAAAAATGTATGGGATGCGATCGATATGGCCGCTGGCTTGTGTCCACACTGAGGTGGCAATTTTTGGAGCACAATCAATAAATGATATGGAAAATGGTAGGTTTGTTGGAGTCTTGAACTTTTTACGAAAGTAAATTTCTCATTGCACTTGAAAAATGTTTCACCCAGCAAAGAACTGAGCTTGTGTTTACCTACAGCCATGGTCTGAGGGATGTCGTCGGTTAAGGCGTCTTCTGAGCCTGTTTGTAGCCAATTTAGATGCAAGTCTATTGGAGTGGGCCACCAGTCGGTCATGATACCTACTAGTATGCATATTGATTTGGGCGCATAATGGCAAAACATCCAAATCGCGATATAAAGTTGTATGCCTCACATACTTACCAGGGAGCATCAGCAATGCGCTGTAATACTCGGCTTATAGAAGATTCAAGTTTCTTGAGTGTAGTGGAGCATGCCGTACCCCATAGCGGGATCCCCCAGGTCCAGGAAGGCATGATAATAGCCTTGTAAACAAGGATTTTGGATCGCAACGAAAGTCCGCTACGAGGCTTGAGAAGCCAATCAAGCTCCTGCGCCTTAGCTGCTACTGTAGCAGCTGCTTGTACCACATGGGCTTTCCAGGTCAGGCGGCGGTCCAATGTCACACCAAGATATTTAACCGCAGCTTTCAAGTATGGAACTCTTTACCCTAGAAGTCGCACTCGAGCAACTTTCCCGCGTCTCATAGCGAAGGTGCAGTGTTGGATTTTTGAACGGTTAATAGCTATGTTCCAACGACCAAAGCCATCCAGGAACTGCTGGACCTTAGCAGATGCTCTTTTGCGGCTTGTGCTGGATGCAAGAAAAGCGGTATCGTCAGCATACGTGGCGATAAAGGTGCGATGTACGGCAGATCCGAGGTGAAAAGAGAGTATAGCACCGGTCCGAGAACACTACCCTGAGGTACCCCTGCAAGTATGGGACGGATGCTTGCTCGCTAGCCTCTCAGCTCAACCGTAAAACGGCGCTCTAGGAGAAAGGAGCGAATCAGCAGATATGGCCCTCGTGCCAAACGCGATCGAACGCCTGTCTTATGTCCAGAAAGACGGCAGAGCAATATTGCAGGTTCTCGAATGCCTTCAAAATGTGGTTTGAGAGTCTGTGGACCTGTTGCGGCGCACAGTGTCCTCTGCGAAAACCAAACTGATGGTCAGGCCGCGCTAACTACCAACATTCTTCCAAGAAATATTCTTTCAAATATTTTGGAGAAAGTTGGCAGTAGACTAATTGGCCGGTAGGAGTCGGGCTTTGAGTGATCCTTGCCCTTCGTGGGAATCATTACGATCACAGCGGACTTCCAAGTGGTCGGGAAGTAGTGCAACCGTAACATCGCGTTAAATAGCATAAGCAGGAACAGGACTCCCACTTCAGGAAGTGCCTTGACAGTTTTGACGTCAACTACTACGGTGACTGCGGGGGGGGTCTACCACTCATAGCTTGCTCAGCGGCTGTGCGGATATTTTGAAGAATCCTGATCGCACCATCAGCGTTTTAGAGCACTCAGAAGCCTAGTAAACCAAATGATTTATACTGCAAAAAGTAACCACTACTCTTACAAATTCCAAAGTGCAATATCTACCAATCAAAAATGGGGGAGCTGAAAAAATTGGGAATCGGAAAGACAGTTACCTCAAAGAAAATCGCAATCGAATGTACCTGAAGCTATTAGTAATCCCCTACCTAGATGTTGTAGTTAATAATACCTGTGATAGTAGCTTTAGTTTTATGTGCGTGAACCCATGTGATGTCCTTGAATGCGTCCTTAAAATTAAGTCGAATGCTGTTGGGTTGGATGATATGCATCCCAAATTCTTTAAGCTTATTTTACCAAAAATTATTAATCATGAAACATATATCTGCAACACTGCTTTTACGACTTCGACTTTTCTGGAAAATTGGAAAATAGCCAAGATTGTTCCATTACCAAAGGCAAACGACGAATATAGACCGATATCCATACTTCCCTTCACGTCTAAAGTATTTGAGCATCTTATGTTACAGCAGATTAGTAAATTTTTAAGCCTAAATCCAATGTTAAGTAATATGCAATCCGGTTTCCGGAAGCACAGAAGTTGTATCACGGCATTAATAAAGGTCACTGAAGATATTCGTAAGCAAGTTGATAACAGGTAACATTTCTGACATTACTTGACTTTAGCAAAGCCTTCGATACGGTAACCCATGAAATTTTGTGTACCAAACTAGCCAAATTTTTGAATTTCTCAGCATCTGCCATCAAACTTATCTCTTCGTATCTATGTGGAAGAAGACAGACGGTGATTACCGATCTTGAGATGTCAGCGGTTTTGTCTCTAAAACGTAGTGTACCTCAAGGGTCAATTCTTGGTCCACTTCTGTTCTCAATGTATGTAAACGATCTCCCTGTTTCATTGTCTAACTGTAATGTTCACATGTATGCCGATGATGTCCATCTTTATGTCAGTTGCCCCTTTGCAAGTACAAGTACAAATAGAATCAGCTAAGATTATCCAAATCAATGGACAAATCAGATATATGCATCGTTAACTAATTAATATTATCGCCAGAAGAAATATCATATTGGAATGTCGTATATCATAAACCAAAATATCGATATATCGGTTACTTGAATACGATTTTGAACACGGTTTTGATTACATACTTTATTGCTTACCTAATAACTTTGATTCCATTTGTACATTTTCAAAGAAATAACCAACACATATGAAAATTTTCTATTGTGTTTTTGATTTTTAGATATTGTAATGCATCCATTCGCATACTCTCCGTAGAAGAAAACTCAATTTAATAAATTTGCTTGCAAATGTATTTTCATACTTCGTAGTTTCATTAATTACACAATAATTTCAATAATTTTATTTTCGAGCTTTTTTCAACTCTATAAATAAACTTGTTCTTTGGGCAAGATACAACATCATGATGTTTGTATGCAATTTGTTTATAAATATAAAATAGATTTAGTTAATTGTTTAAATTATACTAAACTAAAATACCAACAACATGTGGACATATGAAAATGACTTTTTCCTTCGGCTATGTACAAAATGGTATACAAATTTTCAATTGACATCTTAAGGGGCTAACTACCAAGGGAAACATTTTCGCTAGACTAACTAACTGGGCTTTGACTGTGTGTGTGTGTGTGTGTATGTGTGTGTGTGGGCGTGTCAAGGTTGTTTAAATTGTTAAATTGCTGCTAACTAAGCTTAACATTCGTTTAAGATAAATCACACAAACTTAAAGATACAACTTGATAAATTAAAACAATAACAAAAAGTTGAATGAGCATCATTATCATCTGACATGCTCCAATATCCAGGGTACAAACTTGGAGATTCGCGTACAAACACCTGGTAGATTCGCCTCGGCACAGCCAATACCCCAGGAGATGATGCCGGCTAGGAAAAAGCGGCCATCCTGAGATTTGGCCTATTGAAGGGAAAATAAAAAGTTTAGAGAAATCGGGGAATTGTTTTGTTCTATATACCTGAAGCGGTCCACCCGAGTCACCTTGGCAGGAATCCTGACCGCCCGTCTCATAGCCAGCACATAGAAAGATATCTGGAATGAATTCCTGGCGACCGGCGCGCAGAAACATGGATTTGCAATTGTCATTGCTCACAATGGGCACAGAGACCTGAGGATAAACAAAAATGGGGAATTCAAAAATGGTTCAAAGAAAGTGGTACGGATTAAAAAGGGTTCCAAACCAGTTTGAAACAGTATATAAAGTGATTATGGCAATAAACGGAGGGGTCACGGAAATCTCTTCTAACCAAATTCCAACCCAAAACCAATTCTTAGTGTCCCAGAAATCTTTTTCGATTGGTTTCAAATCAAAATGCAAAAATGCAAAATGCCAAATGCAAATGCGAAAGAGAGCAATATAAGCTCGTACATTGTCGTTGTGTAGACGTCGCTGTCGCAGAACTCTGTTGTATACCCTTTAGATAGGGACGTGCCGGACTCTGCTTCAAAGTCAAATTTTACTTGATTTATAGCAATTTTGTCATACTAAACCATAACTATAACTATAACTATAACTATAACTATAACTATAACTATAACTATAACTATAACTATAACTATAACTATAACTATAACTATAACTATAACTATAACTATAACTATAACTATAACTATAACTATAACTATAACTATAACTATAACTATAACTATAACTATAACTATAACTATAACTATAACTATAACTATAACTATAACTATAACTATAACTATAACTATAACTATAACTATAACTATAACTATAACTATAACTATAACTATAACTATAACTATAACTATAACTATAACTATAACTATAACTATAACTATAACTATAACTATAACTATAACTATAACTATAACTATAACTATAACTATAACTATAACTATAACTATAACTATAACTATAACTATAACTATAACTATAACTATAACTATAACTATAACTATAACTATAACTATAACTATAACTATAACTATAACTATAACTATAACTATAACTATAACTATAACTATAACTATAACTATAACTATAGCTATAACTATAACTATAACTATAACTATAACTATAACTATAACTATAACTATAACTATAACTATAACTATAACTATAACTATAACTATAACTATAGCTATAACTATAACTATAACTATAACTATAACTATAACTATAACTATAACTATAACTATAACTATAGCTATAACTATAACTATAACTATAACTATAACTATAACTATAACTATAACCCTGTTGCAACCCTGTCGGATGAGATGAACCATTTTCTTGGAGACAAATAAGGAAATGAAATCTCTTAATGTTCTGTGACACCGTCAGATTTTGCGAGCGTTTTGCAAACCAACCGAGGTCAACATTTCCAGAGATTTCCAGGAAACCCCCCCCAAAACTGATCACATTCAAAACTAGTTCACAATAGATCCTAATAAACTCTCTCTCACCCCTTTGATGTCTCCTCTCGACTTACCTCCTGCAATACTGAGGGCAATGTACCGCCCTCGCTGAGCCGTCCCCATCCAGTCACCGTGGCATTCATTCCAATCAACAGACTCTCCGTCTCTGGCAAACAAATGGGACTAACATGCGGTGCAAATTCCAACGGTTGCTCCAATTTCACCAATGCCAAATCATACTCGTACGTAAAGAAATTATATTTCGGATGCACCACCTTCTTGGCCACGCCACGTTCTATATAAGGCAACTGCTCCTGTACATGCGAGAAATCGTATTCACCCACTCGGATTCGTATCTGTGTGATAAGCAGACTGGGAGAGGAATACGGGGGTCATTTTTAAGGCTCAGGCAATTGGATGTGCGTCTACGCTCTACTCACTCGTCCACACAATGCCCGGCTGTGGCTATCCAGTTCTCGTTGATCAAAGCGCCACCGCAACGATGGGTGCTGGAGAAGCCAAAGAACGAGGTGCGTCGCACCGACACCTGCCAGGGCCAACGACCGAAGGCTGCACTCTTGCCGCCCACAATGCGCGTCTCGGGACGCGCCAGCATGGGCACACCGCATTCTAACAATAACAAATTGGAGTGTCAAATGCATGCGACGGAGGCGTGGCTCAACTTACCGCTCCGTGCCGCCGAAATGGTCTTCACATGGCCCAATGTTCCATCGTCGTGTGCGGATGAGTCCGTTATCTCATTGGTTTCAATGCCCGATGTGGCCAGGATGGGACGCCGCGTGGGCTGGCTGGTCAAGCTGGGGCTACTGCTCGGACTGGGACGTGGCCTAGACGTGGTGGGTGTCTTGGTTGTTGTTGATGTCGTCGTCGTCGTTGTTCTGGTTGTTGTTGTTGTTGTTGTGCTGACTGCGGTGGGCCGCTGATAGGGCTTTGTGGGCTTACTGGTCGTTGTTCTTGCTGTGGTGGTACTTGCCTTTGTTGTTGATGAATACGAGGACGATGTGGCTAATGATGTGGCCGGCGACAGCTGCAAGGTAGCCAAAGTGGTAAACATTATGCTAATATACACCCAAGCAGCAACAAAATATTTAACATGCAAAGAATCAATTTTTCATTTTGCCGCTAAATCTACTTAAAGTCGGAATGATGTTGATGTTGGCATAGGTACAAGCCACATGAAGTGGAAGTTGGAATACCCTTTCCCAAGATGAAAGCGAAACAATAGTTTGTATTTGTAGGTCATACAAATTTTAGTATCAGGAATGGTATGGTTCAGTGAGGTTTTAAGCCGTTTCGGATTGTAGAAACTCAAACGTAGAATGTTGGAATTGACATCGAATCGAACTACGAACACAAATAAGAGGTTCATTTCAATTTTGATGAAAACGATCTGACTGGTTCCGACTAATGTGCAGCCTTACCGACTCCGAACCGGAACCAAATCCAATTTGTTAAGTTTTTTGATAACACAGTGCTACAGTGCGAAATAACCTGGGTAATGACATAGCGCACGTTGTAGAGCTGGTCCCGTATAGCTCTTCCTCATACTTGGTTTTCCTCGGGGACCCCCAAAATCTGAAGTTATGGCCCAAAAACCGTTAATTGCTCGTTTTGCTTACTTAACTTGAAATAACTCGCGAATGCACCATCTGATTTTATGCAACTTTGCTAATTCTGATAGCGACGAGAAGATTCTTTTATATTATATTCAATGGCTTTAGAGATTTAACGCGATGACTGAGAAACGCGGGTTACAGATCTGGTATATTCAACTTTTTTTTATAAATTCCTACTTTGGCCACCACTGGTTTAACTATTTTATATTATGCGATTTTTACTTAAAGTTTATTATAAGAGCCCATTTAAATCTCCGTTGAACAAATGTTCTCTCGATGAAATTGGTTACCTGATGACGAAGTTATTCGCGGATATCTAAGCACGCTTCGACAATCTAGTATATTTTTTAAGGGTGTTAACAGAAAATCGATTGATTTAACATTAATGCCCCGAAAAGTATACTTTGCTAAAGTTTGGTGGGAAATTTTAATATAGTTTTTCATAAAATCACATAAATGTTTACATATTTGTTTAACAAATTTGGAATAAGATTATTCCTGTTCGAGTGCTGAAGACATTATTCTACCTCTTCTACACTTAAAACTTGCATAAAATTTGCATAAAAAAATATGCAAAAAAACATTTTTTTTATGAAATTACATAATGATTCTGTGCTAACCATTTTCTGATTTTGTTGCAAATCTGTTGGAACTTGTAAATTAACGCTACCAATTTAACTTGCAATCAATTAAAATGCCGAAAATGAGTGATAAAAGCACACTTTTAATTCAAAAATGGCTAAGAGATTTGCCATCAAACTGTTTTGCAATACATATTTACATAACAGGCACCCGGTGTGCGTTGCTGCGCCCCCTTTAGAATTTTAATCACAATACGAAGAAGTGAAGCTGAATAGACAATTGCCATCTATAAAATTTTCATGAGAATCTAATCTCATTAAATTTCCCGTCCGCATACCAGTCTTCGTGTCAATCAAAACTTACATCAGAATTTCGCAATTGGTAAAATGGTTTTAAACCGATTGACCGACACCTCCTATTTACCCGTCTTTAACTGCCATCTTATTATTATTATTATCTTCATGATAATCTGAACTAATCATAAAATTTTGAATGAAATTAAATGACCCATTTCTACTGAAACTATTTTTAAGTGTAGTTTGGATTGGTGATCTCAAAAATCGATTTCAAAATTTTTTTCTTGGCTCCGTTTTTTAAATATGAATTTTTTTCATTTTCTCGGTAGGTGCACTTACATTTTATGCCATATCTTAATTCATAATCGTCAGATGGTGTGAAGCAAGATATGAATAGAAAGGGCATTAAATTGTCAATAATAACGTACAACATTGTTATCAAATCGGTTTAGAAGTTTGAATACAATTTCCAAAAATATTTCAAACTAAATAGATTTTTTGCTCGAAAATGCAAGAAATTTCATTTTTAATCGCCTAGGAAAAATATAAAAAAAATCAAAAAAAAATATTTTTATTCTTTTGACTGAAGAATTGCACTTTTACAAAGATAATAAGGTATTGATGAAGAAAATCTATTAATAAATATTGTAGCTGGATCAATTTAAGTAAAGGAACTAATAGTCAAATTTGAGAATTTTAAGTGTTTAGAAATTGTTTTGTTGTTCATTGATATCTTATTTTCTTCGAAGAAGTGCGGTTCTTATTAAGAAAATATAAAAATATTTTTTTTGAATTTTTAAATATTTTTCCTAGGCGATTGGAAACGAAATTTATGGCGTTTTCGAGCGAAAAATCGATTTTTTTGAAATATTTTTTATTATTGTATAGAAACTACTTAACCGATTTGAAAATAGTGTTCTGTGCGATTATTGACCATTCAATTACCTTTCTATTCATATCTTGCTTGGCTCTATCTGACTATTATAAAGTGAGATATGACTTAAAATGTAAGTGCACCTACCGAAAAATTAAAAAAAATTTATATTTAAAAATCGGAGCTATGAAAAATTTTTTGAAATCAATTTTTGAGATCACCCATCCAAACTACAATTAAAAATAGTTTCAGTAGAATTGGGTCTTTTTTGGCTGTAAACTAGTGTAATCTTTGGTCATATGAAAAATTGGCAAATTTCGGGATTCTTTTACCCGTTCGATCTACACCTCCTTGCCATCCATAAAACCTTCATAATAATATTAGGTCATACGAAAAATTAGCAAAATTTGCGGATTAATACGAATCTCAACTCTGAATATGCTGCCTAGAGATTTTAATATTGTAGATATTTGGTCAATATCTCAATGCGATCGATAACACTAGGCAACATGGTCCAGTATACTGAAATGTTGGCGGTGATTCTATATAGTTTTCGAGTGCTGAACACGAATCTGTTTTTGAAAATGGTCCATCACATCTAGATTTTTGGTAATTTGATCTTAAAGTTACTTAAAATGCCTACTTTGAACCTTTTTAGGGGCGTTTTGTAAAGGACCTATACTTTTGTTTTGAATCTTTTTGATAATATCCTTTAGTAATAAGTCTTAGCTTTAAAATAAATTGCCGCAAACAATTCTACAATTTTCTTAAGCGAATATATACCATTTTGAATACATGTGATAGATGTGACATTATTTTAAACTGCCCATAAGTATGCAATGGGTGTTGTTGAACATTTTCCATAGAGTTCCATACAAAATACTAGCCTACTGTTGTGTTTTTGCACAGCATACTTTTGGGCAGCATACAATTTTGTAATTTTGAACACTTGTATTTAAAATAATATATCTCCGCTTAAAAAAATCGTAGAGTTGTTTGGAATAGTTTATTTCAAAGCTAAAGAATACTTATATCCCGATAATATCAAAGAAAGTCAAAAGAAAGTAACGAATTTCCCACGAAACGCGCCTAAAAAGTGTCAAAATAGGCATTTTAAGCTACTTAAAGCTCAGATTACAAAAAATCTCGAAGTGAAATGGTCCATTTTCAGAAAACAGATTCGTGTTCAGAACACGAAAATAATCTAGAATAAAATTTTAGAATGTTTCCTACTTTATTTAAATACATTCAAGAATAAAACATACTTAAAATTTTAAGTACAAAACTGTATAAATTCTATGCCGATTGATCTAGAACTCTGACAGTCGTTTTTTCTGAGCGAAATCGAGGTCGATTCTAGTCTCAAGTTTTATTCGGATTGCTTTAAATCTGAGGATGAAGTTTTCACAGGGACACACAGATATATCAACTCAGCTCGTTATCTTGATTAATGGTTGATTTCACAACTTCTACATAGAGCTATCTGTCACATAAACTAGCAAATAACAAAGTAAATTGTAACTTTATCTGACACATAGCAGCTATCTGAAAGAAGAGAAATCGGACCTTAGTATATACATGTAAATTTTAAAGAGTTGGAGAAAATGCTTCCTGCTTTGCATTACAAACATCAGTTCAAAGATTTGCTTTCAATATCAAATATTATCCGAGTTCGTGTTCGTTTGCTCATAGGGCAAACTGTTCCGAAGACCTTAAAATTCCAACTCAATTTTGTCTTAAGGAAGAACCTTGCAGCTTAAAATCTTGTGTTTACATGTTTCATAAACGGTCTGTAATACCCTTCCCTGGCACGTACACACCCCAGAGAATGGCCCTCATTGTTGCTGTGGTCGCTGCTTGGGCCTCGCATCAAGGCAAATCTTACATCAGCTTTGGCTTTGGCTTTGTGCAAACAATAAAATGTCCCCCAAGGCTGTGGCCGACCATTATGGGGGCCCAGTCCCAGTGTCCGTGAAGTAAATGACCTCGTCGCTCGTTTGTTTCGCTTTCGACATCAATGCATCACCCAGAACCAGAACAGAGACGGAGACGCATATTTACATACCTGAGGCCTAGTGGGGTTTGTCTGCCCTGACGTCGTCATCGTCGTCAGCTGAGGCGGCGTAGGACGCTCGTAGACAATCGGCTTCTTTGTAGGCTTTGCCGGCTTAGAGGGTCGAGCCGGCATTGGTAAATTGACGATGCCGGGTTTGGTCCAGGCGGTGGGTCGCGGTTTGGTAATAAAGCTCGGCTCGGTGGTCATGTGCCAGTGATTCTGGTGCTGGTGCTGCTGTTGCTGTTGCTGCGTTGATGTATGCCAAATGCTATCTGTAGTTGTTGGTGGTTGTTGTAATAAGTCATAATAATAATAACAATGCCTGTGCCATACTCACTGGACATGGAGCCGGAGTTCTGCAGATCAGGCGCCAGCGTGGGCTTGGTGTGCGGTGAACTTGGTGGCGGTGGTGGATGCGGCCGGGACAAGGTGCCCTGATGATGCGGACCCGATGGACGAATGACCAGGGTGCCAGCGCCATGGGGACGTTCAATTGTGGTCATGCCACTGCCGAACAAGGAAGAGAGATGTTCAAAATGGTGTGAATCAGGGAAATACAGGATTTGGAAAATAAATGTTAGTTTTTCTTTTATCTTTTGATTCCTTTACTAATTAAAAATGTAAATCCCTTATTTATCTCACTTAATTAGCTTTTTTCTCAAATCTTTCCCGAAATCATGTTCGGTTCCTTTTCATTCATTCTCTTTTTTTGTTATCTTATATCCATTTATACGACAGATAGCCCTATGTAGAGTTTGTGAAATTAGCCCTAAACTGTAAGTTTATCTGATATATAGAAGCTGCCCAGAAGATTTCGTGCTTTTATTTCACACTATTTACACGGGTTTCTACACTCAGAAAAAAAACCAAGAACTTTGTATTTGAATCAAGTACAAACGGTGTCAATAGTACGGTAAGTTCGAAAATACTTGATTCAAGTACAAAATTGTTATTTCAAGAACGTTTTTTTCAATCCCGAAATACTGAATTTAAGATTTGATTCGTGATATATTAAGTTCATTTCGAACTATTTTGAAAATTTTTTGATCATACTTTTAGGTTGTAATGGTCTTAAGCTCAACCAGACTTTACTCTTAAAATAAGTGAAAAATATTCTTAATTAAAGTCAAATAAATTCTAAATTCAACCGCAATACATTCTGGAAACAAAACAAAAGTTTGTAATATATGTACAAAATGATCTTGGTTTAAGCCCATTAAATTCTAAAGCCATTCCCAATTTGTTCTTGAAAATATTCCTCTGTATTTAATCAAATAAGGCTTGGAAAATCCAAAGGAAATGAATTAACCAAAGACCAAGATGGTTTTACTGTAGGTCCGAAATCTACCCTAACTCCAGAACCAAAGTGTTAGAACCAGGAGGGAGTTTTAGGAACAGATTCGATTTAAAATAATTTGCATTTTTCGTAGCACACTTTTTGGAGCTAGCATTTGTAAGTCGATTTTAAACTTGAAGTAAGTACGCACTTTTCTTAAATTTTTTGGTTTGCTGTAAGTACTAATAGTTCTTGATTCAAGAACGTTTGCACTCAATTTAATAACATTAACAGTCATTTTTTTCGATTCGAGAACGTTTTGTACTTATTTTAAGTACACAAAGGCACAAACAAAGAACAAAACATACTTGAAATTTCAAGTACAAAACGGTATAAATTCTATCCCGATCGATCTAGAACTCTCCCAGCCGTTTTTTTCTGAGTGTATATACACACAGTTTACTATTTACAATGTCAATACGGGTTTTGATCTGTCTGTCCTGTTCATTCTATATAATACTACTGTCCAATCTTCTCGAGCATTCTCTATACAGTGTGACCATCGTCTCAGTGTTAAAATACCTTAACGTTAAAATATATCGATATATTTAAACATATTTGGCGACTATTTTCAAATAATTCCAAAGTTTACAAGCTAGTTATCGAGATGATTTCGATAATCATTTTTTGGTGTTTGGTTTTTCAAAAGTTGTTTTCACTTAAACTCTCATAGCTTTTAGAGCGAAGCTCTTTTATGGACGTTCAACTCCGGGGACTTAAACTCGACAGATTCATTAGGTACGCCTTGTCTTTTCAATTTGTATGTGTAAAGTCAACCGCTTTTACCATTTGCCGTAGCAGCAGACAACTCTGCTTGTGAGTGTGTGGTAGAGCAGGGCAAATCATCGATGTTTTTAGCGATGTATCGATGTTTGGAAGAAGTGGCAAAAATCGATGTTTTTTTTTCGACATCGATGTTTTTACTTTTCTACCATCTCTAAAAGCGTCGGCAGATGAAGCGAGGAAATTGTAAGAAAACTTATTAAAATTTGTAATTTAAAATATAATTTTAAATAATTAATTCTCAATTAAACGGAAATAAATAGGAGAGCTTGTGGTGGTGTTCGACTTGCCCAGTCGCAGGATCGAAAATATGGACAAATATCTTAATAGTAAGTTTTGGAGCACACAACACACATACATGCACAATATTAGCCGATGTGTATGTAATTTAGTGGGCTTCTGCGCTTTCCCGCGTTTCACATATTTTATATTTTGACCAACTTAATTACTTATTTTGACCAATTTTAAACTTATATGTAGTATTATTATCAGAAACATCGATGTTTAAAATCGAAGACATCGATGTTTGTCAAACATCGGATACATCGATGGTTGCGAACATCGATGTTTTCCCTGCTCTAGCGTGTGGAGTGAGAGGGTGCGAGGGGTTAACAGTGGGTTAACAGTAGGTTATCAGTGACTTGATAGTGACTTGACAGTGACTTGAAAGTGACTTGACAGTGACTTGACAGTGAATGGACAGTGAATGGGCAGTGACTTGACAGTGACTTGACAGTGACTTGACAGTGAATTGGCAGTGACTTGGCAGTGACTTGACAGTGACTTGACAGTGATTTGACAGTGACTTAAAAGTGAGTTCGCTCATAACGGGCCTCCCGTGACACTCACTCTTTTTTTGTTTTGGCACCGATTTAAAAGTCATAAAAAAAATGTAAAAAGATAAACTTGGTCTAAAATTTGTTAGGGTGAGTTGTTTTTAATGCTATGGGCTGAAATGTAGAAAAAAATCTTATTTTCAAAATGTAAAAATTTATTGAAATTAAAATTCTCCTTAATGCATTTGCATACAAAATATTTAATTTACTTTTATAAAAGCCCTCAAACGATTTTCAAACCAGCAAGTTCCAAGCGGCTCGAGGTCATTACTCAGCAAACCAAGTTCGGAGAGCTTTTTTGGAGTAAACACATAAATTTGAGTGTATTCGGAGCATATTCAGTGCCATCTAAGGACGGGCTCATAAAAAGCACTAATGTCTGAGCATTTTCGGATCTGCACTCCAATATGCGTCTGGAAAGAGCCTTTCAGTACTCCTTCAAGTGCCTAGGAAAGTAACTTTTATGTGTATTTTATGTGGTTTTCCTATGCTTTATTGGGAGGGTGAAAGCACTTATATCTGTGTCAGAAAAGAGTCAGATTGGACTCAGAAATCTTCCACATGAAGTGCGACCGGTTTCATAGAAAAAATCGCTCATTCCGGACTCTTTTTTGAGCACATTATGACGGCGAATGCACATAAAAAAGTTTCAGAAAAGTGTAGGAAAACGCACAAATTGTGTGCTGGGTAGACGTTTGCATACCTATACAACTGTAAAAACAGGCCACAGACACCACAATGGAGGCTGGTCGCTGTTTTTCGACTGCAATTCAGCTGCTGCCTTCTCATGTCGAAACTGCTATAACTGGTAGGGGATTCCAAGGCAGCATAAGAGCAAAAAACTGACACCACAAAAAACCCCAAGTTGTGTGTCTCTCGCTTTTGCATTGAAATTCCGTACTTACTTTAATGCCGATACAGGATTATTTGATTTTCAAGTAAAATTCCTACTTGAAATGAGTTTTTTCGGATGGATACACGAATTTTAGAATAGTTCCAATCCTTTCGTGCTTTTTTCAAGTACTTGAAATTTCAGTCCGATAGTCGAGATAAATTAAATTTTTTTGAGATTGATTTTAGTTCGCATTCTTTTTCTGTGTATGAAAGCACTTGGTGTTTAGGTTACAAATGAGACCTCGGTAAATTGAAGGTGTAGATTAAATGGTCAAAAAATTGACATTGTTTCAAAATTTTGTATAGTGCTTATGGTAATCTCTCTATAAGAGCTAGTTCGCTGTTTCATTGACTGGCTGATTCATTTGCAATCTTTCAACTTATTTGATTTATCAAAATGATATATAAATGTTTTCGAAAAAGCCACATTATCAAAGAAAATTATTCAGAAACTTATAAAATGCAGTTAAACGACAACTTCTTATATAATCTTTGCGATATCAAACAAAATACCACATAAACCCAATTTTCCATTTTTTTCTTACCTGATCATTGGCTTGTGCGGCTGATGCGGTGGCCGTGGCCTCAGTGTCAGCGGTTTAGTGGGACGCGTATAGGAGAAGGCAGTATGTGGCAACACAATGTTGTCCGTGTAGTTGTGTGCACAGCACGAGCCGAACATGAACGAATCCACGCACATGCCCACATGACGACCCTCCGATTTGATGCACTCCCACACAAACATACAGGTGCCCTCCACACGGCCAAAGGAGCACGGCTTGGGGCTGATTTTAAAATTTTGACTGCGTTGCAGCAGCTGCTGTCGCTGCAAGTCAGCCAAATTGGCACTGGACGGTGTATAGTAGCCATCCAGTCGATGGGGACTTCGATAAAAGCTCGGCTGATCATCGTCATCTGTTGATGATGACATCGTCTCATAGCTGCTGCTGCTGCTGTCTGATGCCGAGGGGGGTGCTATCAGCGCTGTTGCCGCGGCGGCAAGGCAATTGACTAAGATTAAGGCTACTAATACTTCTACTATTTGGTCTGGACAGCGCCTGCTCCGGGCCGCTTTTGTGTTGACTAGCCAATGCCGTTTGGGCCACATCTTTGCTGCAGCAGTTCTGCAAAAAGAGAGCAGGACAGTTTTGTGGACATTAGTCTTGTTGCCTGCCGGAACCCATCACCATCACCATCACCGGGAGGGAGCATGTACCAGTAGTCCCCCTTTTTGCACCCTACTAATTAAGCGCACTTGTCGCATGGCAAAAAAGTAAATTGGAGAGAAAAACGAAAAGCGGGCACGTCGCCTCAGCGATTTCTATTCGTTATGATTGCCAGTGCTGTTGCAGTTTTTGCTGCACTGCAGCAGCAGCAGCAGCCAGTGACTGGTTTAATTACAACTTTTCACTTTTGCTTCATAATCAGTTTTTTTTTATTTTGTTTGTACAAGACAAAAAAATTTATTGTGATCGCACGAATATGTTTTACAACAACAACAACAGACTTTAGACGACGACGACCACGACGACACATGCTACAATTAATAGCTCCCAGTCCCGGCTACTGGCTACCAGCTGGCAGACCGCGCTCATCAAAGCGGAATCATTTTCAGAAATTTAATTAAAGTTTACTCAATTCCCGCACGCCAAATTAGATGTTTGGGCTTAACAAAATAAAATTGTAACCTAAACTGGTAGCACACATCGCTGGCTGCTCCTCCCCACTGCACCCCCCCTGTTGACAACTTACCTGGGTCTGTGTCTGATTAAAGTTGCTTGCTTCATCGGTAACGTGCCGGGCGCATGTCTGCAATGGATTGCAAGAGTAGAAGGAACAATAATAATCAGTAAGAAGAAGACGGAGAGGCCAATGGGTTGTTAGTTTTTTTTTTTTTTTGTGCTGCTGCTGCTCGAGAATGCTGAGTGGAATGTGCATGGCTATAATTAGTGGATAACTATAGGTCCTCTATGCCGTATATGAGTGGTCATGCATGCGCCGGCTGATGGTGCTGAAGTGGGCCCACCCACCAAACAACAACAACCACAACCCACACAATTGCCTGTCTTAGTCCAATAAAGATTGCGGTAAGTATTAGATGATGAGATGAGATCATCATTGTATCATTGTAATGGGGCAGATAAGCAAAAGGGGCACAACTATGTACCAAGTGGGTGGAGATATATCTAGAGAAGAGAGCATCGCCAATTGAAATAATTATAAGTTTAAACACTATTCTGGAATATGAAGTGGGAATTTCATTTTGATGTAAAATACAAATCTTTTTTTACCTTTGCAGGGGGTATAACGCATAGTCTACCAATTCTTGATTAGCATGACGAACTGAGTTGATATAGCCATGTCCGTCCATCTGTTTCTATTCTATATCGTCCGTTAGTTTTAAAGCTATCTTGAATCAACTTTGCACAATTACTTAAAATAGTAATACGCTTCATATTTGTCGGAACCAGCTGAATCGATCGACTAGTGAGAAAACATTATTGTTTTCAATTGAAACTTCATTAAACTTCGTCTTTATTAGTTTTCAATGGTTTTTTTTCGTAATTCCACCGAGCCTGAAACATTCCAAGAAACTTTGCTGAAGAAAGTTTACCAAAAAAATCAACACTATTTAAGTTGGAAACTTTAAAAAAATGTTTTATTTCCTTAAAAATGGCAAAGTTAATAAACTTAAAAAAAAAATTGGGATAAACCCGTCTCAAAAAACTCAAAAAACGCATGATGCAGTTCGATTCCTAGGACCCAAAATAGGGGGAAACGGCTTAGATCAGTCGATTTTTTTTGGAAAAAACTATTACATTGTAATTTGAATAAAAGTCATGGGAATGTATTACACTATTTGGTAAAACCTGGGAACGGGACCAATGAATTGTGAAAGAAGAGGCATTAGTTAGCCACACCTCATACCCAGTGATTGGAAAGGTACCCTAGGTGAGGTACATGGTAAATGTCAAAGAAAAATTCCTAGGTAAGGTAAAAGATATCCGGAATTTCCAGTACCTAGGTAAAGGTAAAGGTACAAAAAAAGGTACTTTTAAATTTAAAAGCATGGTTCCTCAATTTATATTAGTAATAAATATTAACTGTACGGGCGTAAGTCCAAATATAAGGTTTACAAATGGAACATTGGGTGGGTGGGAGAAAGGGTGGTGTAATTTGATTGGTTTAATAAGTTGTTTTAGTTTATTAATATTTTCTTCTTTCTGAAAAAAAATTGTAAATTATTAATCCACCGATACTGGGACTTGAGCTTAGTACATACACCGCATTACCACCGAGTGTCAACTGTTAGGCCCAACCAGTTGCAGTATAAGTGCAGAGATTTTCGCAGCCTGAGTTCTAATACTGCAACTGGCTGCGTTTAACAATTGACCCCCCACGGCAAAATCGACCTATCGTCCGTGCCAAGGTGTTACTGAACGAAGAGGTCGTGGTTCGAGTTTTTTTTTTTTTTTTTTTTAGCATCGATATATATTTAAAAAAAAGTTTAACTGAAGCTTTAAAGAAAACTGTAGGATGGTTGATAAGTTGCGAGATTATAAATCTTGTTTTTAAGATTTCTAAGCTCATTTCAAGGTTTTTCAATCTTGTTTTTGTAAGATTGCAAGGTTCTTGAAATCGAGATTTTCAATCTAGATTTTAGATTGATTTTTTTTCCTCAGTGTAGGTATTTGTACTTAGGTACTTCAAAACACTGCTCATACCCACTGCTGCAACCACTCGATAGAATTTTTTAAAACTTTTAATATATTGAGACACTGACCAAAATGAATGAAATGCTAAAAATTATTTTAATTTATTGACACTGAGGCAAAGCCTTCCGAATAATGAGCAACATCAACCAGAAGCCAATTTAACAGGGACCAGCAGTCTGAAAGTGAGAAGAGCAGCTGCCAACATGCTGCAGCGCTATTTCAAAAACACTTTTGCTGCAAAATCTGAGCGATTTAATTTAGAGAATTTTCTAAATCATTATTCTTAAATAACTTTTTAATTTGTGGAACGTTAAATACACCTGCTTCGGTTTGGGCTATACTTAGTTTAAGCCTAGTACTGAGGGCGTTTGAATTTTCCTTTCGTCGCAGTATTCCACATAAATAGAAATACTTTCTAAAAGCTCATGTATCAAAGCAAAGCCAAGGGGTTTCAAATTATGTGAAATACTGTGATTCTACATTCTGGTGGTTTTGAAGATAAAACCAAAACCCCTAACAAAAGCAGTGGAAAAGGTTGATATTTTGACATTTTTGTGGTTTTGAGCATGAAGTCGTTTTTTCTGAGCTGGTCCAAAAAAGTGTTTTGTAGGCGTGGCTAAGAGCTACAAAATTGCTAAAGACAGTAAAGTAAAATTTCAAATAGTTTATGCGATTAGATTTATGAGTTTATGAGTTTTGAACAACAAAACATTTTTCCAAAAAAACTGAAAGCTTCAAGAGTCCATTACAAGCCAATCAGACCAACCCCAGCCAGGGATTTTTAACTACCATAAATACCTTTCAAATTTTAATGGTCTCGTTGGTATCAAAATTTTGTTGTGCACTGTGTAATCACTGTAGGATACAACGGATAGCTGCATCCTGTTCGAGCAGATGGAAGAAGTAGACCTGTGCTTAATCCGGCTATCTTCGTCGGCAATGTGGGGGAGGTTCAAAATCAGTCACCGCAGGTCACAAGCTCGTGGATAGGGTATACTTATTTAATTTTAATATTCACGGATTGTATTGATTGCCTATTGAAAGCCTATCACTTTGCCTGGGAAGGTTGGAAAAAGGGGTTTAGGAGAGAAGTATTCAACATTTAATGCCCGGACACAAACATAGCAGAAGCTATCTTTGTATGGGCAAGATGGAATAAACATACTTTGTTTGTTTTTGTTACAATGTGTGATTTTCAATTTTTAAAATAAAAATTAAAAAATAATTCTTATTTTAATTTAAAAATTGAAAATAAGACATATTTTTCAATTTTTTGCATTACAAAAGTAGTCATATATCTATGATCTGTGTTTCAATACCTTTCCATTGATATATATTATGTCCTTGAAGGATCAATATTAAGGATACTAAATATATGTCAAATATCCATTTATGGTATCCACAAAAATGTAGAAAATATGACGTTTTTCCCCAATTTCGAGGGCATAATAGTAAAATGGCCAATTCATACGTTTACACGAAACCCGAAGTTTGTTTCGGAACCAGGCCGATTACCGTTTTTTTGAGCATGTCGTATTATTAAAAGAATAACGTGTATAAGTTTGTAGGCTGTTGCTGATGTAGGCTGATTGATGTCTGATTAATTTAGTTCGAAATTGACTATCAAATAGGGAGACTTCCAATATTTCGTTCATTTCGTCTAAGCATTCTCATTTCATTAGAGCGAGATGGGTCGTAGTCGGGACTTAGTTGTTCGAAATTTTTTTAGTTTAGACTCGGAGAAAAAGATTTCAAAGCGTAAACTTTGTGACCGTTCTTTTAAAGGGAAGATAAAAAAATTTGGAGTGGGTTTTACGCAAGTTGAAGTAAAAGATATTTGTGTGCAATTGGTCACTGAAGAGAAGATGCCATTCACCCTCCTGGACTCGGCGCCCTTCAAGAAGTTGATGGAGAAAATTTTTCGCGGATTGGAAATGAACCCTATTACATTACGTAACACAAAGTTATATCCTTAAAAATTGATATCGCTTCGAGTCATGGAAGAGGCATTTTGGGCGTTAATGCCCAATATTATCGTGAGCAACGCATTGAAATTAAGACCCTGGGAATAATTGAGCTGCATAAAAAACATTCTGAAATGAACTTAAGTACGGAAATAGAAAATATATTAGAAGAGTTTTCAATTTCCAAGCAGCAAATTTACTCCATAACATCGGATAATGGGTAAAACATTATTAAATCTGTGGAATTCTTGAACCATGACCCCGACACCGCAGTGAATGAAGACGTTGATGAAGAGGAACTTTTGAAGGATGTACTCATTTACTCATTAGCTTCGATCAAGTGTGCCGCTCATTCCCTACAACTAGAAGTGAAGGACTTTTTAAAGAATGATAGACGGAACAAACTAACAATAACTGATATAAGCACATATACTCTCCCAATCCAATTGAAATAAGTGAGAACATTATGAAGTATTGGGAGGACCAAAAGTACATGTATCCTCGGTTGTATCAATTAGCGAAAGTGCTCCATTGCGTGCCAGCAACACAAGTGTCAGTTGAAAGGGCATTTTCTGCTATAAAATTGGTTATGTCTGACTAGAGGTGCAACTTGTTTTCAGATTCAATAAAAAAAATATTGTTCCTCAAATTGAATAAATAATGCTTCCCTAGTGCTGTAAAACTTTCATACTTAATTAAATCTGGGCATTCAATTTTGCAGGTACAGAGTATGTTACAGTTGGGCTTGACCGACTTTCTTACTTGTTTGAGTTATGACAGACTAGAAGTAAGTAAGCGATATGTATAAACAGTGGCACTGAATCGATCGAAAAAATTATGGTATCCTTAATATATTATATATATAATTAATATAGGACTTAATATATATCAATGGAAAGGTATTGCAACGCAGATCATAGATATGTGACTACATTTGCAATGCACCGCTTGGTTCAAAAATATTCAAAATCAATTTTTATTTTCAATTTTTAAAATAAAAATTGAAAAATAAGTCTTATTTTAAAATTTGATAATAAAAATAATTCTTAAAAGTAATTGATATTTTACAAATTATAATCGTTACGATCCCTGTCCAAAACGATTTAAAAATCGGCGTTTACTTCCAAGAAATTCTTCTTAGCTTTTTTGTTCACTTTCCTTTTGTAAGTTTTAAATGTCAACAAATTACTATGCACACCAAATTTTAATAAAAACTTCATACATTTGCCCTAGGCAATCGCAATTGTATATATCCTTACCAATGATTCAGAGACATTTTAATTTCGACTGTATGCCTTTGCTAGCTACTAAATATAATAATTGGTAGAACATTTCTGCATAACAATGGCCATGTTCAGCAGAACAACTTGCTTATTATTTGCAATAATCTTCCAACTAAACTCGAGTGAAGCGGCATCATTATAGCCAATTTGAGGTATCATGATACAGGAGCATGTATAAATGAAATAGTACGCTACTTTAAAGTGATACAGCAGCAACTATTCGATGCATAATTTCAGGGATCAATTATTCTGCTGAATACGCCCAATGTTAGACTTCTAAGCGAACCGCTTTATCATTAGCCAATCACAGTGATACATTTTCATATTGTAAGGGATGTTTTTTTGACATGTATGAATAAAACTATAATTTTAAATTCAAAGGAAATGCCCTTAATGGTCCTTAATGCCCTTAACCAACAACAGATGATTTTGCTGTGTGTTGCTTGTATAAATGTGCCCATTAAACGCGAACTTGACGTGATCAAGAAAAAACTGGGTATGAAGTGTTGCTACCTGATGCCTCTAGTTTCACAATTAATTGGTCCCATTCCCAGGCTATTTTGAGTGTCGCACTGTGTAATCAACTTATTCCCATGATCATATCCATTTGAATTTCCGATAGAATGCCAATTGATTGATGTTTAATACCTGAACATTCACTTCAGCATCAATTTGCACGAATATCCATCCCGTTTGTTATCTAATCGCCATGGACAACTTACAAATCGTTCAATGGCAAATAAATGCTCCGCAAAAGAAAGCTCATGTTAATTGAAATTGAGCATGTGGCGCAAGTCTTATTTAAGAGTTTAATTTCAGATTTGATGTAAAATACATGCTAGTTTGCATCGATTTATCAATTGGTTGGCGTGAGCTGCCGTTGGCCTACTACGAAAACGACGTGGGCCTCCTCAATGAAAACGCTAACGTAACGATTACGTTCACTCTTAATAACTTCATTTTAAATTTGGTGCTGAGATGGTGATTTGGTGGAAGAGGGGGGAGTGGCCGGCCACACGCCACCAACGATCCATTGAGCGTCTAAACCGTTGGAAATCGATTTCGTTACGTTTTCATTTCCTCAACAAAAGGCAGCGTACACATTTTTTTCTTTTCTTTTTTCTTTGCACAAAAATGCCCAAAAGGTAATTACCCCGTTTAAACGCCTCGAAAACAGAAGCAACCAAAAACACGAGAGAGATGGAGCAGCGGCAATCGTTTGTGCTAATGACTATCTTTAAAGAGATCCAAACGCAAAAAAGACGGGTAGCAACCGCTCTGACAAACAGTCAGTCAGTCAGTCAGTCAGTCAGACCCGAGAGCTACCTGTACAGCCCAAAAGGCCAAATAATTTTCTAGCAAAAATGTTTAAACTATTAGAAAAATTCGCCCCGGCCAGCTGACTGACTGACTGAGGTATTGAGGTACGTGCCCAGTTTCAGTCAGGGCAAAGAGCTCAATCTCCAGCCTGCCGCCTGCCGCCTGCCTAGCTAGTTGAAGAGAGTAATTGTAATAACAATTGCGCAATTTGCGTCAGTCACTTAACTCCCCCCCGCCAGCCCTAGGTTGGCTGGCGTGTGGTAAAGTGCGGAAAAATCGCAGCCCGTTTAGTTTGAGTGGCAGACTTGTTCAGGGGGCAGCGGCGAGGCGACTTACCCGGTAGGCGTTTTGTCAATCGACAGCCGATCGACTGGCGACGGCACAGATGACAGGCCGCCCAGGCTAATGAAAAAGATAAACAACTGGAACAGGAACACCGCATCAAGACACGCAGGTATCGTTGGCATGTGGCCCAACGTGGTCCATCTACGGAGACGGCGGCTTCGTTTGAGCACCATTCTCTGGTTATAATCACGGCGCGTAACGCAAACACAATTTTTGAGTGGCCTGTCCATGTGAAACATATCGCTTGAGGCGGCATTTGGATGCGATGACTCTAACTACTTACTATGACTATGACTACGACAAGACACACACACACCCGATAGAAATCTTGGGCGAATAGTAAGTGGGAAAAGTCGTTGCACCATCAAAGTTATCAATGTGAAAATCTAATTGAAGAGAATGAATGATATGTACTCACTTAAAGAAGCAGCAGTAGCAAAAAAAAAGACAATCTACTTGCAGATTTAAGTACCTGATTAAAGATTAGAAGAGTTTATACGATGCTATATAAGTCACACAATCACTTCAGTGAAGACGTGTAGAAGCAATCGTTTCTTATGTAGAACAACAGGTACCAAGTGGGCTAGTAGGGGGATGATAAAAGAGATGCAAGCGCTGCAGAATTTGGACAGTTCGGTTAAGTCGATCACGGAAGACCTTAACCACCTGTTTGGTTCATGAAATAGTTTAAAAATTTTACCGAACCACGGGTGACATTATAACATTAAGTTAACAACAGAAAATGATATTATTTTAGTCAAAATTTATATATTTGAAAAGTTAATTTCAACCAGAATAAATCAAAATGAATTGGAGTGAAACCTATTTTTGATTGTTCAAAAGGTAGACCTAATATATGGTTGACAGATTTGCTCGCCTTTGAAAGGTACACAGAGAAAATTTAAAAAAACAAAGCAAGAAAAAAGAGATAAAAGAAAATCGAAGGAAATAGGATTAAATGATTATTAAGTAACTAGAAACTATGAAACAAGAAGCAAAAAAAGAGGTAATAAAACAAGGATTTGAAGTGAAACTTGTTAAATCACTCTAACATGGAAAGGAATAGAGGAGTTACACTGTGAACCATTTTCTAGTCAAACGAGAAGTTTTTATACCCTTGCAACAATGCATATGTCACAGCTTAAGAACGCTTGCATTAAAGTCAAAAACTGTAAACCCATTTTCCGACAGATGAACGTCTGATTTCGGCCAACTCTCGCGAGGTTCTTTTGAAACACATAAACTTAAGAATGGTAAAATTGAAATCAAAAAAAAAGGTGTCGAGTGTCGATGGCACTTACGAGGCTTTGCTGTAAAACATAATGCTGAACCTCAGGGTCTTGGTTTCGAGATCACGAGCTGTCTCAATGGTATATAGTTGAGCAATGGCAATTTATCAAAAGAATAAAACTGACAGGGAGTAGAAATACCAAGAACAAGATCTATTTGATAACAGTCGCAAAGGAACAAGCGGCCAGAATTACTAAGATTCAATGTATGAAATTGAAAAAAGTACGGACAATTGCGAACCTGCTCTTCCTGCACTGTTTCCCCCCAGTGCTTCCCCACTTGTAACCCACGGTCACTGTTAGGTCGCTGCTAGGTCACTGTTTAGTCTTTGCAAAAGTGCACTGTTAAGTCACGTTTAAGTCACTGTTAAGTGACTGTCAAGTCGCTGCTAAGTCACTATCTACGTCAACCCCGTCCACCCTATGCCAGCCCTCTTGTGATATGTGTGCCGGGACTTTCCACATTACGACGTCACAAAATATGCATGACGTCCGCTGTCACGTGACGCTAAAATCGGAGAATATGGTACTCCTAGCTAAGAATCTTCTGTACCGAAATTAAAGATGTTTCACAGTCCAAAGTTTTTCTCACTCAGACTCCATTTCCCAACGATCGGCCCTATGGCAGCCTTAAGATTAAGTCATCCGATGTCGACCAAATTTTGCGAATCTATTTGAAAGCATATAAACTTACGGACACTAACATAAAAAACAAAAAAAATTTCTTACTAAGACTCATCTTCGAGCGATTCGGTCCTATGTGCAACTATAAGATAGTTGTCACCCGATGTCGATCAACTTTTGCGAAATTAGTTTGAAAGTGTTTAATCTTAAGAATCATTGACTTTAAGAACGATTGTACTTGAAACCAAACCAGTTTTTTTCAATAAGACTCATTTTCTGACCGATTCGGTCTTATGGCAGCTGTCAGATATAGTCATCCGGTTTGGGCCAAAATTTGCAAATCTGTTTGAAAGCATATCGGTATCAATAATGGTCCGAGCTTCGAGGACGCTAACGTTGAAAACCCGAAGTCGTACTCAGTTCCTATGAGGGCTATCAGATATCAGTCGACCGGTCTTGACCAGCCTTGGCATTTACTGTATTGAATAGCGTGTAGTGATTAAAAATAGTGGCCGACATTTAAGGTCGCAAACATATGATATCACAAAAAGTATTTCACACTGATATCCATTTCTCTACCGATGGTTCCTATGGCAGCTATAAGATATCAGTCATCCGATCCGGTCAGTTCCGACATCATTAGCAGCGTGCAGTCAAAAGAAGAATCTGTGCAAAATTTCAGCTCGATAGCTTTAAAACTCAGAGACTAGTTTGCGCAGAAACAGATCAGGACGGACAATAGCTTTATCGACGTCAGCTCGTCGCCCTGATCAAGAATATATATAGTTTATGGGGTCGAAAATTGAATATTTCAATGCGTTGCAAAATAATAATACCCTTTGCAAGGGTATAAAAATATTTGTGATAACAACGAGACCAACAAAATTTGTAAGTCGTACCTTTAGTAATTAAAAAATCCTGGCTGGGTTTGGTCTGATTGGCTAAGGGTTTCTTGTAATAGACTCTTGAAGCTTGTTGTTTTTTTTTGAAAAATGTCTATATCTATATACAACTATTTGAAATAAGGAAACAAAAAAAGGAAGTAAAATAAGGAAACAAAACACCTTAAACCAGCTCAAAAAAAAAAACCGACTTCATGCTCAAAGTCACTAAAATGTACAAAAATTCTACCTTTTCCATTGTTTTTTTTGATTTTATCTTGAAACCGCCACCACTTCAATATGGTATTTATTTCGAGAACGCAGAAGCAATTTTTATGAACATACAACCAATTTTTCGAACCATTGAACCACACGTTTTGGTCGGAGTCTGGTTCAAAGCTAATCGTTAAACATTTCAAAATCAAATAATTTGTATAACTGTTCAGAACTAAAAACTTTTTTGGAGGGATCCATAACCTTCTCGAATAAGTTTGAAGTCGTTTTTGAAACCGAAAAATAATACTAATTGTTTTAGTTTGGTTTTGGGTTCGGAAAAGTAATCATTTAGTAGGTTTGGTTCATGGGCCGACTTGAGAAACCAAAAAATACCGAATAGAACTGGTTTTGAAGTATTTAGGGGTATCTTCAATTATCCTAGTTTCCATATATCTCATTTTCACTTTAAATTTTTTTGAAAATATCATGCGCATATGTTGATTCATAGCGATAAAAGCTGAATATGAACATATAGTTGAAAATTTCAAGCTTCCAAAAGCATCTATTCTCTGAGTCTGTGCTAGAGTATAATACGCTAGATTTGAGTTAAATAGCTCTTGTATTATGCTTTTACTAGGTCTTATACGCGAGTTGCTTGCACATAACGTGAAAAATAAATGAAGTTTGTGTTAGTTATTCAGGATTCATTAAACTCTACTTAAATTATTCAGAAACGTAAACCTGTATATAAAATCTCAATATATGAGATTTTTGTCCCAACTCTACAATACATCTTAACTAACAAAGAAGAGATCGCTAAATATTTATGTTTTAATCACACTTTTTTTAACCAAGCCTTTTTTTCCTTTAAGATTAGACATGTTAGATATGGTTACACTAAAGTCCCATTTCTTATATCAGATAAACTTGGATTTTTCCTTGTTATTTGTAAGTTTATGTAGAAGATTGGAAACAGGTTCAGGCTCTTAATCGAACAAATCCAAACCTAATAAAATATATTACTAGTATTTAGACTTTACTTTGAATTCGAAAATTTTAAACTTTTTTTTGTATAATCCAAAGGAAATTCTTAACTAGAACCAAGCAAATCATGTTAAATTGTCTACGTATAAGCTAATCTTGAATATATTATTTAATACACTAGCGCACTTAATACATAATGCATCCAGTTCAATTACTTTTTTCCTGGTGTTGGGTTTTTCTTTTAAATTTAAAAATTCTTGTAAATCTGTTTTATGTGTGTGTAAATACTACATGGGAAATCTTAGTTGATAAGATAGAACGGCCAGTAACTCTAAAAAGAATAAGAGCGAAAAAGATCACAAGTGTTCCCCACATTTGTAATACAAAAATGTTATTGTGCTATGTATTTTTTAATGATTACAATAATAAATCTTCCAAGTAAAAAAAAAAAAATTCATTTTAATAAGATGAGAGCATTATTGCTTGTCTATTTTTGCTTACAAGCGAGAAGTTCACAAGCTTGCTTTATGGTATGTGATCCAGTTGCTTGGAACTCTTTCAAAGTGGTTATTACAAAAGCTTTGGTAATAAACCGCGATGAAAATTTTAAAATGTTGGTAAAAAACATGTTAAAATCTTTTCAAGCTTTTAGCCTTGCGATGCCCCTGAAAGTGCATTTCCTTAACAACAGCCTATAAGAATTATCTACCGAATTAGATGAGCAAGGCGAACGTTATCACCAAGTAAGCATGCCAATGGAAAAAAGGTTCAAAGGATAAAAAATTGGTTCTATGCTTGGAATCAGAAAATTTCGATTAGTGAAGATAAAGACGACAACGGAAATAACGATGATAATGATAAAAGTGATGTGACTTGGGATTGCCTATCGAGCTTAGATGACGAAAATGACTTAGACGGTGAACAATATTGAAAGAGATTGAGAATGTCAATGGAAGCCAATTAAAATATTAAAGCTATAAAACATAAAAACCTTTTTGTTTTTGTCTTATTATAAAGCTTAACTATATAAAAAGCAATAGAAAAGGTAGAATTTTTGTAGGTTTTAGTGATTTTGAGCATGAAGACTGTTTTTTTTTGATCTGGTCTAAAGAAGTGTCTTGTAGGCCTGGTAGACTTTATAGTATAGACTTTAAAAACAAAACAAAACAACAAACTTCAAGAGGCCATTACAAGAAAACCTTAGCCAATCAGCCAAAACCCAGCCAGGATTTTTTAACTACCATAGGTACCTTTCAAATTTGGATAGTCTCGTCGTGCATACTGATGGACCTTATTATTGTGGCCTTAAATCTGGTAAATCCAACACAGACCAGATATTCAGATTACGACAAACTCTGGAAAAGACCTATGGGCAAGATATCAAAATCTACCATCCTTTTCTTGATTATAAATCCGGCTTTTAAGCCCTGTCCACCTTTGGTATACCAGCAAAGTACATTCCACTTTACATGATGACGTTGAGAGGCACTTAAGGCTCCGTCAAAATAGAAAGGAACCTTGCCGTTTTAGGCAGGGTGATACCTTATCGTTTTGCTTCTTTAATCTGCTGATGGAGTATTGATATATACCATGCCAACAGATCGGGCACAATTCTTTATAAAAAGGTAATGCTACACTTATACGCCGATGATATTAACATTATCGGCAAAAACGAACGAGCGTTAAGCAGGACGTTTTCAGAGATTGAGAAGCAGTCTAAACTGATGGGCTTAGCGGTTAACGAGGACAAAACGAAGTACCTAGTATCCACGGATATTCGTCTATTCGTCTGTAACAATGGGAGAGTACAACTTTAAGGTTGTAGAGGATTTTGTCTACCTCAGAACTGTGATAACCAGCGACAACAACATCAGCCTGGAAATCCGAAGAGAAATTACTCTTGCAAGCCGATGCTTTTAAGGGCTAAGTAGGGAGTTCAAGATCAGAGCCTTCTCTCGAAGAACGAAAATAGCGCAATACAAGTCGCTCATCATCCCAGTCCTGCAATACGGCGCAGAAACATGGACATGGACAGCAGCGGATGAGGAGGCGATTGGCGTGTTCGAGCGAACAATTCTTCGAAGTATTTATGGATCTTTAAAAGTTGTCGATGGATACTGCATTCGAATGAATCGTGAACTGTAGGAGCTCTATGGGGCCCAGCGGCAGCGCATGCCAGCGGCTGCGCTGGATAGGACATGCTACCCCGATGGATAAAGAAGCTCTAGTAAAAAAAACGTACAAATTAAAGCCGAATGACTTTGGAGGAAAAAGCAAGAGGGGTCGCCCACAACTTAGATGGTAAGATCAGGTGCGTAAAGAAGGTTATGGGGTTACGGTTATAAGAAAATTTGTTTTTTTTGGTTACGGTTACGGTTTTGGTTACAAACTTTAAAGTGTTTTTAGTGGTTAAATTCAAATCTTCTTTGGGTGTAAACTCCATAAAGGGATATGTTAAAGTTTCTTTCCGAAAGTCCAAAAATGAGTTATCAATTTGTTTACTTAAACTAAAATAATTAAATATTCTTAGTTGCACACCCATTCTTTGTTAGTTAACATTAGTGTGTTTTTCCCCAGCTTGTATCACATGGCGCCTGTTGGCTGATTGAAAACTCTTAACGCTCCACCATTAATCAATAAAGCGCCAACAGTAACAGCGATTACGCATACGCAACGTTAACCCATAGCCATCAGCATCAACATCGGCCATGTGCATTCATTCGCCAGCTGGCCATCACATTGCATGGTGCACTTTCTGTGCGTTCGAGTGTAAAACCAAAATAAAAAGCAACACGTTTTTCAAGCTGTTAAATGTCAGAGCCTAGGCCACAAACATAAATCACAAATGGGGACCAACTCGACCGCCTCTGGTTTATTAACCTGGCTTGGACTAATGGGACCCGGAGTAATGCTATGCAACCTGCTTGCGTTTCGGTCTCCTCCATCTCTTGCACTTGCACCTTCTGACTGACCAAAGGGCCGAAGGGCTTGGCTTTGGTTGTTTATTTTTTTGTTTATATGTACAATTTGTGTGCTTTTCAACATTTCCCTCCCATTTGGAGCAGCGGGGCCCAAAGCATTGTTTTCCATTGTCCAAATATTTGCTTTGTCTGCGGCTGCATGACGCTGCGTTCTATGGAGCTTCTTATAATTTATTTTCCTCAGAAAATGCAACATAATTAATTTGGATTTAACATTTGAAGCGGTTCAGTTCAGTTGATTGGCCTAGCAGGTTGGTTATTGATGGCCAACTATTCTAAATAGCTTCATTTCGATTTCATAACGGTCATACCCAGAGCTGAATAGAGTGTAAATTGTGGCCCAGATAAAGGAAACCCAAAAGTACAATCAATCACGATCATGCGGAAGTTGCCAACACGTGCGAGTGCAACCATTCAAAAACCCAATATAACTGTGAATGTACAATAACTCTGCACTCGTAATCGTAACACTTGGCCCCTTGGCTACTGATGTGCCCGACACCTAAAAACAAAATCAAAATCGTGAAGCAATCACTTTTCATTCATTCAGTCGAACAATGAGCCACCAACATGAGTGTGACAATTTGACAGATTGAAAGTGAAAATCTTCACAAAATAAAATAAACAAAAAAAATAAATGCCATTAAATGTTTGTAATGAACCAAGCCAAAGGGACAGGTCGCTGGCTGGCTGCTATCGTTAATTTGCATGAAATGCACGTTGCCGTCGAGTATGTGGCCCCAAGCTAACTGGGCTCAGACTGGGTCAATCAGCATTCACTTGTCTCTCAATTGAATATAGCCCCAAAAACCAAATAAGCCAGAGGATGATCTTGGCGATCTCTTTCTGCTCTCACACTTTAAAACTAGTTGCTTATACTAAATAAATGTGGGTCTTTGGTTTATGTCACAAGTGTTAATTGATCGTTAAACCATAAACACCAAGTTAATTAATGCAAAATAATTACACGTCTCTGGCTAAATGTTTGCCATTTTTAATCACCGAGTTCCGAATGAATGGATCATATTCAGTCATTCAATCATTTTGAATGGAGTTGTAGCCGCATTCACCGTCATATTAATTATAGTTTCAATGTTTGTGCCGCTGTCATTGCCAACACCAAGTCCAATGGCCATAAACGACAATAAGCGGGAAAATAATGTGTATCTCCCAGCTGCTGCTGCTGCGACTGCTGATAATGTGTTCAATTCAGAATTACTCCTTGTAATTCTTATATTGTTCATCAAATGAGGTGTGAGCGTTGTTAGTCATCTCTGCTGTGAGTGTTTGATGAACGAAGAAAGGGTCTCTCACTTGACCTATTTACTGCATTGTCATTGTTTGCAAGTTTGATAATAAAAAAAAAAATTTTTTCCCCTGACGCTCCTTAACTGAGATGAACATTTTCGAATATGTATTATAATTTTGTTTCAAAAATCTTCGAAATTTTATAAAATTTGCATATTTAGGTCTGTTCTCAATTCCACTTCGGTTTTTGTATAATTCCTTCCTTTTCTACGAACTGAACCCACTTGGCATTGAGCTGTAGGTTTCAACTGCTTAAGCAATTCCGCTCTTTCTTAATTCGGATCTAGGATGAGTGTCACCTTCCATATAATCTTGATAGCATAGAGTTTAAGGTACGAGGCGCCCTTAGAACAACTGAGATTGTAAAAATCAAAAATTTCATGTGAGCTTACTCATCTTATGGGAAATTCAAAAACCCATTCATTCAAAGATTACAAATTTGCTACCTTCAATAAAATCAGATTTTTAGTCTAGAAGATATAACCCTTCATAGTTGACCCATTTTCAGTTTTCAAAAAAACCACTTAGGGTGTTCACGACCCCCAGTTGAGCTACGAAATTGTTGAGTTTTCAACAAGTTCAATTGTGAACAAACTGCTTCATTGGGTTTGTTCTATCAGCGCTTGTTTCCAAGATATAGAGGTAAAATAGATTTGTAGTATTTTTTCATTTTTGGAATTTTTTCTCAATTGGAATGAATTTATGGATTTATGAGTTCTTTGCGATGGACCACATATCACTGCTTCTTTAAACGAGAAGGCTAACTTCGTCTGTGCCGAAGTTCTTATACCCTTGCAAGTGCTAGTTAAGGACGCTAACATTGAAAACAAAAAAGTTTTTTTCACTAAGACCCATTTTCCGACCGATCGGTCCTATGGCAGCTATAAGATATAGTCATCCGATTTTGACCAAAATTTGCAAATCTGTTTGAAAGCATATAAGCCATTATTTAACATAAAAAAATAAAATTAATTGATAAGTCCCCCCAAAAAAAAATAAAATTCATAATTAAACATACTATATATCACTGCAATCTTAGATTTTAAAGAAAGTCCAGTAAATAAAATACAGATTTTTGTCGATTTGACTTGTGCTGACCAGGAAGACCGCTGTAACAAATAGCAAAAAAAACAAGCACACTCTAGGCTTTGGGATACAACACAGCTTCCAGCACTTTCCGGCAGCTAAACTTTGTGGTTATAGAATCTTAGAAGGTTGACAAATTTTATCAAATAAGTCCAATTGGGGGAATCAGGGGGGATCATCACTATTACTTTAACAAAACAAGAAAGAAAGTCGGTCAAGCCCGACTATAACATACTCTCTACTCTTAATGTTGCAACTCGCGCTCATCTCTAAGTTTCTCTCTCTCTCTCACTCTCTCACTACGATTGCCTCTGCTGAACGGAATGCTGTGGTTATGGGTGGGGGGGTGTTGGGTGTTAACTGGCCGTTTTTTGCTCATAACCTAAATATCGTTCATCCGATCTTTATCATTCCTTCAGTAATTCGATAAGAAATTTTGATTACTAAATATCTCTAAAAGGTACGAACAATCTATCATCAAAACTGTGGGAGATATGACGTTTTTTCCAAATTGCGGGGGCGGGAGGGGGTGTGGCAAAAATTGAAAATAAACTTGATCTGCCTGCAAGTATAAGAAATATATGTCCAATACATGTCAAACCTCTATCTCTTACCATCTCTGAGATCTCTTCGTTCATACGAACGGACGGACAGACAGACGGACAGACGGACATGACTATATCGACTTTGCTGTTGATGCTGATCAAGAATATATATACTTTATAGGGTCAAAGATGATTCCTTCGGGCTGTTGTTATACCCTTGCAAGTATGTAATGAATGTAATATACTCTGAACCTGCAGTAGCAGCTGCAGCAGTGAACTTTCGTTTGATCATAAATTGAGTATCGTTCATATGATCTTCATTATTTGGCAGATCGATAAATAATCTTGATTACTAAATACCTCTAAAAGGTACAAATCACCTATCTATAAAACTGTGGGAGATTTATCTATCCCTTACCATCTCTGAGATCTGTTTGTTCATACGAACCGACAGGACATGGCTATATCGACTCGACTGTTGATGCTGATCAAGTATATATGTATATATAATACTTTATAGCAGGGCAAACCGGTTTTGAACCGAAGCGGTTCAAGCCCGGAATTCCGGCTTTTTTTTATTGTGAACCAAACCACGAGGACGAAAATAGATGAAACCGAACCCGTTCCGAACCCAAGCTTTTGGTTCGGTTCGAACAAAGATTTTACACATTCAAATTTATTTGGGTACCCTTCTATGTACGTACGCAGAGTCGACACACAGAAATATAACAATACGGAAAGCCGGTCAAGCCAGACTATGATATACTTTGCACATGCGAAAGTGAATATATGTATACACTTTATAGGGTCAGAGATGCTTTGTTCTGGCGGTTACATACATTTGCACAAATATTCTTTGTACCTTTGTTACAGAACATAAACAGACACTAAATCAGTGAAAACTGGCACAAATGTTTCATCTTATACATATACATATCGAAAAAATTTCATTGCCAGCTTGACATGAAGCTTTACATGCTTCGACTACCCCCCTACACCTCTTCCCTACAAACAAAAACTTCATGAGGAACTTCATGAAGTTTGCTTCACAGTGTAAATGCGGACTAAATGTATCTAGGCGTCAAGTGTATACATCGAGAAAATAAATAATATTTTTTCATAGCAATTTTACTCCAATATGAAAATATATCAAATTGATATGTTAAAAATTTCAAATCGATATTTTTTAACATATCATTACAACATTTTTAATAATATTCTGAAACTATTCAATATCAATTTAAGTAAATTATATTATTTTGGATCAGAATGATTTTATTTTCTTGCCAAATGATATGAAAAAATTATATTTTTAAAAAGTTCATTTTAATAAGGGTCATATCAACATGAAATTGATTGTGTACCTATTGTATTGTTATTTTAAATATATGGGGAAAACCGTGCAGCGAACCAAGGTTCGAACCAAAACCAAAGCCCAAAAACCTCGAACCTCAAATTTCCGAACCTTAACCGATGGTAAATTTTGGTTCGAACCAGCAAACCGGAGGTTCCGCAAATTATTTTGGGTTTGCAGCCCTGCTTTATAGGGTCGGAAATGATTCCTCCTCCCTGTTACATACTTTTGCACAAACTAAACATTTGGAACATAGTTTAAAAATCGAAGAATGGCTTAGGATAGTTTGCCCTAAAGTAATATCAAAATTAGACATAGCTTTCTTGTCCCGATTTGGGTCCATGTTCTTATTATTAAAAACTGTTAATAACAGCAAAAGTCTTTGAAAGTTTAATCTGAGTTCAAGATGATCGTTAAACGACATTAAGAAATAAAAATAATTTATTTCAAATAAAACATTAAAACAGTTAGGGAGTGATTTGTTAGTTAAATCCATTGAGTAAGCATAGTTTTAGAAACAGCAAACGTAAGCAAGAATATCAAACCATTAAAATCTCATTCTAGTTGCTACAAATTAGTCATAAGGCCACTGCACTTTTATTGTATAACTATCCATATCCAAGGTCTTTCCTAAGCAATAAGAAAACCATCGAAACAACTGTTGAAAATTTCACAATATAACGAAAATTTTGACGCATTTAAATAATTTTGCGCCTCAAGTATGGCAAACTAATTTTGTACAAATGGAATAATCGGTTCCGAAATTATATAACAAGCTGCTTCAGATGGTCACAGTTTGGTGACTGTTGCCAAGATAGGGATTTTGCCAAAGCCAAAAGCCACACACACACACACACACACACTCCAAAAGCTGTACAAACTTATGAGTAAGAAGACAAATTTCATTTTACGCACAAGTGAATTGTGTTTCATGAGCGCGCGCTTTGATTGTGGCTTAGGTTTTGGGGAGGGGGTGTTACGGGAGCTACATTGCAACAATTATTCTGCTCGATGACTTTCGCTAATAAAACGACAGCAACAACAACAACAACTACAACTGGCAACTGGCAATCGGCAAATGACGTTGACACAACTCCAACCCACAGCGGCACAAGATGACTTCAGGTTTTATAATACTCAAAGATAATCGCATGCAATCTTCTTCACAAAAATTTATAGCTCTGATGCCTAAGTTTATGAGTGTTTGTAATAATTTACAAACCAATTTTATGACCAAATATTGCGGCAGATGGCAAATTAGAATGCCTGGGCATTAACTCATAAAACTGAACATTTTTATGAACAATTAAATGTTCATTTCAAAGGTGTCAACTTTAGCTGAAAGAATTTGTTAATATTCATTAATTTGGTATACAAACTGATAAACATATTGGCAAAGAACTAACGGATGCTGGAATCTTGTTAGACCTATAATTAAGTTACATTTTGTGTCTTTTGAGAGAGAATCCACAAATAGTGCAATAATTAGATGCTAATTAAGTGATTTACAGTGCAAAATACCGTAACAATAATTGTGTTATAAAATATGTTAAAGAGATATTTTGTAATAAATTTAATAGTGGAGAATAAATCTTGGATTAAGCGTTCCGGTATGGAGAATTATTGTTATACACAGTTTTTAAATAATAGAAATTTGATAACATCGGCTAACATGGATGCAGAAATGGTATAATTTATATAAATAAAAGTTCTAAATGAATTTCATATAACAATTTAATTTTGGCTTTGAACAGTGGTAGTTCGGGTTTCGCAACAATACAATTTGTACCCAAGTTATGTTTTAATAGTCATCGCAAACAAGGCAATGGGTGTTCTCTGGTTCGTTAAGCGATGGTCCAAGGAATTTAATGACCCCTACGTCACTAAGCAACTGTATGTTTCCCTGGTAAGACCAATCCTTGAATATGGGTTGTGTGTCTGGTCTCCACACTATTAAAAATATCAAGATCAACTAGAATCGGTTCAGAAGCAGTTCTTAATTTTCGTTCTCCGAGGCTTTAACTGGAATCCTTCCTCACATCTTCCTCCTTACGAGGACAGATTACGCTTAATCAACCTGCCTTCTCTAAAGAGCCGCAGAACTTGTCCTTCTTATTCATAAACTCTTGTCAGGAGTAATCAACTCTATCCCTTTGTTATCTAATATAAGTCTTGCTGTCCCTCAACGCATTACTAGAAATTTGTATCCTATTTAAATACAGCGTTGCCTAACAAACTACGCTCATCACGAACCCTTCCGAAACCTTTGTTTAAGCTATAACTTGCATTATCATACTCTCTCAACTCACTCCTCCTTGTTTGTAATAAAAGATAATTTATTGTCGTTCCTAAGTAGGCCTTCTTCAAGTTAACAGAACATTGTTAAACTATAAACTAAATAAATATAAAAATGTATTGTTTAGAAATTAATTGAAGGTTTTTTTTACCGATGAATATTTTTTTTTTAATATTTTTTTAAAGCCAAAAATTTGGGTGAAAAATGTAATGTTATTTTTTGAGAAGCTGACATTTTGTCAACAATTTTTATATTGCTTATTCCTTCGATAAATTTCTACATTTTACAATACTTTAACGAAATCCCTTTAGTTTTTGAATTTCGGATGATCAAGTTCAGAGATATTGTGGTCTCCGCAAAGCGCCTTTTTTGAGTGGAGCTTCTGTAGATCAGCTGTTGCAGCTTTCAAAATGATAATTTATACAAATCAAAAATGTTAAAATACTGCTAAAAGTTACCTTTATATGTGTACAAATTCTTACATTAATAAATTTAAAGATCTTCTCAGGAAAAATTCTTGAAAAATGGCTCTTTTTGGACCACTTAACTGTATTTTAGTTTTCTTTTCGGGCTTTTATGTTAACTTTGAAGTTATCAAACCTTGAAATGAGTTTAAAGGAGAATTAACAAAGTTGCATGTGCATATTATACTATTATTATAATATGGTCCAGAAGTTTGCAACGGAAGGAAATATTTATGTCCGACCCCGTTGACTATACATATTCCTGATCAGGGCGACGAGATAAGTTGATTGAACTTTGTCCGACCGTCTGTCTGTCCATCTGTCTGTTTCTACGCAAACTAGTCTTTCAGTTTTAAAGCTATCGAGCTGAAATTTTACATAGAGTCTTTTTTTTTACTGCACGCTGGTAATATGTCGGAACCGCCCGGATTGGATGACTGTATCTTATTACTGTTATAGGAACCATCGGTCGGAAAATGGGCTTGACCGCCTTTCTTACTTGTTTTTCTAATAATCGGTAAACTTCAAAGATTTTTTTTGAGAAAAATCGGAAAACTCAAAAGTTTTGAAGTTTTAATCAAAACTTACGATTTTTATAAGAAAATTATATTTAAAATTTTAAAATTTTTTTTTTAGTAAACAAAAATATTGTTTTAGGAAAAAAAATTTCAACTTGCTCTACTGGCTGAACACGTCAGACATGTGTACTGCGGTTAGATCGAAGTTGGTTCCTGGCTCTTTATTTTCGCACACCAAAAAAACTCTCACTTTTTGGCCTCGCTCTCGTTGACCAACGCTGGTTTAGAGGTTTACAGTGGGCATCAATAAGACTTTGACTATGAGAGAAGAGACAGAGAGAACAATAGTGGAGAACTAGAAGAAGTGGATAGAAAGGCGATTTATAATGTCTCATCCAAGATTTAATACTCAGAATTTGAGTTTTTTTACTCTATACCGAAGGTACGTAAAGTAAATTCAGTTTGTGCAAAAGAAGTTATCATTTCCGACCCTATAAGGTACATATATTCTTGATCAGCATCAACAGCCGAGTCGTTATAGCCATGTCCGTCTGTGTGTTTGTCCGTCCGACGGTCCGTCCGTCTGTCTGTCCGTCTGTATGAACTCACAGATCTTAAAGATGGTAAGTAAATTCTTCGTATACTTGCAGGCAAATGAAGTTTATTTTAAATTTTTGACTCGACCCCTGCTGCCCTTGCAATTAGGAAAAAACGTGATATCTTCCACAGCTTTGAATATAGATGGTTCGTATTTTGTAGAGATAGTTAGTAATTAGCATGATTTATCGATTTGTGAAAGGCATGATAAAGATCGGATGAACGATACTCAAGATATGACCAAAAGTCAGTTCCATCCAATTGTCAGTTTTGAAATGGTCACAGTAATAGCGCCATCTATTGGTCAGTTTTGAAAATCAAGTAGCGGCTTCATCTATTGGACAAATTACGACCAAAAGAAAGTTCGCTGCCGCAGCGCTGCTACTGCAGGTACATAGTATATTACAGTCGGGCTTGACCGACTTTCTTAATTGTTTTTTGAATATTATCTTCAACCTTTTGTAAAGTCAAAATTCTGAGCACCCCCTGCAATTTTTTTTACAAGTCGAGCTAATTATTCAAAATTAGAAAGAAAAATAAGAGCTTTAAAAAAAATATAATTTAAAAATTATTTTTTTTTTTTCTAATTCTAAATTCATTCTTTATAACGGGGCGAAATATGAAGTCTCAAGGTTAAGTGCTTGTTAAGAGACATGCATTTAACTTTGCCCTTTTAGGCATATTTTTTTCAAAGTTGAAAAACGGTTCAACTTAACAAGTTCTTAAATAAAAAAAAAATTGTAAAATTATTTCATCTACTTTATTAAACAGCTTGATTAATTCCTAATTAAAGTGTATCAATAGTTTTGCCAAATTCACTTTTGCACTTTTTGGTTTTTGATCAACATTATTGTCAGCAAAGCATAGTACGTATTTTTGCATGTTTAAAGTATCAGATTGTTGAAAAAGGAGTTCTTCGTTAATCATACTCATATGAGCTAGTTTTTTTGCTTGCCAAAAATGGCACGGTTCCACATAAATATTATGCAAAATAAATCATCAAGCAAATGTTATAAAGTTTTTCAATATTTCATGCAATGATTCTCAAATGTCTTGTTGCCCAAGCATTCCTTTCATTCTCATTCGAGTGGCCAAGATGCACTTGATGTCAATTTATATAGATTTGGTTAAAGTGAAAGCGGGTGTTATTCTGAAATTTTTGTTAATCAACTTACTAGACTTTCAGTTCGCTTTTGAGTTGCCAGCCATAAATGCTTGGCAATGGCAAATCGGTTTCTCGAACAGGAGGCGGCAACGGCTGGCTCAGTAAAAAGTTTTTGATTGCTTTTAAATGCTGGGGTTCTTGTTGTTGTTGGTTTTGTTTTTTTTTTTTTTGTATTTGTGTTTTTAATTATATTTTTGTAGAACACTGAACCGTTGTTGCCATTTTGGCCACTGGGAAATTTGACACGCACTCGCACTTTTCTGTTACGTTAATTATCTTCTTAGACTTGCACACTTTCCATCGTTTTCATGGTCAGTAAAACACAATTTCCAGTAAAAATTATAGCGAAAATTTCTATTTTACTTTAATTGATTTACATTTCACTTTAAAAATATTTTTGAAAATATTTTCTGATCTAGTCTTTTTTTTTATATTTGTTTTGGGGGCAATAGCTGCACGCCAACTGCACCGGAGCCTTTTCTGCTGCCTTTTCTCTTAATTAACGGCTCGAACAAACAAATATTTATTGAGCTTTTGATTTGTTTACTTTTTGACTTTTTATTGCACAATCTTTGAGTGTTTTGTTTTAATTAACTAGTTTTTTCGTTTGTTTTATAGTTTTCCACTTTTCACTGCTGACGCTATGCCTTTCTCTGACGCATTTTCGTGGGAGTTGTGAGCTGCAAAATGGAAAAGAATTAAAGTTGTTATAAACAGGGGCAACGATCGAAATAGAAATCACCAAGAAACACACAAAAAATACGATAAATTTTAACACTAGGGTGCAGTTCCCCCAAAATGTAAAAACCAGAAACCACAGCCGAGCCATATAATTTAATGAAACACGCTTGTGACCCTATTTGGCATACATTTGCATTTAACAGTCGGTATGCTGCTGCTGTCTGGTCTGGTCTGGTAGCCAAATGAAATGGCCAAAAATTGATGTATATCAACTTAGGCAGCTTGAGCCAGGGGCAGGCAGCTGATAGAAATTTGATGCTTATCTTGAATTATGAAGCATTATGCAAAGTAGATTTATGCATTAATCTAGCCGCCACCAAAAATTCGCGATTGAAAAGTGACAGTTGAAAGCTAAACGGTGATGTTTTTGATAATTATATATGCTGTGATTTAACGAAAGTGACAAAAGTTTTTCAAAATTATTAAAGAGAAGAGAAAATCGATTACGATCACAACATCATAAATAAGGGATAATATTAAACTGTCATCATCGTCTCCCTAACGAATTTGAGAATATCATCAAAAGTACACAAATTCTGGAGAAAATGAAATTTTAATTTTTCGGAAATGAAATTGAATTATGAAATTAAAATATAGTTTTGGTCTTCAGTTGATATAATTTTTTTTATATTTTATTACAAACGGTATAAAAAGCTAGTGCAAACATGTATGTTTTAACGACCTTTATGATAATTAAACCTTCAAGTTTTTGCCGGCTCTAGGTCTCGTTATGTTGGTACATAACTTTAAAACAGGGACACACCACACCACAAAGGAGGTTAGTTGACCGAAGAGCTGTTTCAATGGTATCTCTCCTGTTTTAAAGTTATGAACCAACATGACGCGACCTAGAGCCGGCAAAAACTTGAAGGTTTAGCTAGTGCAAATGTATAAAAAAAGGCACACACATCTTTGACCCTACAACTTCTATTCATTCACACTAACCGCTGCACCTCAGTCGATCACCTTTTATTCAAGCAGACTTTAACATGTTTACAACTTAATTAATTAATATCTTAAAAAAATTTACAAAATTGTATGGTAGTTTATGGTTCATCAATTTTATATTTCTAGAAGTTTTTCCATCTCAGTTAGCATTAGAAAAAATGGCACTTTATTAAGGAACGAATTCCTATCTTTCAGATAGTTTTGATAGATCTGACTAACAAATCAGGGAATCAAACCGTATGCAGAACCGGAACCGTATACCGAAAACAACCGATTAAAGCTCAGAACTAAAATCAGAACCGGTACCCATATTCTTAATTTTTTGTATACCGCTATCGGAGAACCGTTATTCTTGGTACCGAAATCACCGAAAAGAACCTAAACATTGTACCGGTACAGTTTCAGTTCTGAGTGCAACAACTAGACTGCAAAGCAAGCACTTTGATTTGGGAAAATTTTCTCCACATTATAATACCACGCTAATATTTGAACAAAAAATTACCTCTCTGCAACTACTTTGGCAGATATGAACATTTATAGATTCATTTGCATGTTATTGCAAGAACGTCAAATCTCAGTTATCATGCAGTCGATATCGCGCAAAGATTCTTCGACTTTCAGTAAAATCATCATATTTTACTATTTTTGTAGGTAAACTCAAACTAAAGAACTATTTTCCCTTGGTTAGATCCATTAAGAACTTTAAACGCGCTTGTCACAAAATCGTATTTTTTGAGTTATGCCCATCTTGAAGTAAGTAAGCGATATGCATATCCATGATTTGTAAAAAACCTTTAAAGCACAGCGATTAAATTTGATCAACAGTTTATTTTATTCTTGAACAATTGTCAAATTATGCAGAATTCCACGCGAACAAAGCCAGCGTTACATGGAATGTTAGGGTGAAAAATGTTAACGCCCGAGGACCACTTCATCTCACGGTGTGTATCATGCAGATCCTACACTTTTAATTCTGGCACAGCAACCGTTTTTAAATTCAATAACAACGTTTAGCATCTCAAAGTTTACGTTGTTGGAAAAGTAAAATGAAAAAGGGGAAATAGAAATTTTATGTAGCAGTTTTAAAGCCATGGCGGTAGTATTAAACCTTAAAACTTCGAATTTTGGTTTTTCATTAGGGTAACTAGAAATTAATACGAATTTTTTGCGCATTAAGGAAAAGAAAATATCAGGGCTTAATACCGGAAAGGGAACCGTTTCAAATCAAGTACCGGAACCGGAACCGATACAAATTTTTTCTGAGAACCGAATACCGCTTACCGTTATTATTGGAACCTATACCACCGAAACGAAACCGAATTGTTGGTACCGGTACAGTTTCGGTTTTTTTTACCTTTGCAGAGCGCAGATGATATTGCTTTCGTGCTTTTTGTTCCAGCTACGCAGGTTAGCGTAGCACCTTTTCTCTGACATAAAATTTATAATGAATCCGCTATGAAGTTGTATGGACTCAACCGCATTGAATGCAATTACAAGAATGCTAAATAGTTAGTGGACGTTAAAAATTCGAAGTTAAGTTCGAAAACTAATAATATAATATAAATAATAATTAAGTTTTGCGAAAGGCTTTATATAATGAAATAACTGACCGTTTTTTGCTCATAACTTGAGTATCGTTCATCCGATCTTCATCATTGCTTTAGCAAGTCGATGAATTATTTTGCTTACTAGATATGTCTAGAAATACTGAACGATCTATCATGAAAACTGTGGGAGATATGAAGTTTTTTCCAAATTGTAGAGGCGGGAGTGGGCTTGGCAAAAATTGAATATAAACTTGATCTGCCTGGTGTTAACTGGCCGTTTGACTCTCGAGCGAATGCGAGTGTAAGGGTGCAGAGTATGTTATAGTCGGGCTTGACCGACTTTCTTTCTTGTTTTTTCTTAATTTTTTCTCAAAATTTGGGCTTATATACAGAAATTTACTGCGTTAAGCTGTAAATGGGAAATTGAATTGAAGTTCCAGAGTTATAGACTTTTTTCTCATTTATTTAAATTCATTTTCTGTAAATATATCAGATTATGCATTTATTTTATGCATTCCCACAAAGAAAGGTAGTGCAATGATGTCAGCATAATGAAGCCGGGCCAAAAAGATGGCAAGCTGCTAAAAATAGATAGAGAATGCATATTCGGCAAAAGAGACTAGCAAAAGAGACTAGAGGATTTAAGCAACTGTCTGACAGTCAAAATAGTTTTCATTCACGAAAACATGAAACTTATGGAATCGGTAAAATACTAATGACTCCTTCTCCCACGTTAAAGATACATAAATTATTATTTAAATTCTCTGAGAAGTCATTTAATCAAATTAATGAAGAAGGAAAAATTTGAATTGGATTGTTATCAAGATATTTTTGGGAATTTGGTGAATGTTTTTTTTTTGGAAATTGTTCGTTATGTCCAAATAACATAAAAATGTCAGACAATTACAGACATACTTAACAAAAACAACATAATGGAAAAAACTTATCAGCAATGGGTCACAAAACCTTAAATAATTTTGGAAAAAAAACAGTTCCTACTACACAATATGCTAAAGACTGGTACGAATATGGTAGAACATACCTCATCCTACATCCTTTTTTAAATTGGCAAAAAACAATGTTCAGAACAATGAATGTTTAATTATGTGTGACTTTGCCGAAAACTATGCTTTTCTTATTTAAAATGATATAACAGGATTTCATTGTAACAACGACCAAGACGTTAGTATTTATACCCGTTACTCATAGAGTAAAAATGGTATACTAAAGTCGTGCAAATGTATGTAACATTCCGACCATATAAAGTATATATATTCTTGATCAGCATCAGATCAGCCGAGTCGATATAGCCATGTCCGTCTGTCCGTCCGTTTGTATGAACAGCTTGTTTTTTATTTTAAATACATATTTTTTCAAGGCGATTTTCGTGATCAGCGTGCCAATTTACTTAAGAAAAGGTTTGGTTTGGTTGGTTTGGTTCAATGGGTGAAGATCGGCTTTCATTTTGTCGAGCATTGTTAATGTTATGTCATCTAAGGAGTTTTAAATAACCAAGTAGGTAATTATTACACTGTGCTATACTAAACAGTTGATAGAGTCGAGACCAAAAAATTCCCAAAGGGTATGATGGTAGTACAAAAACCTTCGATGCGTTTAGTCTGGTCAGCTGCCGTTTTCGTTTCATTGCACTTTGAAGTTTTCAGCTTCTGATTAGGATTCGCAACTCCATATCTCGTAAACTATTTGCAATTTCGCTTTGACGTCTTAGAAAAAGTCGTTGCTCTTGGCTTGGCTTACAAAACATTCTTAGGTAGCAAGTCAATAAAGTCACATCTTTATACTCAAAATTACAAAAATGTCTTAAAATCATCATGTTTTCCACTCATTTTGTACTGTTTTTCAACTTTGTCTTGAAAACTGTAACGAATTTGACTAAGCAATGCAGAGCAAAAACGTAGCTTGGACTTAAATCAACAAACGATTGGAACATATCAACTTCATTCAATTGGTCCTTCGGGCCCTTAAGCATGTAGAATTGGAACCAAAACTCCTAAAATGTCAATTTTTTTTGGCTGACACAGTCAAAAATTTCGATTATTTTTTATTAAATCAAGAAAATAGTAAGAAAACATAACTTAACAACGGTAATTAAGAAAATTTAATTTTTTTTACTTTTTTATTGAAAATGTTCGTTTTTTTCGAGTTTTTATGACAGTTGTACGTGCTTGTGGGCCTATAACTATATGAAAGAGTAACTTAATGAAGTTGGTTCGTTCTAACTGTTTGTTTATTTTGGTCTAAGCTACAACTTTATGCTGTATTACTTGTCGAAATTTGAAACAGGTTTCAAGATGAAGTTGAAAAAACTATAGAAAAGTGGTGAAAACTTGTATTTTTTGGGCAACTTTTGTAATTTTTAGTATGAAGATGTAATTTTTTTGATTTGCTGCAAAGAAATGTTTTGTAGGTCAAGCCAAGAGCAACAACTTTGTTAAAGACTTCAAAGCAAAATACAAAATAGTTTACGAGATATGGAATCGTTAGTCCTAGTCTGAAGCTGAAAAGTTCAAAGTGCAATAAAAAGAAAACGGCAGGTAATCAGACCAAACTAAGACAGGGTTTTTTATACTACCATCACACCCTTTCAGAATTTTTTGGTCTCGACGCAATCAACTTTGTTGAGTTCATGTGTCACAGTGTGCACAAACTTAATATTCTCTATGTACCTTTGGTACAGAGTATAAAAAGCTAAGAAAGAATTGAATATAGTATTTCAGCTAACAAATATAAGTTAGCTAACACTGTAATTTGATATAAACTTGAATTAATATTAATGCACTTGTTCGTTTTGTACCCTTTAAAAACTCTTTTAAACTTTAACTAACTTAACACAAGCAGCTGTCGACATTAGCATCTCAACCACAGCTTCCTTTCTCAGTTCAAGCTCATTAATTGTGCATTTGCACGTCTTTTTCCCCTTTTTTTTCTATTGAACTGCTCTCGACGACAACCACGACGAGTGTACTTGTCAACAATTAACAATTAACTGGTGCAGCTGCTGCTGTTGCCAGTTGGTTGTTTGCCCAAGTCTCTCTTCCCGCTTTCCATTAATTGTGCCAAAGTGGTGCCAATTTTTATTGCCCAACTTATCGCTTTATCCCGTCTCAATGACGCGAGTGTCGTGTGTGGTGGCTGTTCCCACTTGCTTTTCCACAGCCATTTCCCTGCTGGCTGTACTTCACTTAATGAGTACCGTTAGATGGCAAGTTGATTTTTCGCAACGCATTCAAAGAACAAACATCAAACTGTTAGTGGCTGCTATTTGGACGCCGTGGAGCGCTATCAAAACTAATTTATATGCAAATGCAGTTCAAGTAGCTGCAACAAAAGACCCCCGGTTCGAGGTTGGGAATTCACAGAGCTGCAAAATTTTGCAGCAGCCACAGTAGAACTCTTTGGGTCTCTCAGGTCTTGAGAACTGTGGATACACTCTCTGTGCGAAATTCTCTTGCAACACCAACGTGGCATGATTTACCGTAGAAAACAACAAAGAAATTAATTAACTGCACTTGTGTGTGCGCGTGTGTTTGTGTGTTTGTGTGTGTGTGTGTGTGTGAGTGAGTGAGTGAGTGCATTAGCTTGGGAGTAACTCGCCAGTTTTGCATTTGACAGTCAGGAGCAAGCAGGAAAAACTTGCTTCCAGCTGCATTAACTCACTTTTGCATTGGAGACTTTGTGTTGTTTTTGTGTCGTTTCAACAAGTGCCAAGTGGAGTGCAGCAGTTGGCTGCAGCAGCTTCACCTTCTCTACAAATGTTGACTAATTAGTGTGCATGTCGCTGCCAAAGTTATCGGCAGACAGGCTCAGGTCATTATCCTGCTGTCAAGTAGTTTTACTGTGTTATTTTATTTTTTTTTTTTCCACCCAGTTGGTAACTTTTTATTTCTTAATTAGCCAGCTGCTGCAAGTGCTCCACTCTCTGTCCAGGGTGTTAATTTCAAAATATCAACGCGTGTGCCCGCCAGCTGAGGCTGAGGCTGCGCCGCCAATGCGTTGACAGCGAATGCAATTTGAACTTGATGGCCGGCAACGTGACACGCATATTAAGTGGGCAGCAAGCAGATCGAGAGAGTTGAAGCTGAAACTTGCCTGCAGTTTTGTAATAAAGGCGGCGCTTTAAATACGCATAAAGCGGCCCGCGCATGCGCAATTAGTCGTGATTGAGTCGCACTGAAGAGGCGAAAAAAAAAACACACACACAAAACTCACAAAAAAGGCAAACAGCAAAATTATAGTTAAAAATCATGGAAAACTCTCACTTTTTACAGCTGTGGAAATTTTTTTTATGCACAATTTCGATCGTTTACTGATCTCTTTGATTGATTAAACTGTCTGTCTGTCTGTCTGGGTCTGCATTATTTTTTTTTTCTTTTTAGCCAGCGGCTGTGATAAGTGTTTAAAAAGATTTGGCACCTTGATTTCAAAAATCTATATTGGACAGCATCAACAGCAACAACAACGATCGCGACTTTTGAAAAACAGGCAAACCGTAATCCGGAATCGGTTACCGATCTCACTGATCCGTACTCGCTCGCTGTATAAACCAAACTGCGGCCGGCAAAGCAGCAGCCAGCGCATAAAACTGCGCCAAGGTGCCCCAAAAGAGAAAGAGGAAAACAAAAAAGAAACAAAAAGAGCACCATCAAAGAGCAAGAGAGCGCGTAGCCAAAGAGAGATTTATGACAGACAAGTTTGTGCCTTAAGTCTTTCGTTTGGCTGAACAGCTGATTGCGCGCACTCTCTTTGCAAAACATACAAAAAAACCAAATATATATCTATATATTGATAAGTGCATAAATATTTACGGTTTGGCGACCTCGACCCCCTAGGCTGGGTATATGCACAGGTCGTAAATTTTAACAACTTTTCTTTTGTGTCTTTTGTCACTTGCGCGATATTTGGCAAGCCGTGTGGGTGATTCATGTGGCTGGCGATTATTTAATCTCCGTATTAACGCAAAACTCTGTGCGGTTTCTTTATTGACTCACTAAAGCTTTGAAAGTGGGTCAGTGTTAAAGATTTTTCTGCTTATATTTGTGGGGTTTTTTTTTTTTTTGTTTTCTTCATTTTATTATGAGTTGTCACAGTGCAACAGTTACATAATATGTGGAGGAGTAAGCCAAATGAATGCACTTCATTGTCTCTATTCTAATATCAAAGTAATACATTCAATCATGCATGACCAGTTGCAAATGGTTTCAGGCAAAAACAGTTCATTGACAGCATACACTCAACACTAATACCTGTTGATCATGCGCAGATTGCCCGCTGATTACCACTGAATTACTCTGACATCAATTTAGCAAAAGATCATTTAACACTGTCGGGGCTCAGCTCAAAAGATCATAAATCAAAAAGGAAATAAAGATGTATGCACCCAAGATCATAAAGAATCTTGGCTTGACCCGGTGATTAAACAAGTTCTAAAACTCATAAAAATTATAGTAAACATAAGCGATAAATAAATGCACAAAAATTCAAATAAACTTGCCGTCAATTCGAAAATGTTGTTCTAAAACTGCCTTAACTTAATTACCGTGCATAAAATACAAGTAGCGACTTGGATGTGTGGCAAGGAGCATTGCGTTTTTTAATTTAAGCAAAGTTTACAATAAAAATTTATATAATTCGTTAATTTTCAGAAAGATTTAAATTAACCAGAGCTAGCAGTGATCCTTGTTAATATCATTGCCCTCTCGGGTGTGCTCTGCTTCTGGAAACTCAACGGCTAAAACCCGTTGTTTTCAAAAAACAGATTTTTTAAAACTTAACGATTTAATTTTTGAAACCGATTGGTCTCAATTGTACACTTGTACAGATATTGATGTTGCCATACAACTTTTTTATGATACCTTGTATTCGCTTCAAGCTCCACTTGAGCTCCCTCGCTGTCCTGATAGGCAGCCTTGGTTCACAAGAGAACTAAAAAATTTGAAAAACAAGAAGTCAAGGTATTTCATAAAGTCTAATAATTCGGAAAAATCATCTGATTTCTCCCGTTATGTGGATGCTCGTTCTAGATTTAATGTGCTTAACGCATGTGCTTAAATGTTATTGTTCAGATCATGTGAGAAGTGGCCTATCTGAGTTTTATTCACTTCTTTCTGACTGCGATCAAGATCGGAGATCCAAACCACTAAAAAATATAGATTATAAAAAAAATTTTTTTCGATTATTTTTGTATTAACTTAAATTGTCTATTAGGGTCTTAAAAACATTCTGCAAAACTTTCAAGCAAATCCGACAATATGTTTTACAACAATAAACAAAATCAATTTTTTTTCCAATGCGAGGATATGAAAAAAATTTCATCGACCCTCGTATTTTTTAAAATTAGATTTTTTTGTTTTTTTTTATTTATCAAAAGACTTTAATTAAAGTTATAAAATGTTACTAATTTTTTAAAAAGTTGCTTTTGATAAATAAAAATTACTTGAAAATTGTATGAGATTTTTTTTTTTACCAAGTCTTGACGCACTTTGTCCGAAATTTCTTGATAACTGTTGAACCGATTTATATAATTTTTTTTTTTTTGATTATTCCAAAAAATGGATCAAAGAATCTGCATCTAATTTTGTGTGAAAATCAAAATTAAGTGCGCCGATGCATTCTGAATGTTAACTGTGGCATATGGTGAAGGTAATAAAATTAAAGCTCAATCATCCCATCAGAAGCTGCCGCATGAGGCAAGACCGAAAAAAGCGTGCCAAGTTTAGTCGAAAGTGAAGGCTTTGCTCACAGTTTTCTTTGATTGCAGGGGCGTGGTGCACCATGAATAAAGACGGCATCGAAGGAAGATCTAAACAAGGTCACAAATATGAATTTTTTTAAGTGCTTTGAGGATTGGAAGAAACTGTGGCATAAATGTATTATATCCGAGGGTGATTATTTTGAAAATAGATATTAATGAATAAATAAATACTACTAAATGTTCGCCAACCATTATTTCAGCAACGTCGTCAACAGCAGGCGCATTAAGTCTACGCACGTGCTCTCCAGCTGGTGTGTTATCAGGATCGATAACAATAGCGTGTTTGTCTCTTTGCAATTCCTGCATGTTTGATTTAAAGAAGTTCAATAATTCTTTGTGCTCATTCAAAAGGGAGTCCGGCTCGCCGACGATGCGCCTGGCGATAGGCGAATTGAGGTTATTGTAGCCGTAACTTGGATCCACACGATTGACGTCCTCACCGCCCATAAGGTAGATTTGTAAAAATTTATGTGGTTCGTTTAGCATTGGCAGCAATGAGCCTACTTTATGGTACACTTGTCTTTTGATTTTGAAGGTTGAATTAAATTGCTGACCATTTACCGCTGTATTGTGCATTATTTCTGTTGCCCCGAATTAAATCTACGAATAGACTTCAGAAACAGCTTTGAATTTGGATCCGTGTCGATGAGCAAGCCGTTCAATGGTTCTGATGGCGCCTCAATTTCCGGTGCTTTTTTCCTGATGCGCAACGCATCCCGGCGGACTCATTTTTGAATTTGAGCGCATGACAATTGGGACATTTTTGTCCATAGCACCAATCAGGATTCTCAGGTGAGAGGAACATTCGATATCTGGCTCATATTCGAATGCGAGACGAAGGAACAAAGCAGATGTAAATACTCGATGTACTTGTTGGCGTTGTGGGTCAATTGTTCCGCGTGTGTCAAATCAGTCCGGCGCTCCTGTCTCTTCTCCAATTGTTGTTTTTGACTTCGGGAAACTCGTGCCTCTTGTGATTGAGAAGAACGCAGTTGCGACATTCATTCATTAATTGTTGATCTGTTCTAGCTGCCATAACATTTCACATGTGTATTGCTGCATTCGTTCGACGGCCCAAGTAGCCTCCATACGTGTTGCTAGTATTGTTTACTGTAACACACACACTCACAGATAGGCCAAATTGAAACGATAGATGAAAAATGATATTCCGATAACGATAACGATTTTCACAATAAAAAACACAGAATGACACAGATGAGCAGACTGCTGCGCCGTCAATTCAAAAGAATGTTCTGCAGAGGGACACCCAAATCACCAAGCGTTACGAAATATAGTTAAAAACCTATTCTACACCTGCCAAATATATTCAAAAAAAAATTCATTAAAATCGGTCAAGTAAACATGTGACACGAGATTTTTATATATATAGATAGATACAAAATTGTCTTTCAAGTCACTTTCTCACTCCCAAGACCAAACTTTAGATATTCATTAAACAGACTACATATATAATTTTTTTCGATTTTTTAAGAAGAACACTTGCCGATTGGAAGGCTTCTAAATGACACTCTGGCATTTTAAACCCTATCAAAAGTTTGTACCTGAAATATTGTCCGTCTGTCTATGATTTCTATGCTTTTTTCTTCAGTAGCTAAAAATATCTGGAAGAAACTTGACAAGAAAGACACTAGGCAGGAAGACGGTATAACTTATAGTTTACTTCTATATATCTTACTGATAACGTATAAGTAAAAGCAGTAAAATAGCAAAGAGTGTAAAACAGAGTTTGTAGTACAATGTTCTCACTTCAAGAACACTTTTTTGTTTACGCAAAATATTTATTTTGAGTTTCAAGAAAAAGATTTTGGAACATCAATCAATCGGTTTAGAAGTAGATGTTAAGCTTAATTTCAGATTGTGGGGTTCAAATAGACACATATCTTTTGGTTTCGGGAATGATATTTGGAATCGCTGATATACTGCTCTGCAGTCATATTTCAAAGGATCAGAGTCAAAGACCCACCCCAAATGACTTATGTAGTTCATTTAAGTCTTTCTGTAAAAGAAAGAAACATTTTGATTGTCAGACTTGGGATCTTTTGCACTAAGAACAAACACAAATGTAATGACGTCTAGCGCACTTTTGTAGCTACACGTCCATGAGGCAGCTCATACTTTTCTGTGCGGTGGTCAAGTGGAGTTAAATTGTGCTCATTTCAAGCACTTTTAAAACATTTTGTACTCAACATTTTAGAGTTTAATGCAAGCTATTTTCTGAACCTGTTTCTTCCCCTCTGTGCACATTTACAGCTTCTCTATCGTGAATTCCGAATCAGTGTTCATGTTTTATTTAATCTAAAGCCCCGATTACATTTATATTGCTAACTTCTTTTAATTAGCTTAAGCATCTTTCTACCATTTATTTATCGTAAAATCTTTATAAATTTAAAATTAAGTCGATTTCAATTTGGCCAACTTCTTTAATGGTCTGCATGCCGCATTAAGCACTCGGCATGACATTTTTGTCTTATATTCGCACCACTTAATTTGGCTTATGCTTTCAAAATAAGATAAACTTCTGGTTAAAGACCGAAAATAAAAAACTCCACCTTACTGACCCATATAACTACGAGACAACAACGCCCCAGGCCAAAGCCAAAGCAGTAGAGCAGCAGGCAACCGGCGCGGCGGAGACCAAGTTGGATTCGAAGACGGTGCTTGGAACTTGATTAATCGTTTAAACGTGAATCAAATCTAAAATAAAAAATGTTAATCGTTAATTTTAAATGGCCAAACAAGGCAAAAGTATCTGCCCCATACATAGCATACATTGGCAATTATGCTGAAACTGTGGGAGAGATGGAGATTAAGCCATCCTGTCAACGCGTGGCTGATTGACATTTGCATAATATAGGTAAATGCATACATACATCTGTGTGTGTGTATGTACTTAGTGGAAGTGATGCCTGGGCCAAGTGAAAGTCCACCATGTCAAGATTAATAGGTCGCAATTTGTCATGGGCCGACCGACTGGGTCTCGAGTGTGAGGCAGGCGGCTGCTCTCTGGCATGCACATCATGTCATTTTCATTTGCCGATCGTTTTGTGCTGTCAACAATGCCACAAAAGCTCAGCAAGTGACATGTACGAACTCAATCGATTACCATTTGAGAGTAGGAAGTGTGCAAAGTGTGTGAAGATGGGTGGAGAAAAGCAAGTTTGTGTCTTAAGTCTTTCGTTTTGGATCCGCAATTTTTGCGGGCAAACGGAAATCTGACAGCCACAGCCACAGCCAAAGCCAAAGGAATGTGGTAATTAATTAAGCAGCGACAGCGGCAGAAAAGTGCAACGGCAGCTGTCGAAGAATTTTTCATTTGTTCCATGTTAGCTTGAAGGTTACCGCACACGGTAGCTCCAGCGTGGACCCCGCTACCTGGCTGGCGGGGTGGGCGATTCACTGGAATCCAAGCATTGCATGCATGAAATGAGCGTAATTATTAAGTACGAGCAAAAGATGCTAAGCTTGGGCCACAGGCCGTGGCCCAAGCCGTGGCCGAAGCCAGCCAGCCACCAGCAGAGCCCATGTCTTTATTTAATAGTTGTGTAAGTATTTTTCACAGCAATATTGAATTTTCCACACACTTGTGACATGGGTCAGTAACCTAGAAATGAAAATAACACCTTGCTGCGGCTGCCAACTGCCATAAATGTGGACGAAGACGAGCCCAAGTCAAACCGAGAGAGCAACACAGTCCAACCATCTAACCAACCAGCCAACCGACCAACCGTCGACCCCCTCCCTGTGTGCTGTGTGTGTGTTTGCTAACGTTTCAAGTCCATATCTATATCTAAGCATGTGTATGGGAAGACAGGGAAGAGAACCTGTATGGACTGCGACAAGACCAAGACCAAGACCCATGAGCCAAGCGTCTTTTGCCACAGATCACTAGAAAATTTGTTAAACCGCAAAAGAAAAATGTTGCAAACATGAACCCAAAACCGCAAAATGGAAATGGCAGCGAACTCCCCAAGGCAAGCAAATTAAATTAAAACAACACTCCAAATGTAACCCTAAACACTGCCTAATGGGCAAGGCCCGAAAAACAAAAACAACAGCGAGTGAAGCCACAATGGGGGGCATCGACACTCCCGGCCCCATGCGCGGACCCAGGCTTACTCAGAAGCAGATGGTCACAGTCAGTTAACAGTTGGCATTATGATACAATAATAATAAACAGCATGGCGAAAAGACAAAGACCGAGCGACCCGGGTCACATCACTCAGCACTTTGGCATGCGCTGGCCAGCTCACCCAAACACCATTTCGTGGTCCAACATACATAGATTAATTTCGAGTGACAAATTACACATGGAATCTAACGGCAGTCCAATATTTATGTGAAGATTCCCACTCCCAAGGCCCAGACATCATGCGTGGCCAGAGCCTGATGCCGAACCTGAACCGGAGCTCCAAGCTGGTTGACAGCTAAAATTGAGATTAATTGTGCTAAATTAAGTGAGTGAGAAATTACGAAATTATTGCCGCGTTGCAGTTAGAAAACTGCAATCAGTTGTTGCATCAGCTGGCCCAGCTCTTCAGGCTGCACTTGATGGAGCTACCCGAGGTGGTATCTATCTATCTCTACCTACAAATTGTCTTGGGCTCTTTTGGCACCTAATGCCTATGCTGTGTGCCTGTGTGTGTGTTTGGTTCATTTTGAAGGTTGGTAGGCGAAAATTACAGGTGTATGTATGTGGATGCGGTGGTTGCAACCGCTTGAAGCCTGCAAGAAAGGTGTGAAGTGGGAATCGGGATTGAGATTGTAATTGTGATTGAGTAGCGGGGGCACGGGGGGAGGGGTAGAAATTATGTGAACTGTGGATTTGTTCAATTGGAGAGCAAGAGAGAGAACCATTGAAGTGGGGTGACTAATGATAGCGTTGATTGAAAGGTAACCATTTTTAAACTGAAATAGGCGCATGCCAAACGTTCTCGTTAAATCGTTAAATGGAATCTGTTTTGAAATAATGGCTGGCATATAACGGCTGGTCAAAGGTTTTTTGTAACAACTCAATCACCAGCGTGAAGAATAACAAAATTTTAGGATAGAACACCTCTCTTGTTCATGTGTTCATGTGAGTGATCAAAAACGCATTAAGTCGGTACAAAAGATTGGGGGAATCTATTGTCCGTTTGAATTCAACAAAAATTATATGATTTGGGGCTCTATATTATATTTTCTCATATCAATAAAAGTCCTATATGACACACTTGAAATTGGCAAATGTCCCAAAATATCAATGTGAATATCAAAACAAGGCTGCAAACCTCTAAAATTTTGATCGATTGATCGGAATTAGTAAGAGTTGTGATTTCATAGAAAGGATTAAGGAATTCAGTTGAAACGTTTTGTTGAAGATAAATGGTAATTTTGATCTAATAGCCGAAAAATACAGTCGGTTTTTGGAAGCGCGAACCTTTAAGAATTCCGATTTCGCATGATTTGATCGAAATAGAAAACGGGAACAGGTCTGAATATTCTTTATTTCAATAATTTAATTTTAATTATCGAATTCAATAGCTGAAATTTACAACTTTTGAAAACTGCTTAGTTAATAATCATTATATCTTCCAAGAGCTGTTCATCTATCTATCTAGCTCTTAGATTAGAAAGATCAAACTTAAGTGTTGAAAAGGCTCGTTCAACTGATACCTGAGTTGCTGGAACAGCAAGTATAGTTAAGGAAATATCTTGTTAGTCCTCGTTTTTTTGACCTTTCCAAAATTTTAAGACATTTGTCGATGTACTGAATAGTTAGTAAACGTTCGCTCATTGGGTAGGTTGAGTTCCATCGCGTCACACAGTCTAGCACTGTTTTTTTTTTAAATTATTCTATATGCAATAGATTTCATATAGTGTGAGTACGGAGTTTCTTATAAAGTGTGCGAACTCTAGTAATGTCAAACTGAACTTCCCTTAAAAAAAATCGTTAATTATTAAATTTAGCACAATGAACTGTAATTGTAGAGTCCTCCATGGAATCTATTGAGGTAACTTGGTCATCGTCCAAATCAAGAAATGCTTTTGACTCACATGAGCAACCTTCATCAACATTACATTCTTCATAGTTGCATTCCTTTTCTGCTCTGCTGTTGTCATTTAAAAGCTATCCTGCCTAACCTAGTTTTTCGAAAAAATGGTCCGCTTCGTGTTCAGGTTCGAGGAGTCAAAAAAAGTAGGGGTTCGGTTCATCGTCCGGTTCGTCGGACCCTAAAAACCCGAATCGAACCGGTTCTTAGGGGTTCGGTGCGGGACCTGTTTGCAGCCTTGTATCAAAATAACATTTTTAAGATCAAATTGATATTTTATGAATTTACAAACAAGAAAGAAAGTCGGTCAAGCCCGGCTATAACATACTCTGCACCCTTAATGTCGCAGCTCGCATTTGGTCACGAGTCAAACGGCCAGTTAACACACAACGCAGTGCACTCTCTAAGTCTCTCTCTCTCTCTCTCTCTCTCTCTCACTAAGATTGCTTGTGCTGAACGCAATGCTTAGGTTATGGGTGGGGTGGGTGGGGGGTGTTAACTGACCGTTTTTTGCTCATAACTTGAGTATCGTTCATCCGATCTTTATCATTCCTTCAGCAAATCGATAAATAATTTTAAGTACTAGATATTTCTAGAAAGTACAAACCATCTATCATCAAAACTGTAGGAGATATGACGTTTTTTCCAAATTGCGGGGGCGCGAGGGGGCTTGGCAAAAATTGAAAATAAACTTGATCTGCCTGCAAGTATAAGAAATATATGTCCCATACATGTCAAACCTCTATCTCTTACCATCTCTGAGATCTCTTCGTTCATACGGACGGACGGACAGACAGACAGACAGACGCACAGAAGGACATGGCTATATCGACTCGGCTGTTGATGCTGATCAAGAATATATATACTTTATAGGGTCGGAAACGATTCCTTCTCCCTGTTACATACTTTTGCACAAACTTAATATACTTTGTGTACCTTTCGTACAGAGTATAAAAAATCTATTTGATTCTCTAAAGAGAAAATATTGACAACTGGTTATTTAGAGAAATATGAAATGTGTAAAGACAGCTTTAGCTTTAATACCGGGAAAAATGTTAGACCGATCGGACCACGCCAACCCCTTCCTCCCATACTAGCCCATTTTTAGAAATTATTCTTTTCAAGCTTAAATTTGGTTTCAAATAGTATATTTTTCGATTTAAAAATTTTATTTTTTTTTATATATTTAAAACATACGTCTTAGCTAATCTCAAAGCTGTTAAGTATTATTTGAATATGGCCCTTGTGATATGTCGAAAAGAAAAGTTTACAGACTTGAAAAATCTTGATTTTAACCAAAAATTTGACATTTTGCTTACTAAATGCTTGTCCTTAGTATGGTCCATATGGATTAGTATGGTTTGGAGGTTTACTGAGGGCATCCATAAGGCTTTGACTATGAGAGAAGAGACAGGTGAACAATAGTGGAGAACTAGCAGAAGTGGAAAGAAAGGCGATTTCTACTTAACTAAAAGCTCGGCCTAATTTTTAGAAAATCGCCCTAAAAAAAGGGCCAAAGGCGACTCGCCTTACTCTTAAGAAAATTTTTCTAAAAAAAAAATTTGGATCAATTGTGTTCCAAATTTCAGGGCAATTTTTCTAAAAAAAACAGGGCTGGGGGGTAAAGGTAGGGTAAAGAAGAGACTACGGACCCCATTACCGAGAACACGAGGTGGGGTTCAATTTGTCATTGTTTTTTTTTTTTTGTATTTTTACCGGAACCGTTAACCGAAATAAACCGTTTCAAATCAAGTACCGGAACCGGAACCGATACAAACTTTTTTTTTGAGAACCGAAAACCGTTTACCATTATTAATGGAACCGATAGCACCGGAACAAAACCGAAACGTTGGTACCGGTAAAGTTTCGGTTGATCTATGCAGAGCGCATCGTAGCTTTGATCACGAGTTGGAGCTCAACCTACGGGATGCTAAAGAATTTGCTGGCGAAAGACATTTTTAACATTTGCTGTAGTTTTGCAACTGCAGATAACAACTTTCTTCTGCACCGGAAAGTATGGGACTCAGTTCGCGAAATTTTACGCATATTAGAAAATCTTGATTTTGGTGATTTTTTTCCATTTGGATACACTGCAAATTGAAAAATGTAAAAAAATTCAACCTCTAGCTAAACAGCAACCGGATTCCATTAAGACTTTACTCCCACTTAAACGTGTTTAAAACCATGAAAACATTCTTAACTGGTGGTCAGAATCCTCCACAAAGTTCCCAGAATTGGATGAGATTTCAAAAGACGTGCTTTCTGTTCCATCTACGCAGGTTAGTGTGGAACGCCTATTCTCTGGCGAAAAATCTATAATTAGTCCGCTAAGAAATTGTATGGACTCATCCACTTTGAATGCAATTATGTTCTTGCGAGCAAATCACAAGAATGCTATATTGGTTAAAAAAGACGTGGACTTATAAAATTCAATGTTAATTTCGAAAGCTAATATATGAGTATATAATGTAATCATAGTTTCTAACATGTTAACTACGAAAAAAAATACGATATATGAAACAGAAAAAGTGAAACCATTAATTTTGTGTTGAATTTTGATTCGTTTTACATATTGCACAAGAATAAAATGATTTAGATTTATCTCAGAATTTAATATTTCCGATATTAAAAATAAGCAGTCTGGGTACCGTATCGAAACCGAAAACCGAAATTTATTGAAAACCGAAATAGAACCTTTAACCGAAACATTTATTTCGGGACGTACCGGAACCGAAATTCGTTTCGGGATTAAGCCCTGATTTTTAGTTATTTTTTACTTATATTGTTTTTTATTTTACTGGGACTCGAATTCGGGACCTCTCACAAACACAAATGCTGAAACACACACGCGGACGCCTTAGCCCACTCGGCTATTTGCCTTAAGCAAGACGTAGCGTCAAAACCATAGTTAAGAAAGTACGCAGTTGGGCGAGGCCTGGGATCAAGTCACCGAAGCAGCATTTTTTCTTTTTTATTTTTATATTCTTTTAGAAAAATTTTCTTAAAATTAGGGTTTATATTCTCAATTTTAGGGCAAAATACCCTAAATTTGTAACAAATATTTTCTAAAATCAAAGGCGAAATTACCCTAAAAATTTGAAAAGGAAATAAAGCAAATTCACCCTAAAATTTAGAAAATTATATATTTTTAGAAAGTTTTTACTAAAACATTCATTTTTAGGGCAACTTTTCTAAAAGGCAGAAAATTTTTTCTTGAAAATATACATTTTTTCTACATTTTAAGGCGATTTCGATTTTAGGGTGATTTTCTTAAATATAGAAAAATAATTTTCTGAGTGTAGGTTGGCTGAAGCCAACGATCATGCTGCAGCTGGGAATTGATCTGTGAACTAAAAAAAAAAAAAAGGATTCATAGTGAAAACAAGATTGCAAACATTGTCCATTTAGTTATGAACAGAATTTGTCTAACCAAATAAGAAATCAGTCAGGCACTCCTCGAGTTCATTAAATACAAAGAGATTCAAAATAATAAATGAAGACAAAATGGAGGCTCCCTTTGCAAGTTCATTTATAAAGGTTAAGAGCATGTATAAGGATATGTGATTTAAAAATTATTCTTATATTTGATTTAATTTCTTATGGGTTGAAAATATTGCGAACACTGTTGGCAAGGTTCATTGGAAAGCACCATAAAAGGCGCTCAAAGCAGCTGCATTCTGTAGTCTGAAAGAAGCGAAAGAGAGATACGTCCAAGAGACTTGTCATCGATGGGAATGGAAGGATGACTAGTTTGAAGTGAAACTAGAGGTGTCACTATTCTTCTTAATGATGAAAGACCCTGATTTCAGGTGGTGCTAAGAGAATGAATGGAGTGAAAGTTATCAAGTGCAATGTTGAACCAACGCTGAAGTGGCTAACGCAGTAAGTGCCCCATGGGAAATCTTCTGGCAGGCTGCTAAGCAGGAAGTAGTGGTCGGGTTCAAACTCTCTATACAAAAGGTTCAGTAACATCTGGGTAGCATCTCAAGAAACCCCTACCTGCACACCCTGCAGCAAGGAAAATAGGGTTGCCAGTATAAAAGGACCAAAGATGAAATCTATTAAATATATAAAGCTCTATTTGCATTTTCCCCAATCTGTTCATCCACTGCATTCCACATCTCACCGCCTACACACACATTCGTATGTGTCTCAGTTTTAACATTTAGCTGACACCTACAAACCCAAAGGTGACACAACAGAATTCACAGAGACCCAAGCCACATACCACACAGTCAAAAGAAGTCAAGATACCCTTCAAATGTATATGAAAAGGCGTTGCCCAGCAGTCAAATGCAGTTGCAGTTGCAGTTTGTGGCCTTAGGCAGGGGCAGGGACAGGTGAACCGCAACAGGAACGTCAAAAGCTGTTACAAATTGTGCAATTGGTTTGGGCTAATACCGCGGATGGTACAAAACTTTTCTCTATTTGGTTTCTAGTGTGATCTCTTCTGAGTGGTGTATGTGTGTGTGTGTGTGTGTGTGCACATCAGGCTGCCACCGGCGGCGCAGACGTGCCAAAGAGGAAGCACAACAAACTAAAATGGTATACGACCACTGCAACCTGTTTAAGCCACAAACAACGATGCGGACGACCAAGACGAAGACATCGCTTTGGCCATGGCCATGGCCTAAGAAGACTCAGCCGCACTTTACAGTTTGATTTCTCACGAGGCAGACGCGCAGCAGCATCAGCAGCAACAGCCGCCGCCGCAGGACCGTTACTTACTTACATCTGGTTCCGCACTTCAAGTTCAAGTCAGACATGTGGCATGTAAAGGTGGGGTGGTGAGGGGGACACCAGCACCAGATGCCCAGCCCCTTGATGTGGAAGCTGGCATATTTGAATAGGGATTTTGTTTTCACTTCTGCTGTCTGGGTCGTTGCCAAGTGGCACAAGGTCAAGAGTGTCAGGGATTTGCTTTTGATTAAGATGTTTATACATCGAAAAGTTTGAAGTTTAATTTGATTTAATTTAGGGGCGGTTGCCCACTTAGAATGATTAATTAATGGTTAAGGGTTTCCTCTCCCTCTCTCTCTCTCTGTGCGCATCCTCCCATAATGATGATGGCTTCGTAATGAGTTCAAATCACAGTTGCACATCCATAAGATATCGCTGCTCATGTAATTGTTGGCATTGCATTTGTCAAACGTTTTGCCATCCTGCATAGCTGGCCGACGCAGTGCAGCAATTAAAATGAGAGCCAAAGCCACTGCCAATGCGTGGCCCAGAGTACTTGGTCTTGAACTGGGACTGGGAACTTGAGACTGGGGACTGGAAACTGGAGAACTAAGAACTGAAGCCGTGATTGAACTGCACTTGCGACCGACACGGACAACCGACCGCAGTGCATTTGGAACCTGTTTGCTTGTCTATATTAGATATGAGGCAACGATAAGTGGAGCGTTCTGGCTTGGTCAACGAACACAACAAGCACTCTGTAGCTGAGCTGAAGCTGAAGCTGGAGCTGTCGCTTCAGAGCGGCATCGGCTGAGATCGTCAATACAAACATGGCAAGATATCAGCGACAAGCTGACATTCTCTAATAATTGGCAAGTGACATTCCTTCGCGCTTTGAATTTACAGAATTTATGGTCAAAGGCACTCGAGAGTGGCTCGCCCAATCCTAATTCTGATTCCCCCCATCAAGTTGAACCAGCCAACTGAGCTGGCCCCTGCGTCTAGTCTATTACTCCAAATTATGTGGCCGCTGTATGCAAGTTTACAGCTTTGTTTGGCCATTAGCTACCAACTCATCCAACTCCCAGTCGCAGTCTTTGGTCTCATATTCCATGATTGGCCACTGAAATGTGTGCGTTTTATGTGGCGCCTCTGGCATGGAATATAAATAAAAAAAATAGTATACAACCCCATGTAAGTCTCATCATCGTCAGCAATTAGCCGGGTGAAATTCAACACTAGCAAGTGGATCCATTGTCCAAATGAGGCATAGCCACGTAAATGGAAGATTTTGGCTTATAGAAAAAGTTGGAGACTCGCTTCAACGGACAAATGGGAAGTATTTCAATTTGTATCCAGGCAGGATACAAATAACAAACAATATTTATCGTCCAACTGTAAATTGAAATTACCAATATCAAAGCGTTTTTTGGGTTATTAAAAACTCCATTACAATTACCATTTTTGGGTAATGAAAACTTTAATAACCAGTACAGTTTTTAATGTCTTGAAATGCAAACGAAATTACTACAATTATTTCTTTAATACCAAAACAAAAAAAAAAAGTTTAACAATTATTTCACAATTGGAATTGGTAATGAAATTACACATTCAACCTACATTCGGTTGACTCCAATGGCAAACATTTGACCGGGTGGTGTGTTGTGTGCGCCCGCCTTTCCCGAGAACACCACCCTGGACTACCAAAGCGAGAACAAAATGTTCTTGAAACGAGCACAAACTGTTCATGGAATAGTGTGAACACATGTTCATGAGTTTAGAAAAAGCGGGCTTAGCAGACATTTAGAACGGATTTTTTTCTCTGTGTACTCTGAATCACTTTTGAACTGGTTCAGTCGGGCTGCTAGAAATCGTTCTTGAACCAGTACAATTGACAAATCTAATTTCATTTCACCAACCCATAAAATTTTAATTTCATATCATAAATATCAATAATAAAAAATGTCAAGCTCTATATTACATACCAAATTCAAAGTAATTCGGAGCCAGTTTTTAAAAAAACAACGGACTTCTCCAAATACTCGACTGCTAGGGTAAAATTTCAAGCCCAAAATCGAATTTGCTATAAAAACTACCTGTCTCGAGTAGAGTTGCGCCGATTTTTTTGAACTCTTTTTTGAACTAGTCTTTTAAATGAACTAATGAACTAGGTCTTGGTGTTTAAACTATAGTTCATTTTTTGAACAATAGTTCAATTGAACTATAGTTCATTATTTGAACTATATTTCATATTTTTAACCACTAAAATATTAACAATAAAAATATGCAAAATATATAAAAAAATATGCAAAATGTGTAAAATATGTAAAATATATAAAAATTACGAAATTTGCTAAAATTCTCATTTGAATTTAGATTATTAAAAGGAACAGATAGATGGCAAATATAGACAGTTAAATAAAAGTTGTAGACCGAACGATCAAAAAATCGCGAAAGTTGAATATTATTCATATAAGCTTATAATGGTCCAAAAATTGCGAAATTTGACAAATTTTCATTTGATTATTAAAGAAAGCACAGACGTTGATAAATAAGAGTTGTAGATTGAACAGCCCAAAATATATTGCGAAACTTGTAAAATACTGGCAAATATAGGAGGTGTAGATAAAAATTTAAAAAAAATCGCGTAATTGGCAAAATAAACCAAAGATTATTATGAATATTTGATGAACGGCGAGATTACAAGGGTGTATAAAAGAGGTGTGAAATATGCAATTTATGCAATATTGTTTTGAGCGGACCTAGATTATTTTTCAATAAATATAAGATGTGTGCAATCAGATATTAAATCGGACATAATATGGTTCAAAATATGTCAAAACCGCTATCTACTCATTTCCGGTTTTGTTTGACTATGGGCCGATTTCTCATAATCTTTATAGAGATATATGTTACATAAACTTACAAATTACAGATCAAAATTTTAGCAGCTGCCAAAACAAGCAGATATCTAGATGAACAGAATTCGGCCCAATTAAGTATTTCGTAAAGAAAGGTTTTGAATAAAATGCATTATGGATTAGGTTGTTCGAACTTTTTCATTGTGTTCACTTGTTATATTTATTATAAACATTTTATCATTCTTCATTTAAAGTTTTTAAATATAAACATTTATTCATAGAAATTAAAAACTATTTTTGAAGGTTCAGGAGAGCTTGCTTCTTCAAGCCGAAGAATATATATACCCGTGCAGCTTTTAAACTCAAAGAGTAGATTGAAACAGGCAGTCGGACAGGCAGACGGGTGGATAGATAAATTAACAGGAATGTGGTCGAAGATGCTCCCTTCTGAGCGTTACGAACATATGGCCAAAATTATCATACCATCTTTAAAGGTATAAAGTCAGATAAATATTCCGAGCAGTCACAGGCGGCATCGCAGGCTAAAGGAGACGGAATGCGTCTGAAAAATGTTTATATTAAAACTCCATTACATTAGTTTTTCATATTCTTGTGCAAAGCCGCTAGAGCATTTACATTGTTCGGAAGTAACAAGCTTCTTCTTTCTCTTATGATTTGCCCAGCCAAAGAAAACAGACGCTCCGAAGGAACTGATGTTGCCACAAATTGCCCACAATGCATAGTCTCTTCTGCATGTATAAAAAGAGCTGAGGGTAAATCGACTTTCTCTCTTTCCACCATTAAAGTGGATCTGCAGATCTTCAGCCCATTATTAATGGTGATCATTCGAAGATCTCGCTTAGTACCAAGAACGTGCTTATTGAGTAAACAGCCACGGATCTAACCAAGGCCAAGGTGGTACTGGATACCATTGACTGTTTCTTCGCCGAGCATTGTGCCGAGAAGTTTACAGTTGAGCCTTGTTATGTGGTTATGTGGAAGACGGTAGCATCGTCTCTTATCCAAATAGTTCATTTTAATCTCGTGCATTATTAATATTAAATGTATTCAAACTGATTTGCAAAATTTGGTCAAAATCGAAAAACTATTTCTTTTGGCTGGCATAGGACCGATCGGTCGGAAAGTGGGTCTTAGTGAGAAAAACTTTTTTTTTCCATTTTATCCTTCTCAACATGCAGATTGTTAATTGTATTTGCTTTCAAACAGATTCGCAAAATTTGCTGGAAATCTGATGACGATATGTCGGAATTAAGAAAAAATGTTTGATTGTAGTGTTAGCGTTCTTAATCTCTGATATTTCAAAATAAGCATTTGCAAGTATACTGAAACTTCTTCAAGGCTTCTCATTTTTAAATAGGTATATGTGTACTAGCATATAAGCCTGCGCGGTTCGGTTCGCCGCCATCAGTATAGTCGCCATTAGTATGAAATGAAACCAATATCAGTATCAGTTTGAAGTCGATCGAGAGAGACTAATATTATTTGATTTTTCCGATCTGCGGTTGGATTTCTCCAATTGGATATAGATCCCACACTGCGAATCTTATTGCATCGGCTTGAAAACAACGTTTTACTCTAAAACCCCAACCCGCGGTTAAAAACAAGAAAGAAAGTCGATCAAGCCCGACTATAACATACTCTGTATACTTACCCTCGCATTTGCTCACGAGTCAAGAGAGGCAATCTTAGTGTGAGAGAGAGAGAAACTTAGAGAGCGCACAACGGTGTTAACTGGCCGTTTTTTGCTTATAACTTGAGTGTCGTTTATCCGAACTTTATCATTCCTTCAGCAAATCGATAAAAAAATTAATGCCAACTAGGTATCTACAGAAGGTTCGAACAATCTATCATCAAAACTGTGGGAGATATGACGTTTTTTCCGGAACTTGATTTAGATCGGTTCGAAAATTCCGATTGGCCTTGAACTTAACCCCCCTATTTTCGGACCTAGTGGGTGGATTTTTTAAAATTGGAGAATTGGTTTATCATTAATTTGGCTCATAGAGTTTACAAACCGAATTTCAGAAAGACAGAATTAAAAATAAGAATCTGGTAAAAAAAAAATTTTAGCATACTCCTAACCAGCCGAGTTTCAAGTCAATCGGATGATTAATAGTTTTTACCTTACAAAATTTTTCGTGCATTTCCATACCCTGGGGGCGGATTTTAATCCGGACAAATTATTTTGCATTCTTATAAACTGAATTTCAAGAATGAATAATAGTTTTTCCGATACAAAATTTTCGGTGCATTTTCAGCATTCGAACTATCCTTTCAAGCCGAGTTGCAAGTCAATAGTATGAGTAATAGTTTTTTGCATGCGGAATATTCCGGCCATTTTCCGTGTTTTTCGGATATTCGGAAATTGGGGAAATTAATATCCAATTACTACAAATAAAGTTTCAAGTTCATCGGATGCAAAAAGAAATTGTTTCCCATACAAACTTTTCCGGCATTTCCCTTCAGAGTCAAACACAATATTGAAACAAATCCATCAAAGGGATTTACCGAAAATTAAGTGAAATGCAAATTTTATAATTAAGACAAATAAACTATTAAGTTTCTTTTGATGCAACTTTTTCACAAAAAAAACCAAAATCTCTTAATTAATAGCGGGAGGCTTGTGGCAATTGGAGTTCGGTGAGAATTTGTTGGAAAAAAGTTCCTGTAATAAATAAAACCAGAAGTCTTGAAAGTTTTTTAATGTTGGCCCCAAGACAATCGTGTGTTCAGCATTTACGAAGCCACACTTGAAGCTCTAAAAGAGTTGAAATTTTTGCTGGAAATTTGGCCAACGGCAACACAATAAAAAAGTATTCATAATCTGGTCTTTGCTCAGTCACAAACTGATCGAGCACGAGCACCTGTCATGAAGAGCCTCATAACAACGGCCATCAAACAACACCTTTATTTAAATAAGCCACAGATTTAGGATCTCCTCTGGTCTACTACTAATGCCATGCGTGGTCCCATTTCTCGGGGCCAGGCCAAAAACCACTCGAGTTGACCCAATGCTAAGCGGCTGAGTTGGACAATGGCCCACAGCAGTTTAACGGATGGTGGTTCCTCGTCGTCGTCTTCGGGGGACAAAAAGGGAGGAACAAGTCTTGAGACATGTTACTCCATACCAAGCCAGGCGAAATGTGCTAGCTAACAGCCCCGGCCAAGTCCCAGTCCAGCGTCTGAACTTGTTCCGCGAAACGTGTTTGGTATTTGCCTCCGAAAACGAAACAACAATTTTAGCTTTGGTGACTGGTTGACCACATGCAACCAGGCAGCACGGTTCTACTTATGCGCCAAACGATTGCGAATATGATTACCCAGACACACATGGATGTGGCCTAAAGCCACCTGCCAGCCTGCCAGCCTGGCCTCTCCTGGCGTGCCTTCAAAGTGTGGCCACAAATCGAATTGTTGTTAATTAATAACAACGAAACACCTTTTGTCGACCACCCCACCGCATCCCTGGCCCGGGGCCACAAACAGCAGGTAAGCCTAATTTGGGGTGGCGCCCAACGTTGACGCCCTTTTGTGGCATCCCGAGATGGAGATCGTTTGCTCTGTGTCGCTCGCTTTCCAAGCTTGTTAGCAGTGGGATTCGGATGTGCTCTCTCCCCTCTCTATGCATCAGCTTAATTTGTGGCATAACTCGTTTCGTAATTGAGAATTACATTAATTTCGTGACGAGTGCAAGTGCGTGCAGAACTAGTTCCCAGTATTCCGACTGACTTCTTGCCGCATACTCATTGCCATTGCTATTGAGTCATTTGGGAAAAAGTGGCAATAAATTGGCCAAGATAAGCCAGCGTATGCCAATATTTATACTTCCAAGTTCCGTTGTTTGTCTGCCCGCCTGATGGCCGACCCGTCTGACCGTCTCTAATGATCAACGGTTGATAGCCGGGCGCAACATATCTATCTTTTATTGCACGCAATTTCCTTCCACCTCAATTCGTTCTGCAAATCATTTCGTATTGCGCATAGACAAACATTTTTAGTATTTACTTCGCGAATGGACGGAGGGAGGGACTGAGTGTGACCAAGAGCGAGACCAAAACCAAGACTGAGATGTTTGGCGGCATGCTTGCCACACTCTTGAAGATAATCGGTGGCCAGCAGGAGCAGGCGTTATGGCTACCAAAACGAGCTACCAGAATGGATAGCATAAATATATGTAAGTGTGCATGCTATTGTAGAGCTAACTTCATCATAGGGAACTGAAGCGAATGAGGATGGTAAATGCATAAAGGCATTAACATAAGTAATCAAAGATATGTTAATGGCCCTAATTACGCGTTCGTCATATTTTAAAGAATAACTATTTGAGGGAATGAAACGAGCGCTGATTTTTCTGTTTGGGGGGAAAACTCATGTTTAAAATTTATTAATATGGATTGTGTTAAAAAACTAAAATTCATAAACTTATAGACTAAGTAATGAAACTTCATTTCTTGAAATCTTTAAAATTTCATGTCCTTTTTTTTTGCTAAATATTCGAAAAAGATTACTTGAGTTTGAAAGTGTCGCCTGTTATTTAAAACAAACAAAGCAGCTGTTTTTGTCAACGTGTCAAAAATATGACGATTTATCAACTGACAAATTTGTCAATGAAACGGCAAAGTTTTAAGAAATGAAAATGATAAGAAATGATGCCAGTGGAAATGGGCTATTAATCGTCATTTTAAAGATTTACATGGAATTTGTGCTTATTCTTAAAAGTCAGTTTCTTAAAAGTTAGTTTTTATTTGCATGAATCACAATGGCCAAAACAACACACATAAGGTAACTCAACACAAAATGTTTATGTCAATAGTCCACGGACCCTTAAAGCCTTAAAAGATAGCATTCAACATGAAATGGCCGCCACTCAGGCCGAAACTTTTTCAAACAAAGTAATTGGAAAGTTCCGAAAAACAAGCGCATTGCACCATTCGCTCTTTCCATGACGACCATATACGCGATTTAATTTTTCACAACTAATCAGATACAAATTTTTACACTCAGGGAAAAATCGCATAGTTAAAACTATAACAATCATATTTGATTTCACTATGCAATTTTTGTATTAAAATCAGGAAATCAAACCGAATCGTATTTCGGCTCCGGTTCCAGCTCTGGTACGTACCGAAACTTGTGTTTCGGTAAAAGGTTCAGTTTTGGTTCTAATAATATTTCGATATTCGGTTCCGTACCGGTACCTGCTTTCTTATTTTGTTATACCGGTACGTACCAGTATGAACCGGTAAAATATGAAGAATATAGCAAAGACTTGATAAAAGTTATACGCTTACTTGCCCTTCTCAAAGGCCACACAACTGTGGAAACTTTGTTGGATTTTTTTTTATATTTATAAACGAGAAGTTTTTTCGGGTTTTCGGGTTTCACTATATAAACACGGTTTTCTATTTACAATGTCTCTATACGTGTTTTTCTCTTTACGGTTTGTCGATATGGATTTTTCTTTCTGTCTCTCTGTCTGTCTGCTTGTTATTTTAATTACAGTTTCTGTCTTCGTCCATCTTCTACTATCTACTGCGTTCTACTCTCGGTTTCGTCATGGTCCATTTTCTATAAAGTGTGACCATTCGATTTTTTACCAATACCTTAACACTTAAATATCAATACATTTATACATCGTGGCGGTCATTTATCAAATAATTCCAAAGACTTCAATTTGGATGTGTAAACGTTTTAAGCTCAGAAAAATTGATCACGATTGATGCCATTAATCAGTTGTGTGTACTGAACTATTTGTAGTGTCCTGCTTCTAAAGTGTTTGTGTTGCTTTCCTCATTATGTTTTAAGTTGAACAGAAATGGATATCACAAGTACTTTTCAGTTTCGAGGTTAACATTAGCATGACATTATAATGTGGGCCTAAGAATAAAAGATGCAATATTTTTCAAGAGACTGGTCTCGTGTTTTTCTATTTTACAATACAAATGTTTTGAAAGACCAGACTCCTTTTTGTTGGAAATTGCTTAAAAGTCCCCCAAAACTAAGTGTCAGCTTTATAGTCTAGTCGTTGCAATCAGAACCGAAACTGTACCGGTACAATGTTTAGGTTCTTTTTGGTCTTTTACGTTCCAAAAATATAGGTACTCGTATACCGGTACACAATCAATTTCAAATATCGGTTTCAGTTCCGGTTCTGGTTCTTAGCTTTAATCGGTTCTTTTCGGTATACGGTTTCGGTTCTGGTTCCGGTTTGATTCCCTAATTAAAATCATTTAATGTGCACTTTGATTTAACTAGAAACATATCTAATCACTAAAATTTCTTTCCGCCACTTAGACGAACTATCCAGGGAATTCGAACTAGAGAATTACAAGTGGTCTCATGTTTTTAGACAGATGGTAGATTCGATTCAATACAAGTAGTATCTTAGAAGCTTTGCCGCCAGCGCGCGCAATGGGGCAACCGGTAGAGAGGACGTTCCAATTGTGTTTCAGACCAAGGGCCCCGAGTTCGAATCCCTGCAGAGTAAGTAAACATTTTTAAATACAAATATAATATAATTCGGTGTTTTTCAGAGTTCAACTGGTGGTGGCTCCAATGGGGAATTCCTACTCTTGATTCAGAACAAACTAATTGGCTTAAAAATTTAATTTAAAAAAAAAAAGGTGTAAAATTTATATTCAAATTATAGTGTACACACTTTATATTTACGAATTCCATATATAACGCTGAATCAATAGTGAAAATGTTAAAGTCAAAGTGTAAATATGGAAATTTCAGAGCATTTTTCCTTCAGTGTACAGATCGAAATGAACCAAAACGAGAAGGCCAAGCTCTTACTTCGTCTATGCCGAAGTTTTTATATCCTTGCAAATGCTGTTTTTGAAATGTCAGAGTTTAAGAACGCTTACATAAAATTAAAAAAAATTTTCTAACTAAATCCCATTTTCCGACAGATAAACATCTGATTTCGACCAAATTTCGCGAATCTTTTTGAAAACATGTCAAATTAACAATCGCCGCGTTTAAGAACGATAAAATTGAAAACAAAAAAGTTTTTCTCACTAAGACTCAATTTCCGACCAATCGGTCCTATGGCAGCCCTAAGATATAGTCATCCAATTTCGACCCAATTTTGCGAATATATTTGAAAGCATACAGAATTAGTAATCAGTGAGTTTAAGGACGCTAACATTAAAAACAAACAAAATTTTGTGCTAAGAACTATTTTCGACCGATCGGTCCTATGGCAACCATAAGATATATATGTATATAGTCACCCGATGTCGATCAACTTTTTCAAATTAGTTTGAAAGCGTGTAATATTAAGAATCACCGACCTTAAGAACGATTTACTTGAAAACAAAAAATTTATTTTCCCTAAGACCCATTTTCCGACCGATCGGTTCTAAGGCAGCTATTAGATATAGTCATCCGATTTTGACCAAAGTTTGCAAATCTGTTTGAAAGCATATAATATTATTAATGGACGAGTATAGGGACATTTACAATAAAAACAAAAAAGTTTTTCTCAGTAAGACCCATTTTCTGACCGATGGTTCCGAAGCCCAGTTTAAGAACGCTAACATTGAAAACAAAAAAGTTTTTCACACTAATACCCATTTTTTGACCGATGGTTCCTATGGCAGCTATAAGATATAGTCATCCGATCCGGTCGGTTCCGACATATTAGCAGCGTGCAGTAAAAAGAAGCTCGATAGCTTTAAAACTGAGAGACTAGTTTGCGTAGAAACAGACGGACAGACAGACAGACGGACGGACAAAGCTCAATCGACTCAGCTCGTCGCCCTGATCCAGAATATATATAGTTTAAGGGGTCGGAAATGAATATTTCTATGCTTTGGAAGCTTCTAGGCAAAATTATAATGCCCTTTGCAAGGGTATAAAAAGGAGATTGATCTCGATCATCAGATTAACATTATAAGTACGAATTTCAACGATTGGAACAATCCTTAAAGGCTTGTATCAATCCGTAAATGCTCATTTCAAGTACAGATCCCACTTGAAAATCTAACGAGATGGCCAAGCTAACTTCGTCTGTGCCGAAGTTTTTATACCCTTGCAAATGCAAATGTCACAGTTTAAGTACGCTTACATAAAAATCAAAAAATTTTGTAACTAAAACCTACTTTCCGACAGATAAACGTCTAAAAAAAGTTTTTCTCACTAAGACTCAATTTCCGACCGATCGGCCCTATGGCAGCCTTAAGATATAGTCATCCGATTTCGGACAAATTTTGCGAATCTATTTGAAAGCATATAAAATAAGTCATCAGCGAGTTTAAGGACGCTTTTTTTTCACTAAGACCCATTTTCCGACCGATCGGTCCTATGGCAGCTATAAGATATAGTCATCCGATTTTGAACAAAATTTGCAAATCTGTTTGAAAGCATATAATATTATTAATGACCGAGTTTAATCACGTTAACATTGAAAACAAAAAAGTTTTTCTCACTAAAACCCATTTTTCGACCTATGGTTCCTATGGCAGCTATAAGATATAGTCATCCGATTTTGACCAAAATTTTCAAATCTGTTTGAAATTATATAATATTATTAATCACCGAGTTTAATCACGTTAACATTGGAAACAAAAAAATTTTTCTCACGAAAACCCATTTTTCGACCTATGGTTCCTATGGCAGCTATAAGATATAGTGATCCGATCCGGTCGGTTCCGACATATTAGCAGCGTGCAGTAAAAAGAAGACTCTGTGCAAAATTTCAGCTCGATAGCTTTAAAACTGAGAGACTAGTTTGCGTAGAAACAGACGGACAGACAGACGGACAGACAGACAGACAGACAGACAGACAGACAGACGGACAGACAGACGGACGGACAAAGCTCAATGAACTCAGCTCGTCCCCCTGATCAAGAATATATATAGTTTATGGGGTCGGAAATGAATATTTCTATGCGTTGCAAACTTCTGGGCAAAATTATAATACCCTTTGCAAGGGTATAATGATCATGCCTCCAGATTGAAATAGATTGAAGTCAAAGCGAAATGAAACCGGGTGCAAGTTCCAAACTAAGAGAGAAAATCTAATACAAGCAGGCTAAATGGGTACACACATATACACAAATTTTTTTTGTCAACTTAGGGGTTTATTCGGTGAGTGCTTTTTACACATATGTTGCTTTGGAAGTCCCAACCAGCTATACCACTTTCGACATGATTAGGACAGCAACCAGCCTCCATTGAAGTGTTGCTTGTGTTCTGTTTTAACAGTTGTATTCGAACAACTAATGACCTTGAGCTGGCTAAAACTTGTTAGTTTGAAAATCAACAAGGTAGTTAAGACAAGAAAGAAAGTCAGTCAAGCGCGACTATAACATACTCTGTACCCTTACCCTCGCATTTGCTCAAGAGTCAAGAGAGGCAATCTGTTGTGTTGACTAGCCGTTTTTTGCTCATAACTTGAGTATCGTACATCCGATCTCTATCATTTCTTCGGCAAATCGATAAATTTTGGTTACTAGATATCTTTAGAAGGTGCGAACCATCTATCATCAAAACTGTAGGAGATATGACGTTTTTTCCAAATTCCGGAGGCGGGAGGGGGCGTGGCAAAAATTTAAAATAAACTTGTTTTACCTGCAAGTATAAGAAATATATGTCAGATACACGTCAAACCTCTATCTCTTACCATCTCTGAGATCTGTGCGTTCATACAGAGGGACAGACAGATACCTTTGGTACAGAGTATAAAAAGTAGCATGGTGTTTCTGTGGGATGTTTTTGTTTGGAGGGTCAAACTGAGTTGAAATATCGAGCTCACACAATCTCAGGCATTTTTGCAGCAATTAATATTGGGTATTGTTGCGGCAAGCCTATTTTGAGATCAAATCAAGCTTAAATCAATGTCAGACCTTCTTGATTGAGGGATTGATCTGTGTAGCTAATTTTTATCCGCTAGATAAGTTAACAATTTCCTAGCAATATTTGTAAACAAAACAAAATATTATTTTCAGGTTTTGTTCTACTCTTTCCACATCCTTTCTACCAGACAACAGCCATAAGACATAAGACTATAATTTAAAAATAAAAAAAAAAATCCCAGGAAAAGCTTCATACGCGCACCTAAACCAATCTGCTTATTTTAATCTACATTCAGACTTCCTGCTATGAGAAAATAGCTCTTTTCCATTATATAAAACCACATAGCAACTTCACACAATATCCAACTATTTCGATATGGGCCGCCAATTGATTTCACTGCTAATGATTGCTAACGGTTCCCCAGACACTTCGCAGCATTAAATGAGCTAGTGGCAGCGGAAACCAGTGGTTACCAGGCTACGCCTGGCTACGGTAATAGCCAAGTGCACACCTTCTCAAGATTTACCAAGATTTTTTGACGCACTCGACCTGTCTACTTATATCGGGGTATCAACTATCTGGGCATCGTCATCATCGATTGGCAGCACGTTTGTGTGTGGTTTCCTTTGGAGCTTGTCTGATTGATTGTGCATTCGTTTGTTTGTCAGTGGCTCTGGCTTATTGCATCAATGCAATTTGTTTTACCTCGCCTAACCGTTAGCACCGAGTGAGAAGCAGCTGTTGTGGAGCATTTGCATGGGATATGGATAAATGCTGTGTTGCGCCATCGTCGTCATCAAATGCAGAATATACAGCCTCGGGCGACGCACTAAAATCTGTGGCTTAATGATCGCGAGGGGAGCCTTAATTAAGGTTTAAACTGAAGCACTTTGATTGATTTACACACACGCCACAGCCGGAGCCTCAGCCGCTTGTGGTGAGGACGATTCCTGTCCGGATCTGGCTGCATACATAATTACCCCATAAGACTCAATTAACTGTAAATTAAAGAAAACGCTCGCTTACATTATGGCTGCACTTAATGTCGCGTGTGATAATGCCCCAAACGCCCCTCGCACCGTCCCGGACGTCACACACAACAACGACCAGATGCAATGCCGAGTAAAAAGCCAGTCGAATTAGAGCGAGAAAATGTACGAAAAGATAAAAGCCGAGAATTAAGTAACAAGGCACTTAACGTTTACACTTAACAAGGCGATGTCGTGGTCTGAGGACTGAGTCTGCCCATAAAAACCGAGGCCTGAGACACTGCTGCGACTTTGAGACCCGGCAACGAAATGCCATTAAGTGTCATTGCTCATTCCTGCGAAAGATTGATATCAAAACTTTAAATATGCGTACCCAGAGCCTGGGAGAACAACAAGGCGAAGAAGTGTGCATAGAAGAACCCGGTACATACCAACTGATCATCAACGCTGCGGCGACCAAGCGCGATTTGCGGTAAAGTTTATCACATTAACACACTTCCACACAGAGCCAGAGCTAAGACCGTTACCGTACACGATTTGGATGCCACATCCGCATCCTGTGCTTCGTCCTTGTTCTGTTCGAAACTGGCCGGCTAAACTTTACCTAGACGAGATCTTAACAAAACTAACTCGATCAGCATTGATCGAACGCATTTCAACTGAAAGTCAAGTGTGCGAACGCCGACGCCGACGTTTGCTGCAATCCAATCCAAAGCATTGCCATAGACGACGACTCCCAGCTCCAGCGTAGCCAGAGCAGCTCACTCACAATCACAAGAAAAAGACAAAAAAAAAACCCAAACCAAATACTGTGCAGAAATTTATGGCTTGGGCTGTGGCCGTCCAGTAAAATGCGCTACATGGTGGGCAGCAGTTAAATAGATCGTTCGGCTACTAATGAAAAGAAAGCTTCAGCTTCAGCTGGAGCTGATAAGACGCCTACCTACCCACCTTACGACAAATGCTAAGTGGTTTTTTTTTAGCCAAAGATCAATCTGCTGTATTGCCTTCAAAGAAAGTCGCACATTAGGACCTATGTGTAAAGAGTAGACCATTCAAACATTAAAGATCCAAGACAGTATCTCTGTTTAAAGTGAAGAAATGCATTTATTTGCCTAGAATTTAATGAGCTTTCTCAGGTTTATTTTAGTTAAATGTCTTTTTTTAAGCTGTAACTGAAATTTTAAAGGTTTTGGTTAGTTTTGCATTATCCCAAAATTATATTCAGTGCAAAGACAGGAGTTTTTGGTTCAATGTTCAATGTTTTTTCAAAATGCAACACCTGGTGCTTTCTTGGATTTCAACTGTGTCTGTCTCAGTCTGCATAAGCGAGGCAATGTGAGGAGTATCCCGCCAAAGCAAGCTCACACATTACCATTTGTTGCCTTAACTTTCACCTTTAAATGGTTGACCATCACATTTCTGCGATGCAGCATGGATGCAACATCGAATGAGGAGGGCGATTTTAAGTGAATAAATTCTTTGAAAAAAAGTACCTTTACGACGGAAGTTCCTTAAATGGACCAAGGGTAGAAATAACAGTTTCTTTTTCAAATATACAGGCCTATTCTCGTTTCCGAATTCGATGGATCGGTATAGGTAGGAGATGTGAAATCTAAAAAAACGATTAAATATCCGTTTTCATTATCAAACCAGCAATTTTTAGCCGGCTCGAGGTCATTAGTTTGCATTCCACTGAGAAAAAAATCAATCTAAAACCAAGATTATAGACTTGAAACGAGACGAAAAGGTGTCAAAATTCGACAGAGACGAGATCATCTTAACCCAAGATTACACAAGGCAAACAAATTAGACATTTTCCAGTATATTGAAGGGTCGGTGGTAATTCTAGATGATTTTCGTGTGCTAAACACGAATCTGTTTTCAGAAATGGGCCATCACGTCGAGATTTTTAGTTATTACCGCTTAAAGTTGCAAAAAATGCCTACTTTGACTCTTTTCAGACGCGTTTTGTGGGGAACCTATGCTTTTGTTTTGACTTTCTTTGATATTATCGGAAGGTACTACACCTTAACTTTGAAAAAAAACTATCCCAAACAATTCTACGATTTTTTCCAATGAAGATATACCACATTTAGTACTTATATCAAAATTCACAAAACGGCCAATATATTGTTGCTGCCCCAATGTATGCCTTGCAGACGAGGAGAAATGGGAACTAGTTGCTCTAGTTGACTATAACAAGAATGTCATCGAGAACAAAAAGTCAGATGCGGTCACTTGGAAACAAAAGGAGCAAGCATGGGCAAAACTGGCATCCACTTACGCTAGAAAGACCGGAATACAGCGCACTGCTCAGGCTATCTTGGGATGAACCAGGCAATCTTGCAACTACATCTTGCAAAAATAACTTTGCGCTAGAAATATCCCTTTCTGTTACGGTATATCTCGGCATGGTCACCGCCTGACGATTGAATCTGTAATTGGGTGCAATCAATAGCTCCCATAACCTTCAGGAATTTAGCAGTTTTATAAAAGTCTCTAATGACTTCATTGGGGTTCCCAAACTTAATGTAACTGCTGTATAATTATGCAATGGCATAGGAAACTTCTTTCGATACCCGACATGCTGAAGCTTTGCTCTCTCCACAAAAGTCCCCTACAGTAATTAGGGAATTACCACAAGCATAGAATCTCAATGCTAAAAGCAGCTTCTTCATTGGAGACAAAGAAAATTTTCTAAAAAGATGGATTATCAGCCATGCTCCCATTTTCGCTTTCGCAAAAATTTTACGCTTTTGAGTCCAAATTTGGTCAAAAACCGGTTTGACATCGCAAAAGTTTTGCGAAAGCGAAAATGGGAGCATGGCTGTATGTTAAGTTTGTTGATTTTACATCAAGTTAGTTTTAGTTTTTGTTAAAAGGAGCAGACATGTAGACTTTGAAAGCCGGAATCTTTTTATGAATACGGAATCTTCCAAGTCCTCGAAGAAGTTCGGCCTTGTTTACTCTCTCTCTATAAATTGTCACAATGTCTTCATCAGAATCTTCCAGCGAGTGAAGGTAAATAGCCCGGTTCAAGTTCATTTTACAAATTGTATAGCTTAGCACAAATTCAAAACCCACCCCATATAATATGTCAGTTTACAGTGAATGGCAGAAAGTCAAATGCCTATCTAACACATAGTGGCTATCTGGAGGTCGAAGTGGCAGATAGCTTATGATGCAATTAGTAAGCAATGAAATCGAAATTTCTCTATTTGTTGGATTATCTGATACATAGCAGCTATCTGGAAGAAGAGAAATGTATTTCGTCGAACATTCTTAACTGAGTTATTTTCCAAACTCAGCAATAGATGGCGCCACTACTTTGACGATTTGCTTGCCAGTTTTTATATGGCAGCTATACGATATATTCATCAGATTTGGATCAAACTCGTCGAAATTGTGTGGAAACCGATAATATTCATAACTGGAAAACTTAAAGACGTTACCATTAAAAACCAAAAAGTTTTTCTCACTAGAACTACTTTTTGAACCGATCGTTCCTATGGCAGCTATATGCTATAGTCATCCGATTTAAATCAAACTTGGCAGAATTGTGTGGTAGCATATAGTATTGATCAGTAACAAGTTTGAGAGCGATAGCATTGAAAATAAAAAAGTTTTTCCTACTAAGACTTTTTCTCTGAACTAACTTTTGTATGACAGCTATATTATATAGTTGTCCGATTTTCATCAAACTTGGTGGAATTATGTAAAATCATAATGCGAGGTTTGGGGGCTTTTGCATTGAAAACAAAAAAGTTTTTCTCACTAAAACTAGTTTTTTGACCGATTGTTCCTATGGCAGCTATATGCTATAGTAATCCGATCCGGCCGATTTCGACAAATGTGCAGCGTATTTGTACCAAAAGGCTTCGTGCAAAGTTTGGTTAAGATAGCAGACGGATGGACAGACGGACATGGCTATATCAACTCAGCTCGTCATGCTGATCAACAATATATATACTTTATATGGTCGGAGATGCTTCCTTCTATGCGTTACAAACATCTGGACAATTTTAATATACCCTCTACAAGGGTATAAAAATGGGACGACCGTCAAAATATAAATTGAATGGACTGGTGCTTGAGACAGAGGATTAGGGAATTGTATCCTGCGTGATCTGCAAGAAACGATTGGTCCATCACGCTGCCAACATTAAGCGTTATTATAAAACCGTCCATAACCAAGATGTCGAAGTGACTGCAGCCAATACAATTCGAAAACGTCAAAATGAAGCCGAATTGAACTTAGACATGACGAAAGAAGAGTATAATCGAATCATTTCCTACCTTATAACCGTGCAGGCCCTTACATTTCGGATTTTTGATAACAAAGAGGGACTCCAACGATTATTGAAGCCATATACTAAAGCATTTGGAATAAAATTGAATTCCCGAAATGTCGTGCTCCACTTGGAACAAACTGCAGCCAAAATTTTGCACTGCCATTGCCGAAACAGCCAAAGGACGTTTGGTGTGCCTTAAAATGGATATTGCGTCGCGAAATGACCAAAGCATTATGTGCATCAACATACAATACATAAAGCATTTTACTATTGAAGTTGATACAATTGGAATGGTGCAACTTTCAGGCAGGCACACGGCACAGTATTTGCAGTCCGAAATAATGGGTTGTTTGGACAAATTCTACATTTCAATTGACCAACAGTATTCTATGACAGCTCTTGCTTTTCCACTTATTTTCGTTATATTTTTAAGCAAATTGATGAGATTTTGCTCACTATTCGCCAGTAATGTTATGTCACGATTATGTATTTAGCTATGTTTAGCTCAATTTTCCAGCGCTTCGCCCATTTGCTAAGACGATGCAAGTGTTGCCGAAGGACATTATAGACGCATGTGTTTCTTCCCATATTGACTGTACCGTCTGCAAATGTGGCGATGGGTAAGTGCTTGGGGTCTTCAATGTGTAAAGATAAAGCAGAGTATAGGTCCAAGGACACTACCTTAAAGCACACCAGCTCTAGGTAGGAATGCGATTTAAAACCCTTCCTGTTATCCATTTTTTAAAAACGCAACTAAACCAAATGGATTACACAAGAACCAAAAGACTTATATAATATCCATGTAGCGCACACCACAAATGTGAAAAATCTTTTTGCAGTCGACGTCAACGTCCCAGCACGTTTTGGATCTGCTGCTGCGGCGGCTGCTGCTTCTACTCCACTCATTTTGTGCTTGGCTGGAGCAGCCAACAGTACAATCGAGTTTCCACCAATGTGAATTAAATAGTTATCCAAAAGAGAGGCGACATAGAAGAACCCCAAGTAAAGCTCTAGCCAAAGCCACAAAACGCAAAAGAAATCCCAGACGACGTAGACCACAAAGTAATGGAAATATTGAGAATTTCTTGGCTTTGGTACCGGGCGCAGTTACTCAAAACGACCATTAGAAACGAACATTAGCAGAAAGACGACGACGAAAAATGAAAAAAAAAAAAAAAAACAAACTAACGAACCTTGACAATTAAGTTTGCGCCACACTGCCAAACCCAATTGGAATTCAATGTGCATGCAACGCCAGCAGCAGGCAGCAGCAGGCAGCCGCAAATGACGCTGATGATGCTCCTCTCATCCTCATCATAATGAAGTTGCTGAGTCTGGAGTTGGAGTCTCGCTGTCGTTTGCTAATTCCCCAACAAATGTTTGTTGTTGCGGCTTCTTCTTCGTCTACATGTGTTGGTACAAATAGGCAACGACTCCTAGCTCGAAAGTCGCGTGATGATGCGCCAAGTGGAAAAATCTCGTTAAAGGTCGTGTCACAAATTCAGCAACAGCCACAAAAAGGGGGACAATGCCATTGGAGCTGCCGCCAAGTGCCGAAAAAAAAAAAAAACAAAATGCAAACTCGTGCCGCAGCTAACACAATAAATTTTCTCTTTCAACTTGGTGGCGGGCAACCAGGCAAATCTTCGAGAGCTGCGTAGTTGGGTGGCCACAGATTACAACAGCTAACAACCACGCTGGACTTGTAGATATGCTGTAAATGGTAGCAAAAGTAATCAGAATAAATTTGTCCCGGGCTATTTTTGGGTGGATACCGGTTCGTGGGAAGGGGGATGAGGAGAAAGGCAGTAAGATTTATGAAGTTGATGTATTCGGGGTGATCTCTTAAACGTAGGCGAAAGCCATTTTGTCAAGACTGATGAGGTACGCTTTGTGATTGTATCTCTAATGGAATATGTTAACCTCACAATAAGTAAGAAATGTACTGAATTTTGGTACAAACTCTTTCTTTCTCTGTTGATTCCATCGCCATTTGACTATTTCCCTTTTATCAGAGCTTTCTGTTTTCTTGTTTCGATCTGTCAAACTATTAAATATAGTCTTTTAAGGTAAAGGTCTTAAGCATCCGGTTTGGTTCACATAGCGATTTTTATACCCGTTACTCATAGAGTAAAAATTGTACTCGTTTGGCTTCATGGCAAGGTCTTTATGCAAAATTTGCATCAAAGAAGTGCGCAAAATGTCCAATTGTTGAGATCGATGGCAAGTTGACGTCGATGGTTGTTCTCGCACATCTTCAGCAACCGCAGCAATGTTTTTTTTTCGAGCCGCTCGGTCGAGCCGCAACATTCCAGTTTCACGAGCTCGCTTCACGAATCGATCCACAAATTGAGTTTTCGTAACATTTTTTTTGTTAAATTTTTTTTCAAATTTCGCACAGTTTCTAGTAAGGAACGGAGGACAGGTATATTAAGAGGCCGTAGGGCAATCACAGGAGATGTACGGGGTCACGTGTTCTAAAATGGTTAATAAGTCATCTCTAAAAGCTAAGTCCATCTGGCATCGCTAAGGATCAATTTGGCCTATGAGTGGTCTCCCTTCTGGAGAGTCAATCGGGCCATCTTCATTTAACCGAATCGGATAAAAGTTATCTTAGCGAATCGTTTAAAATTCAAAAATTTGCATTTATTACACTAGGCAACAAGGTCCAGTATTAAAGGGCTGGTGGTGATTCTAGATAATTTTCTGTGCTGAACACGAATCTGTTTTCAGAAGTACTCTATCTCGTCGAGACTTTTAGTAATGAGCTTAAAGTTGCAAAAAGTACCTATTTTGAACATTTTCAGACGCGTTTTGTGGGGAACCTATACTTTTAATTTAACTTTTTTTGATAATATCGTAAATTACTATTTCTTAACTTTAAAATAAACTACCCCAAAGAATTGTACGATTTTTTTAAGCAAAGATATATCATTTTGAATACATAGTCTCGATAATACAAAAAAAACAAAACTTTCTACTGCACAAAAGTATGCCTTGCAGAAACAGTAAAGCCGGCTAGTAATTTGTATAAAATTTCAATTAAAATTTTCAACAAAACCCATTGCATACATTGGGGCGCCAACAATATATTGGGTTTTTGTGAACTTTGATACAATTACTAAAAATTGTATATCTTCATTGGAAAAAATCGTAGAATTGTTTGGGATTGTTTATTTCAAAGTAAAGTAGTTGTTCTTTCCGATAATTTCGAAGAAAGTCAAAACAAAAGTAAAGTTTCTCCACAAAACGCATATAAAAAGCTCAAATTAATAAAAATCTTGACGTGATGGACCATTTCTGAAAACGGATTCGTGTTCAGCACACGTAAATCATCTAGAATCACCACCGACGCTTTAATATACTGAAAAAATTCTAATTTGGTTGCCTTATGCTATTTTCTGGAGGTAAGTTCGTCAGTATAATGAACCGAACCGAAACATTTTGCTTCGTGGTTTTGGTATCGATTCAGCATTTTGGAAAGAACGCCGATTTGGTT
>JBAMBO010001922.1:0-62848 GCA_037044535.1 Lordiphosa magnipectinata
TGGTTATTTACATATTTGTGCAAAAAACGACCACAACAACATATATACATAAGCTCCTTCGTTTTTTTGTCAAACGTGTGTTCCACCTACCCCAGTACTCCCTCACCTATGCGATACATTTAGAAACAGGACTTCCCACCATGTTACAATATACCATGCAAATACATTTCGAATACATTGCCAAGACCATGCGAATGCCATTCACTCGTCTCCCAAGAGTTGTTACAACGTATCTGCTTGAGACCAAAACGCAGTTTTTCCGCATTTGGGAATCCATTGCACTGGAACACAACATCAGTTGCAATCTGAACGATTTTAACACATGGAGCGTTTGGCAAGGCCAACTTCTACGAAGTATTGACACCAGAGAGAGAGCCAGTTTCGAAGCAGAAGCTCGAGCTAGTCAGTCCCGCATTACCTACAGACAACTGCAATACAACCTTTCGACTAGGAATTACTTGCAAGATGAACTCGAATCCGCAATCATATCGGTTATTTTCCGAGCAAGAACCGAACTAATGCGTTTAAACTATACCCCGTACAGTACCACGCCCAGCCAATGCACACTCTGCAATACCGGAGAGAGGGAGGACACTGAACACTTTCTTGCCTGGTGCCCCATACTGAACGAACTCAGGATTCTGCACTTTGGAAAATCAGCGCTGTAGCGCCAGGAATCACACGCACTGCTGAACGGAAGCAATTGGCGCTCCCTTACTTCCTACTTGCGGGAGAGCCTGCAATATCGCAGAGGCTTCCTTATAGACTACGGTGATATGTGATCTGGAAACCAGGAAAGCATCGAGTCACATTTGCTAGGCTAACGGCTAACTGCCACAGCCTGTATATTATTGTCTATTAAAACTTTTTAAATTGTTAAACTTCAGAATTAGTTCTAAATGTAAATCTATTCCAAAAAAATTTAAAAATAGAAAATAAATCATAATACTACTACTACATTTGTTTGCTTTACTGCTTAAACTTACCTTGTGAAATCCATTAATTTATCTTCAGCACGTTGTCTGGGAAAGTGTCTTCAATAGCATTTACTATCAACTAAGTACTGATGTGTTTCAATACACTGCCATATTCGGCATGCTTCGTATCACATAAGAGCATGACTTCAACTTTTCGATCTACTGTTCCTTGACATACAAATTTTGTAGTTTCAAATTAATACTTTTGCGTATCAAATTAATATTCTAAATATCAAAATAATACCCAAAATATCAATTCGATACTCTCTAGGCTCATATTGATACAAAAAAAAATAATACTAGTTTCAGTTTTTTTGGATGAGCTTACGAATGAAACGTACGTAACTCAAGAAATGCTCATATAGACTCGATCGAAGTTAATACAACCTTGCAGCTTGCATAATTTATATAAATTAAGGTTTTAAATGATTTTCTTCGAACATTCTCAGCTGAGTTATTTTCCAAACTCAGCAATAGATGGCGCCACTACTTTGAGCATTTGCTTGCCAGTTTGTTATATGGCAGCTATACGATATATTCATCCGATTTGGATCAAACTCGTCAATATTGTGTGGAAGCCGATAATATTCATAGCTGGAAAGCTTAAAGACGCTACCATTGAAACCAAAAAAGTTTTTCGCACTAGAACTAGTTTTTCAACCGATCGTTCCTATGGCAGCTATACGCTATAGTCATCCGATTTGAATCAAACTTGGCTGAGTTGTGTGGTAGCATAAAGTATTGATCAGTAACAGTTTTGAGAGCGATAGCAATGAAAACAAAAAAGTTTCTCCTACTAAGACTTTTTCTCTGAACTAACTTTTGTATGGCTGCTATTCTATATAGTTGTCCGACTTTCATCAAACTTGTTGAAATTATGTGAAAGCATAGAAAACTGATACATACGAGGTTTGGGGACGTTTGCATTGAAAACAAAAAAGTTTTTCTCACTACAACAAGTTTTTCGACCGATCGTTCCTTCACAGAAAGAAATAATGATATGATCTGGGGCTCAATATTATATTTTTTCATATCAATAAAAAGCCGATATGACACACTTGACATTGACCTGTTCGAAAATATCAAAGTGAAATTTTCGACCATATCAAAATAATATTTTCTTAAGATCAAATTGTAATTTATTTGGCGACCTTTCTAATGTTTAATTAATGTGTTAAAAGTTGCGTTTGTTCACAACTTGTAAACAACTTATGCATTGTGCCACCAAAAAGAGCTGGTTGCCTGCCTATACAGAACTGTTTCATCGTTATCCCTAACGAATCTTCATCAAATTGATATTTTTTAATTTAATTATTAAACAAAGAAAAAAATGAATTAGACTATTATATTGGTACTATTATTTATTGTTTTATAGAAACAGAAAAAGAACGAATTTATAATGTTTTGACCCTGCCTTGATAAGGGATCGAACTCGGGACTATTTGCACCTTATAAAATTGGCATGGCATCTTATCGCACTGCGCTATCGGGCATGCGTGTGGTCACATGGCTGAGAGCCTACTTATATATTTCTTTACGTTGCTTGAAGTTTCGATGTGAAACACTATTTGTCTCTTTCCTTTTTCTCATTTTCTATACATCCCTTTCCACTTGTGAGAGTTTCGAAAATTAAAAAGATATCCTTTTGACCTTTTCTAATATCATTTGACAAATTGATATATATGTTTCAAAAGAAACTTTATAGCTTAGAAATGATATGAAAAAAATGATATATGACAAAATGTCAAACTAACCAGCTCATATCAAATTGATATGGATCTTATTTTTTTTCTGTGTATGGCAGCTATATGCTACAGTCATCCGATCCGGCCGGTTCCGACAAATGGCAGCATATTTGCACCTAACGACTTTGGTTAAGATAGCTTCAAAACTAAAGGAGGAGATAGCATAGCAACAGACGGACGGACAGATGGACATGGCTATATCACCTCAGCTCGTCATGCTGAGCAAAAATATATATACTTTATGTGGTCGGAGATGCTACCTTCTATGAAGGTACAAAGGGTATAAAAATAAATTCTTGGCTTTATCGCCCTCAAAAGGCCCAGACGAGCTTCTTTCAATCTGTTGGCGTGTTTGCTTGAAATTTTCACACAAGAGAATTAATCAAATTAAGCCCCATGGAAAATAGAATAGGAGTCATTGAATATACCTCATTTGGTGGCAACAATATTAGCCCACTTGAGCATTTAAAAAACTCTTAAAATAAAACTGTATAATTATAAAAGAATTATCATAATCCAAGCAATTGCATTCCATGCCATAAATTTCTAATTCACGATTCGTGAATTATGCAACACAGAAACACTCGCGAGCGCTCCTCAATTAATCCAATACTTCGTATATGGGCCAAATTTAAAACATAGAGGCAAATTGCATTTCATTTCATATTGTACCACCCGTGAGTTTGTATGCGCCAAGGTGGGGAATACCTCCGTAGCGATGGTGAGGCCACTGCCACCGTTACATTAACACTTAAGAGGCAAGGCGTCTGTCTTTATACTCATGCAACATTGCAATTAATTAAATTTTATTTTTAAATAATTGTTTTTAATTAAATTTTTAGTGTTTTTGCGCAAATTCATGCAACCGAGCAAATAAAGATGGGCAGGTGAATGCGCACATATGTACGTCCATGCATTTGTGTTTTGTGGGTGTGTGAGTCTTATGATCATGCAATCATTGAATCATTCAAGTGTGTGCCGGGCATTATGATGCAGTGGATTTCTACATCTTGGCTAAAGTCAGAGGCTAATGAAAATCGCTTTCCAAAAATTGCAACGCCTTCTCGTGGCGAGCATTCAACTCCAACTGCCAGCCGACCGGTGATATAACAAATGACAGCCGGACACTGAACCTGAAGACGATGCTGGTTAATTGGAGCATGCGAATGCCAGTCAGAGATGCAGTGCAGCGCAGCGTTGCACCAATTTCCAAATGCATCAGGGCCAGGCTAACTAACTGTTTTGCCCAAAATGTGACTGAACTCATACATAAACATGGCCCCGTGTCCAGCTCCATCTCCAACTTGGGAACAGACATATTTTGTTTTTTTTCGGGGGCTTGCGTGCAAAGTGCGATGATCTTGCGGTGAAATTTTGTGCTCAAGCGGTTAAATTGGTCAGTGAGCAAAAATGCACAAAAGGCAAGACCAAATGAAATAAAATCACTTGCTCGAAATGTGTGCTTGATTAAAAGGCCATGGCCACTTCCAGCACGTTTTTTTTTTGTTTTTTTTTTAACGGCCGCCGGGTCCGCTTTTGGCGACCAGGAGAAAGGTTGATTTTGATGTGAAATATCACTTTGATACGAGAGTGCAGTATCACCATCAGTCCCTTGGCAACTTTCTTTCATGCTAACCACCGGCTGACCAGCATTATTTGGCCAATTTAAAGTGGCATCAATTATTGCGAAACCATCCATTAACTGACCAGTTATCCCTCATTTTGTGATCGCTTATCTCGCGGTGTACATATAAAACAAAAAAAAAACAAAAAAAAAAATCTACAACCACATCCTTATCCTCATTCTCATCCTCCTTCTTGACATTGCCCTTTGCGGCTTGTGCCATTTTTTGCAGCCACTGAAATTGAGGTCACGCATGGAGGTTCGGACATGGAAAGTCATGGGAAGAAGAGGTAGACTTCTTGACAGACTGTGGAGAATGCAGCGAAATGGTTGTCTTAAAATGTACTTGCGGTACATCGACATTTGTACTTGGGCTATCAATATTTGTCACCCAAGGTACTAGAAAATCCTAAAAACCCTTTGTCAGGAAAGGGGAAATTAGAAAGAATAATTAAAAATGAAAGGTCATCAAACATCAAGTAAAAGTAAGTGGATAAATATTGGTGCAAAATGGAAGAACTAATCAAGAGATAAGGGAGGAAAAATAAACATGTAAGACAGTTGGTCAAGCCCGACTGTAAAATACTCTGCACCACACTCAAAAAACTTTTCTTCCTAGATTTTAGGAAACGGTTAGCTTTAAATGGAAATATGGACTATAATTAAATAGTTCAGGTTATTTTTTACCTAAACAGCTCAAATGTGGACTATATCGTAAAATTTAGGCAACTCCCTTGGGCCTTAAGTTGCGTGCTTAAAGAGTGTTGTTTTCTTTATGCACTCCTTTGCTAAAGCTTTTTAATCTATCGCTAAAATCTACTGTGTTTCCGAATCTTTGGAAAGAATCTTATATCATTCCTCTTCATAAAAAGGGCGGAAAATCTGATATATCCAATTTTAGGGGTATAGCCAAGCTTTCCGCTATTCCAAAATTATTTGAACAGACTCTAACCTCATCCTTAAACCTCTATTGTAAATCGATTTTATCACCTTTCCAGCATGGATTTACAAAGCGTCGGTCAACTAAGACCAATTTGCTTGAATTTACCTCAATGGTTAACGATGGATTTCTTTTAAAAAATCAAACTGATGTCATCTACACCGACTTCAGTGAAGCATTTGATTCTGTGAACCACGATCTTCTCCACTTTAAGCTTGATCGTTTAGGATTTCCTTCCTCTTTTCTGCTTTGGATTTCGTCCTATTTAAAAGATAGAACTCAAAAAGTTCTGCTTCGCTCTAATACTTCAAAGCCTGTCTTTGTCACTTCTAGTGTGCCACAAGGCAGCCACCTCGGCCCTTTGTTACACTCTGTACCGAAGGTACATAGAGTATATTAAGTTTGTGCAAAAGTATGTAACAGGGAGAAGGAATCGTTTCCGACCCTATAAAATTATACATTCTTGATCAGCTTCAACAGCCGAGTCGATATAGCCATGTCCGTCTGTCCGTCCGTCCGTATGAACGAAGAGATCTCAGATCTCTGACATGTATGGGACATATGTTTCTTATACTTGCAGGCAGATCAAGTTTATTTTTTAATTTTTGCCACGTCCCCTCCCTCCCCCGCAATTTGGAAAAAACGTCATATCTCCCACAGTTTTGATGATAGATTGTTCGTACCTTCTAGAGATATCTAGTTGTCAAAATTAAAATTGATCGATTTGCTGAAGGAATCATAAAGATCGGATGAACGATACTCAAGTTATGAGCAAAAAACGGCCTGCTAACACCCCCCACCCATAACCACAACTTTCCGTTCAAGAGAGGCAATCTTAGTGAGAGAAACTTAGAGAGCAAACCGCGTTGTGCGCTACGAGAGAGAGAAACTTAGAGAGCGAACCGCGTTGTGCGCTCTCTAAGTTTCTCTCTCTCTCACTAAGATTGCCTCTCTTGACTCGTGAGCAAATGCGAGGGTAGTAAGGGTACAGAGTATGTTATAGTCGGGCTTGACCGAATTTCTTTCTTGTTTTTTACTCTTTTTATTAATGATCTCCCCACAATACTATCTTATTCTCTGATACTTATGTACGCCGATGATGTAAAACTTATTTTATCTTTTAACTACCCGACGCATTCCATCAGACTGCAAGATGATTTAAGCTCCTTGCAGTCCTGGTGCTTGATTAATCAATTACACCTTAATTGCTCCAAGTGCATGTTTATGACTTTCCATCGTTGCAAACCTTCGCTGGCTACCTATACGATTGGCAATGAACCCTTGGAACGAATATCTACAGTCGTTGATCTTGGAGTTCTTTTTGACCCAAAATTATGTTTTAATCCTCTTATCTCCTCTATTGTCAATAGGGCGAAATGTGTACTTGGATTCATTAAACGTTGGTCGAAGGAATTTAATGATCCATACACCACAAAGCTTCTGTATACTGCTCTAGTTCTAGAATACTGCTCGTCCGTCTGGTGTCCGCAATATAAAAAGTATATCGATCGAATTGAATCAGTTCAAAAGCAATTCTTGCTTTTTGCCCTACGTGGCTTAAATGGGGACCCTAACCTTCGTTTACCAACGTACTCCAGCAGACTGTTGTTTATTGACCTTCTTTCGTTAGCTAACCGTAGAACAGTCTTAGGTGTTTCATTTCTTCATAAGCTAATTATCGGTGACGTAGATTCTTTTGATCTTTTATATCGCCTTAACTTTTCCGTTCCTTCTAGGAAACTATTTACCTTTTATCTTGTCTAAATGCATAACTGATTATGCCTAGCATAATCGTTTTCGGGCTTTATGTAAGAATTACAATGATCTCAATTATCTGCTCTTAACAGAACTCTCTTTCTATAATTATCTCCGGGGAAATCTCTGACCACTCCCAGCTGTGAGTAGGGGCATAGCTTGGCGGACTGGCTAAAAAATCCTCCCCAACCGGGTCAGAGATTTTGATTTAATGTTTAAGGTATGCTGTATATAAATGTACATTTGATAATATTTTCGCCAATTTGTATTATATCCTAATTTGATTTGGTTACAACACTAGAATTAAAACTAGTTTTTCATGCCCGTATAGAAATTCCGAAAATAATTCGCGTCAATATGGGTCTCATCGAGATCAGTATTTTGATCCACATACGTGCGATTTTAATACGGTATGGTTTAATGCTGTTGGTCATTAAGCTCCTAGGACCGATGTTACCCCGCTAGTGCACCCATCGATTGCTAAAATCGATTAATAAATACCGAAGAATTGAAAAAATGTCAGTCAGTTCTTTAGCCTAAGAATCGCATTCTTAGACCATTCTTATTACCTGTGTTCAAATGTCAATTCCTTATCTTTTTGTGAGTAAGTAAATCAGTCAGGACAAAGATTGCTAGCAGACCTTTAACTCCATAGCTAATAAGTTTTTAGTAATAACTAATTTAGTTTGACGTCTGAATTTCTTGCATTAAGTTTAATCGTAGTGCCTTTGTGCTTAATTGCTAAATAAAATCAAAGACTTCTGGACGACTTAACTAAAAATAAAGTGTATGATTATAAATTGTCCCTGCAACTGACCACGAGTAAAGTTTGAAATATTTTTTCGCAAATATTTTACATTAAATCTTCGTATGCGTTTTTTTAATTCCTAAATAAAATTGAAATAGTTGTCAATGAAATAAAATTGTATAATTTTCCAACCTGGAGGTATACAAGTATATATTCATTTTTGGTGGACCGGACCAACAGAAGTTCAGGTATGATATCACATGCTGTTTCATATATATTCATGTTCAAATCATCTTTTTCCTTAAGAAACTTACTACTTGCCAATTCAATTTGGTTTGCAGCTTATTTTACTTCATATCCAAATGCAGGTGATGATAATGCCGCAATTTTTCTAATTCTCCATGGAATATTCATACAAACAGCACGTCGCACTGTTCGCAAACCAAATAACAAAAAACTGAGCGTAAAAATTACGATCGCAGACTAAAGAAATTTTTCACGTGTTAGATCACTAATATAAAATAGGTCTCCAAACCAATTTTATATTTTTTGTTTTAATATAAACCAGGCATGCCCAAAAGCAGCAAACGACAGAGCACTCACCAATACTCACAAAGATAAGCACCAATACCAATAATGAAATTGTTGTTGGTCAGTTTGCTTGCGCTCGCAAACACCAATCAAAGAAGAGAACAAAACCTGTTTTTGTTCTACGCGTCGCATACACACGAACTCGTTAACATGTGTGTCGCTTCGTATGCCTCGCGCCCTGCATGTATACGATCATTGATTTCCTATGTTCCGTGCAAATACAATAACAAAACGTACCCAAAGAGCATACGGCTGGGCATCGCTGATATAAACCCTATCGATTCTAATACCACTATTGTTTTCGTGATCAATGATTAGAAAATGAAACGGGAACAGTAAGAAAACATTTTCACTTTTTATTCACCGACTTAACAAAATTAAAAACTTCCAAAACAAAATTCAAAGAAATGTAAATAACAATTGTTTATATACACAAATATAAAAAAAATTAACTTATAATGGGGTTTTGCGACCTGTTTTTGATTTAGTCAAAGTTTTGGTTTGTGCTGGCTCAAAGGTCAGGATTGATTATAATTTAATACAAATCAATACCAACTATAAGGAAGTTTCCAAGGCCGAGTTGCGAGTCTTAGTCTCTCCAAGGTCTCCCATAGCAAAATTTATTTGTTGCTGGGACTTCGGGACAGAGAAAACCTTGCCCTCCCCACGATTACTGCCACACAATGGCCGAATAAATTCCTGCCCCCCTTTCTTCTATGCCACAGCCACGCCGCCGGCCTTCCCAGTGAGACGTCGCGGAAAACCCAAGGACGGTGCACTGGAAAGACCCGAAAGCGTCCAACACCCACGCCGCGCACGCAGAGTTCCTTCTTGAAAACGTGTACGGGCAGTCGTTGGTCGCCCGGTGGAGTCTGGATCTTTAGTTTCCACCGGAGGAGTTAGCAGCCGGTTTGCGCATTTACCCAAAACAAGTACACGGGAGTGGTCGATTTGTACACTGTTAATAACTTAACAACCTTTATTCATACTTTGGTCCCTTCCTGTTGCCTCCTAACCGCACTTTTTGTCAAAGTCCCTACTCCTGTGTACTGAGGCCCTAGCCAACTTACCCGTTTCTTCCGTTCGTCTGTCCCTGATGCTTCTGGATCTCGCCTCCCCACGCTCACTTCTGCTCGGGTCACAGGTGGGGCTCCTCTTGCTCCGTTCAATGCTGCTTACTTCACTTCGACTTTTACACTTTCTTCTCTCGATTAACTGGACTTTGCCGCTCCCGATTCATAACACGTCCGTCCGTTTCTAGTCGCCAAACTCTTAAAATTAGGCAATAGAAAGCATAAGTATTTTTTATCACCATAGGATATAAAATCTTAAAAGTTTAAGGTATGTTCCTACCACATTTTTGAAAATTAAGAAACCTTGAATTTTAGATAAATGCTGTATCATAATTTGATCAAATATTGTACCTAAAAACTAATGTTTAAACTACCTCTGATAAGGAAATAATATGCTTGAAATAAAGGTAATTTATACCTGAGCTTTAGAACTTAAAATGCCTAAATTTTGGGTAATTCTTACGCAAAGAAAAAAAATATGCAAAAGCTGCACGAAAATGTTTGATTTCTACACGTTTTTACCGGGATTTTCAACCTATAACGTTTGTGTAGCTTTTCTGCAGGCCGCGTTTAGAAATGAGAAAGATAAACGCGACGTGCTGAAAAGCTACACGAAACATGTAGGATTTTAATATCTAAACGCGCCGTGCAGAAAAGCTACACGCCACGTGTTTTTTTGCTCATAACTTGAATATCGTTCATCCGATCTTTATCATTCCTTCAGCAAATTGATAAATAATTTTGATTACTAGATATCTCTAGAAGGTACGAACAATCTATCATCAAAACTGTGGGAGATATGGCGTTTTTTCCAAATTGCGGGGGCGGGAGGGGGCGTAGCAAAAATTGAAAATAATCTTGACCTGCCTGCAAGTATAAGAATTATATGTCCCATACATATATGTCCCTCTATCTCTTACCATTTCTGAGATCTGTTTGTTCATACGGACAGACAGACAGACGGACATGGCTATATCGACTCGGCTGTTGATGCTGATCAAGAATATATTTACTTTGTAGGGTCGAAGATGATTCATTCTGGCTGTTAAACGTTTGTGCAGAAAAACGCTACACGCCATAAGAACGCTACACGTTTCGTGCAGAAAACCTACACGTCGCGTGTGGAGCTCAGTTTTCTAAACGAAAAATGTAAGAATTCAGTACTGATTTAGAGCTATATTTTTTTTGTTTAGAATTTACACAACCTAAGCCTACACGTTCGTGTGGTATTCAGATTGCTGCATGAAAAATCTAGACGTTATTTGGAAATAAGCTGATTTTGCATTTGCCCACGTGGCATTTAGCTTTTCAACACGAGGCGATTAGATATTGAAATCCTACACGTTACCGTGTAGGATTTCTGCACGTCGCGTGTAGCTTTCTGAATTCTACATTTTGGGTGTGTGATTTAGCAGGGCGCAATACGTTTCGCTTACCTTTGAAGTTTCTACATCCGCCGTGCAGCCAATTTTGGTTTCTCTGTGTACTTCTACTTAACCTGGCAGACATTTGATCAATCGTCGGTTGGGTTATAGACGGATCCTACATTGTGGGGTTCGAAGACTCAGTCATCGTTGTTGTATACAACTTTAACATCACCCACCCCCACATATTTAGTTCATTAAAGTCTTTCTGAAAAACAAAAAAAATTTCAATATCAGCCTTATCTGGGAATCGAACCCGGGATCTTTTGCACTGAACGAACAAAAAGGGTTGCACTGCACCAACGCACACTTTTGTAGCCACAAGTCTTACATGCTACTTATACTTTTCTGTGCGATGTATGAGTGTAGTTGAGTTGAGCCAAAGATTACACAATAAATCGATCGGACATCTCATACATATCCTTTGGTCGTGCTCATTTCAAGAACTTTTAGAACATTTTTATGCCAAATTTTTGAGAATATAATTAATTTCGATTTTAAGACTGCTTAATTTCTTAACAGAGCTTCTTCCTCAGTAAAATTAAAAATGCAGTTCTTAGAAAGTTTAAGAACTAGTTTAGCCACAGGATGAAAGTAGACACCTGCGCTATTCAGGCATTTATTAGACATTAACCCAACACTTAAAAATTTTAAGCACCGATCATAACAATTTTATGTATGGCACATTTCCCTTTTTTTTTTGCAATAAAAAAAATTTTTCACACACAATTCACTAGGAACAACTTGACCAGAAGAAAGCTCTGGCGGCTGCTGCATCTCCTGTCCAAGTCTTGGGAATAAAGAAATTAACATGTTGCCACAAAACTGCAGTTATGCCCTGAAACAACCAACAAGGCAGCAGCAGCACCACCAACAACAACAACAACAACTACGATCGGCCCACGGGCAACGGCCAACACATTTAAGAAATGCGCCCAAAATATGCCGAGAACAAGGAAATGTTTACTTTGGCAGTTAACATACCGGGTCCAAGTGGCCGTTGGCCAATAATTGCGGCCCAAAACGAAGAAAAAAAACAACAACTCCAGCATTGACCGAATGCTGCACGCATAAATTTAGCCTTAATTGGCTTTAATATTATGTTGTCAGTAAAAAAAAAACTCCGAAATCAGCAAACGCCAATCAAAAAGGGACAAAGGAAGACTTGCCAAATGTGGCACGTTTTCGAATACCGCGGTGTTGGGCTTAATCAGCGGTTTCCACGCAATTGCCGAAAAAAAAACAAAAAAATGCACCGAGCGGAAAATATGTGCGTACATATGTGAAAGTAAAGAACAGGCCCTTAAATAAGACCCGATGACTGTGATTGCCAAGATGATGATGATGATGATGGGGCTGTCTTTCCCCTTCCTATTCCCATCGTATAGCCCTTTTGGCCTTTTGGCGCATTAACGGCTAGGCAGGGGGAAAGGCGCTGTTTTTTTTTGGGCTCCGGTCAGGTTCAATGCCACCCAATGCGATACGAGAAACAAAAACAAACTACCAAATTTACAAAAAAAATAAAAAAGATAAACAAAACAAAAACGTTTATATAGCGATTATGAACGCTCTCCGTGTTTCGGGCAGTGTGTCCAGCGCCTATTAGAGTATTAGTGCTAGAGATGAGAGCGTGATGGTCGTATGAAAACAAGACTTAAACCGAACCGGTTCGAAACCAGAATTTCAGGTTTTTATTTACTACGAACTGAACCTTGAACAGAACCACGTAAGTCAAATAGCTAAACCTGAGCCAGTTCCGAACCAAAATGGTCCTTTCAGTTCAACAAAAAGTACAAACAACTAAAAATCTAATCTCAACTTTAGTTGTTGGCAGTAAAACTTTGAGTTACGTTAGTTTGCTAAAAGAATCATAAACGCCAGTCAAAAACTCCTAAACACTTTGGCAAATACTAAGCTTATCTTTATTTGAAGCTCGCTTTTTTGTATGCAAAAGTCCCGTTATTTAATACGGTTGTGTATATTTATCGAGTATTTCATTGGGTTCGATCGGGTTCGATCCGGGGATCCGAATCTCTGCAAAAATGTTTTTGTTAGCAGCCCTGATTATTACTTATAACTAGAGAATCAAAACGGAGACCAAACCAGAACCCTTTAGCAAAATGAACCGATAAAAATTCCGAATTGAAATCAATATTTTGAATGATTTAAGAATCGTACATCGTACGGGTACAATTAAGGATTTGAGTTACTTCAGTTTTATTGCTTTCATTAAGGTTTTCTTCTGCGTATTTTATTTGGCCGTTACTTAAACTTTGTTAAGTAAAACTTTGGTTTTGCTTGAGGAGTATAATTACTCGATTTTTAAAAATTTCCTAAATCGGAGAATTGGCCAAAGTGAGAGACAATAATTCCACCTTTTTAAAATTCCTTATCGACGAATATTCTGTTAGGGTCATTGCTCAGGCGCCACCGGCATCCTCTGGTTGGAGAAGCTCCTCCTCCGAGTAGAGTCGCCCAAAGGATGGACCATAGTCCGACCCTCCGGAAATGTAGCCACAACGTTCCTCATTTGGTGGGGTACGCTCGACTTCCTGCTCCTGTTCGCTAGGCGTCTCTTCGTCTATGTTCGCCGCTAGGTTCGCAAGCGCATTGGTATCTGTTTTGTACACGTTCATAAAGACCCTTTGGAATCCATAATTGAGGACCCCTTTGCTCTTGGTGAGAGCGTCCACTGAGTCGTTATCGATTTGAAAGGTAACCAAAGTGGTTGCTCGGGTAGAGCGCTCCACTTAAAGGACCCTGCAGTTGCTAGTGGGGAAGCTTGGGTTAAGCAACCTCAGCGTCTGCAATATTTTTTCCGGTTCCGCAGGGTGGATGGGTAACCAAGCCCTTGCTCTCGGACATGATTGAATGTCCTTTGCATCCACTACTCTCAGCCGTGCGCCATAAGTACCAATCGTTGGTATCAAAACTAAAATAATAAGCCCCAAAAAAGATCTTTGCTTGCTAGGGGACTCGAACTAAAGACCTCCCCGTTCTAAGGCAACGGTCCTACCATCTGTATCACCGGGTTTTTTGCATGCGGCGTGCGTATCATATGACTGGATTCTTTACTCACACTTTATGCACCGTCCCGCGTGTAACCGATGGTGCATCGAGTTAAGTGGCCATGCCGTCCGTTTCCGGACTCGAGGTCTTGAGTTCGATTTCCAGACAAGTTTAAGTTAACAAATACATACTTTTATAGCCAACAGAAAAAATGCCATCTCTTTAAACCAGAGTCCGTCACATCCCTATCTAAAGTGTATACAACAGAGCTCAGCGGCAGCGACGTCGACACATTGACAGTATACGAGCTTATACTGCTCTTTTTTGCAACCACAAAGAAGTGCTAAATAAGTGCGCTCTCGAGTGGATAAACACACACACGCAACACCAAAATGAGCATGTGTGTTTTGCCGGCCCCTGCATTTAACACTAATAACAAATAAATGCAGCCATCTATCTACACTCAAAAAAATCAATCCATACGGTATTAAACCAATTCCAAACGGTATTGAAAACAGGGTAATCCCGGATATTCTTAACCCGATCATAAAAAGATTAATGTAATCCGACTATATTTAATCCTAAAAAGAATACATTTATCCCGGGGTAATGTCAAAAAGATGGAATTTAGCAAAAAAACAGTATCATTTTAAGCATGTTTAAGATTACTTTGAGCATGATTTGTAATATTGATTTCATCCCAGGAGAGATCCCTTCTTTTCCTCCTCCATATTCCATAGGACATCCTTATACACTTCTATACCCACACCAGTTTTGGTTTATTTAAAAGTTCTGAAAAACAAGGAAATATAAAAAATTGTAGGCACAACTGGAATTTGAACCCACGATCTTGCACGAATGATCACATTGTCGCATGTCCAAAATGGTACTTATATTTTTTCGCTATCGCTCCCTAATTTACGAACATGTGATATACAAAGGGATTGAAGTAAGCACATTTGGAATGATATTGGGTCAATCATTAAAAGCTTTAGTTGAGTAGAATATCCTGTAAATTGTGATTGAATTTTAAAGCTCATACCGGGCTTGCTCCATGATTAACAAGCAAGAAAGATGGTCAAGCCTGTAATACACTCTGTACCTGTAGTCGCAGCGCTGCTGCAGCGCTTTTTCAAAACTGACAAATAGATGGCGCCACTATTTTAAACAAATCAAAACAGATCTTTTTCGGGAACTGACTTTTACACCTTGTTTATACACAAAAAATTATCATGATAAATGCCCTTAAAAGTATGCAAACTTTATTTCCTTTAATAATTATCCATTTGATCAACCAAATTAATGGTCTGTTATGGCAGCATCATAAAAAATCCACATTGTTCATTCACTCAGACTGTCGGAACAGATGAAGGTGCTCAATATAAATTAGTGATTCGCCAAATAAATTAAAAATATTTTCCGGAATTATTATTATGTATAATCTTGGCATACTTAGAAGGGCATTTATCATGATATTTTTTTTGTGTATAAACATCCGATCTTTATCATTCCTTCGGCAGATCTATAAAAACTCTTGATAACTAAATGTCTCTAGAAAGTACAGAAGGTACATCTAGTGTTTGGAAATTGAACTATTCATAATTTGACTTTACAAACGTCAAATGTCATTCGGAAAGCGACTAATATTTAGTAAAAACTTTGACATTTACGAAATAGGTCGCTATTCGCTTGAAGAAAGTTGGGAAATATTAAAAACACATTTCCAAAGTGGTGAGTCCTCGACTCAAACTGTGCGAAATTTGAAAAAAAAAAAACCTTTAACAAAAAAAATGTTCCGAAAACTCAATTTGTGGATCAATTCGTGAAACTGGAATGTTGGTGGATAAACCAGCCCGTGTACGTACTCGTCCCGTGCGCTTGACCGAAAACATTGCTGCGGTTGCTAAAAATGTGCGTGAACAACCATCGACGTCAACTCGCCATCGATCTCAACAATTGGACATTTCGCGCACTTCTTTGATGCGAATTTTGCATAAAGACCTTGCCATGAAGCCATACAAAGTTCAATTGGTGCAGCAGCTAAAGCCAACTGACCATCCAAATCGTCTACAGTTCGCAAATTGGGCGGAAGATCGTTTGGTCGAAGATGGTAAGTTTTACCGAAAAATCATCTTTTCGGATGAAGCACATTTCCACCTCGGTGGTTATGTTAATAAACAAAATTGTCGCATTTGGGGCTCAGAAAATCCGCATATTGTCGTCGAGAAGCCAATGCACCCACCACGTGACTCGTGGTCTCGAGGCATCATTGATCCATTTTTCTTTGAAAATGAAGAAGGAGCCACCGTGACCGTGAATGGTGAATGTTAAGTGATCGGTTCTTCAAGGAAATTGAAGCGGAAGACTTGGACGATATTTGGTTTCAACAAGACGGCGCTACGTGCCACACAGCGCACGCCACTACGATCTTCTGCGCCCTATCTTCGAAAATCGAATAATCAGCTAATATAGAGATGCGAATTGGCTGCCAAGAAGCTGTGATCTGACACCGTTAGACTATTATCTTTGGGGAGCGGTCAAGGACAAAAATCGATACGCGATATGTTCGAAAAGACCCACAAAAAAAGAGTAGAGTTAGGGGATGCGGTATGTTGCCCGGTTTCAAAACACCACCAACTCGAATGCTGCTGTGCTGCTGCTGCCTCGCTTAGATTTTTGGTTAATGTCAGAAAACCATTTGATTCCAAGAGTTATGCAGATATTCATAGCATTATCTAAGGCTGTTTTACAGTTACCGAAAATTTACTCACGTGTTTATCTCTAATTCAGCTACTTGTGCGGCTCATTTATGCACACATTCATACAAATATTTTGATATGTATGTATATGATCTATGTGAATATGTATGGGTATGTAGGCTGGTAACAGCAACAACATCAAAAGTTAATTATGCGCGCTCGCGAATCGTGACATTGCATAATGGCAGCTGCAAGTGGCCCAGGCCGGACATGCAAGGCGCCGCCACCGTCGCCGTCTCCTGTCTTAGCCAATCCCCAGTCAAAGGTGGTGGTGTATGTATATGATGGCCATACAAACACATGCATATGCATGTTTCTAGGTATTTAACCACACCTACATGGGCTAAGCCTGGCCTGGAAATTGATTATTTGGCCTAACGGCGCGTCGTCGTCTAGCCTTCCAGCAGGCATCAGAGCAGCATTAGCTCATCAGCATCCACCCAGCCATTGTTGATATGGGCTACCTTACACACTCACCCGGGGACTGGACACACAACTGTTGCCCAAATGTCCAGTTGTACAACTAGAATTTTTGCGGCCAACCTTATCTTTGCACAATTGCCGACATTTTAAAGGTGTGTTGTTCGGCTGGCGCTTTCCACCAACTCTCCTAGGCCAGGCAAAAAAAAAAAAAGGAAATAAGTTAAATAAAAAAAAAAAATGAAAAATAGTTTTCTTTTTTAGGTTATCGCTTTTAACAACTCGCGTACATGGGGCTCTCTTTTTGTCATAGTCATATAATAAAGGCGTTCCGTTTCCAAGCTCAGAAATTGTCCAACGTCTATATTTGGTGGACTTATGTGTTGTTGGTGTGTGTGTGTGTTGCAACTTGGTCAGCAGAGTCTTGTTCGAAATGGGAGTAGATGCAATGCTGACCCGATTCGGTTTTGTCATGACATGTGCAACGGAGCTTATCCTTAAGAGTTGTTAGACATTCCCAAATGTACGGGTCAGTTGGTCAAAGTTCAAAATGGTTTCAATGGAAGAAATGATAAGCATTTTAGAGATAGGAATAGATACAAGTATAAACAATTTTTTTTGTACTACCGACTGACTGACTTAAGACCTGCATATGAGACAGTCAGTTGCTTTTGTATTGTAGAAGCTTACTACAAACAGATTTTGTAAATGTTCACACTAAGTTCCAAAAATTTTGATGTACGCTTTGAAATTGATCCCAATTTTATTATAATAAAAAAATGCTGTTTCTGATTGTGGACTATTTTACATTAATTTTGCATCCAGTCGAGAAATCTATATCGGTCAAGTGACCTTCCTTTTAAGTTTGACAGAACTTCCGGCGAGGAGCTATGACATTTTTGGCGAATATTCTCTGAAAAAGAAAAAATTGGTCTAATGGTTCAGGATTTTCCTCGGGAACGTATCAGAAATGTATAAAATTAAAAAGGATGTGTTTAGAATTGATGTGGTTATCGCATCTGCTTCCACATTTTGGGTAGGTTCAAAACAAAACCCCAAGGCAGGTGCAAGAATGGTGGCTATTACGAGTAAAGCTTGGTACGGAGATACCCGCGAAATAGCTGCGAAATCAAAAACTCCATATAAAAAAAATGATTTCGCACGGATTTCAGGTTGCAGGTTGCTATTTCGTGAGTTGGTCTGGAGTTCAAGCGCGAAATTGCCACATCGATATCATCAAATGCCACCCGATGTCAACGTCTCACGAGATAGTCTATCGATAAGTGATTATTTCGAAGGTGTGAAATGTATGTAAACTATATTTTTCGTAATCACGTGTGGCGCGGTGAATTCAAATGAATGAAACTAAGTGTGAAACCAAACTTAACCATTTTGAATTGTCTTTTACAGAAACCATAGCTCCTCGTACAAGATGGCTAATGATGAGTAGCTTTGGCGCAGCTCTAAGTGATTTAGTTGTGGACGTCGGCGATTCTGTATGTCAAACGGATGAGCTGCACAACTTTTTAATGGTCGGACTTGGGATATCTCTTAATCTATGCCGTTCCATTAAAGGTACATAACAACGAGATACCATGGCCCAATCAGTCGAATCAGCCCCTTCCCTAGTCGTGTCCACAAAGCCCCATTTGCCTATTACAAATAAATTTAATGATGAACCTAAAAACCATTTAGTTATTTGCAATTTAGGTTTCTTTTACGTTTTACATCCGCCACCTCTTAGATATTTACTACAAATAAGGATTAACCACACACAGTCGAACCCTAATTGCCTTCATTGCCGCTTCTTACAAGTTTTCGCTGTTAATTAATTTAAATTTTCCCGCCAAGTCAAATTTGCAAACAAAACAACTAGAGATGATCGACGAAATAATGTGCAGAGATTTCGCACACATTTCGCAAGTATCTCCGTACCAAGCTTAAAATAAGTAAGTATATTTGTCTGTTGGGAAATTGCCTGGGGAAAAGTTTTTTGAGGCGTCGCACAGTGGTCCAGAATCGTTTTGCCTTGGACAAAATTCAGTAACTTTTGAACCGCAGAATATTTTGCATGCATTTTTTTTTTGTTTGATTAAAAATTGTTCTAGTGGTTATATAGTTAAGAGTTTATTAAAATTGATAAGGTAGTTCCGGAGGTATAGAGCACCAAAGTCAAAATTTAGTAAAATATGTTTCCTTTCAAGCATCTTTAAGCCATATTAATAAAGCTAGGGTGCTGATTTTTGGTCAGAATCTATATAAGGTAATGCTCATCTATTTTCCCAAAACTACAATTTAATCGGTCAAGGTTTAGGTACATTTTTTTTATTATTAAAATTTTTCACGCCTGGTGTTACCTTAATTGCCACATCATAATTGCCATACATAAATCCACAATAATTGGTGTAAGGTTCAAAATTTTTATCAAACTTACTTGTTTAGTTATTTCCAGATTTCTACCAAGTTTAAAGCCAATCGGACATAATTTTGAAATAGCTGCCATACAAAAATTAGATTTTTTCATACATTTTCGAGAAAAATTTAATAATGAAGATATTCGTTATGCAGCATGCATGTTACACAGAGCGGACGAGTAGTGAGCGGTTCTTCCCTTGCGAAATTGATTCGTATACCTCACGTTGCATATGTTACAATGATAATACGAGCCGTGTGCGAACGCCCTAAGACGTACACAAACAAACCTTGACCTGTTTTTTACATAAGTCACTTTTTCTCGAGTTGGGTCTCGATCGGTGTCGGCTAATGATATTTTCCTTAAGGGGGACATATTAGATTGTAAAATGAAGACAACTTTTGACAGCCTCGGAAAGTTTAAAAATAGGTGTAAAGTAGGTACCTGCGGCAAAAGCAATTGTTCACAAACTACAACTTTGATTTTGAAATGTTATATATTTATAAAAAGAGAAATAGTAGGATAGGTCCAACAAGTTTTTAATTTTTAAGATATGATAAGTCAAACTTGACTAATAAACCAAAATTTATGCATTTTTCGGATTGCAAAAAAATTGACTAAGTTTAGGCGGCTGTAACATTTATATTCGTAAACATATCAAAGCAATATTTTGGCTACCTTAATTTGTGTATTTAAACTGTCGATTTATCTAAAAAAAAAGTTGAACTTTTCAACAAAAATGAAATTAGGGTTTTGTCCAATCCGGGGCGCGGCTGGACCACTGTGCGTCGTCTTAATCTACTTCCTGCTTTCTTTCGTCTGCGCAGGAGTCTTCTGGCTAGTGTGTTGGGGTGACTTCTTAGTCACTCCACGTAATCACCTGCCTGTTTATTGATTACGTCACCAATCTTGGGCACACTGAGGTCATTCTCCAAATGGCTTGTGCACTTATACCAGGGTGCTCCCGATAGTCTAAGCAGACACCTTGACTGAAGGACACAGAGCTTTCTCAGATGGGATTTCGCAGCTATTCCATATACTTGGAACCCATATTATTATTATTTCGGAGTGAGAGCTTGTTTCTGCTATAGAGAAGTCATCCCACTTTCTTTACTCTGCCATATAGTGACCTTACAAGCGCTTTGATATGGGTTCCGTATGTAAGGCACTCGTACAGATATTTTCCCAAGTATTTATGTCCAGGTAAGCGACGTAATAGCTGATTGTTGAAGAATACGCCTGGACACTCATCATGACGAAGTGTATAAGTTACACTGACACATTTAGCTAGGTTAAGCTCAATGTTCCATAGTTTCGCCCATCTGCTGAATCGATATAAATATTGTTGAACGACATCAGTGGCATCAAAGCTACATGAGTCTCTCGCCATAATAGCTGTTTCGTCAGCAAATGTTGCAATGAGTAAGTCTTGGGGGTCTTCAATGTGGGGGTGACAAAGTGTAGAGAGAGTAGAGGGTTGGTCCAAGGACACTTCCTTGAGGCACACCAGAGCGTATTACCCTCACGCTGGAAACAGCCCCTTCCAATACTACAGAGAAGGTCCTGTCCGATAGAAAGCTTCCCACAAGGGTGTATAGTTGAGGCGGTAAGATGTTTTTCACCTTACATAGTAGTCCAGCATGCCACACTCTATCAAAAGCCTGACTTATGTCCAGGTAGACCGCAACCACTTACTCCTTAGCCTATGAAAAGCATATGGATCGTATTGAATCAGTTCCAAGGCTGTAAAATTTTGATCAAGGTTTGGTCCGGGGGCTCGAACCCGCTGCAAAGTCAAAGGTTCGGTTCGCGGACCGCTTCCTGTACTTATTGAACCTGAGGTTTTTGTTCGAGTCTGGGTTCAATAAAATCTTTTTGATCAGGAGAAGCCATATTCCAAATTGTTATTATTCATTGGCCCACTAAAAGGCTTTTAAAAGTGCTGGATCTTAAACAATTTTGTAAGGTAGCCTCACTTTTTACGTACACAGAGAAAAAAACTAAGGAATATTGAACTTAAGATGAGACGAACGTTGTCAAAAAACAGTGTAATAAACAGTCAAGAACATTTGACACATTTGTCTCATAAAAGTTGAGAATATTTCGCTCTTGTTCTGAGTTGACGGCAACTTTATTTCTGAACAGGTTTATTCCCTCTGTGTACAATGTACATAAATGTACGAGATTTGCTTTCCCCTTTTCCACTTTGACTTATGTTTTATTTCCATGTCGAAATCGCCATATGCAGCGGTGTCACAGAAATCTCTTCCAACCAAATTCCAACCCAAAACCAATTCTCGGTGTCACAGAAATCTCTTTCGATTGGTTTCAAATCTCTCGTGTTTTGTCAGAAGATTTAGCAAAATTCACCACCCAAAAAGGGACATTTTTTGCGAGAGATGCAGCCCTGTTTTTACAGATGATAGTTCAATTGGAACAGCTTCTGTTCTAACTATATTTTCGAATAAGAAAATGAAATCTCTTGAAGTTCTGTGACACCGACGAATTTTTCGAGCGATTTGCAAACCAACCGAAGATGAAATCTCTAGAGATTTCTGTGACACCGCTGATGGATTGGATTTCTAAAACTATCTGTAATTATTATTTCAACTGATACTTTACAATAAAATTATGTTTTCCGGTCATAATATCAAGTTATTAAAGTTCTTAAAAAATCGACTTAAATGATTGTTTGAACCGAAACTGTTTTTGTGTACATTGGGTTCGGTTCTGGCTTAGGTTCGGGAGGTTAAGTATATGAAAGGTTCCCGAATCGAACCGGTTTTTTGGGGATCGGTTCAGGACCGGTTTGCAGCTTTTATCAGTTAAAGCTACGTCGGCCATCGTACTCCAGCAGACTCTTGCTTATTCCTTCCTTCGCTAGCAAATCGTAGTACAGTCCTATGCGTTTCTTTTCTTCATAAGCTTGGTGATGCCAAGCTTGGTGATGCACACTGGGTTTTTTTGCCTTTTTTTGGCTAGTTTTTGAAATATTGATTAATTTAAATTAAATTTGGTTTGAAAGCATATTTTGGACCCCAAACACGACTTGCAAAGACTCACTCAATTTAGCTGCCAAATAACCGATCTGGCATATTTCCCCAACCTTGTTGTTTCTTATGGTACTGAACTGAAATTTGGTTTGTACTAGTGTTTTAAGCTCCTGAGACGACTTACTTAATTGGGTTAGATTTGGACCATTACTTAATATGGCTCCCATACAGACCATCTGACCGATTTGAACTAACTTTGTTGGTTTTTACGCTATTGTTTGTTTTTGGTTTGAAGCGACTTATCGAATTTTGTTCAATTCGGCACACTATTTCATATAGCTGCCATATAACAGATCTGACCGATTTGCACCAACTGCGTTGGTTTTAAAGATATTGAACTGAAGTTTAAGCATATTTAGCGACTTATGGAATATGTTTCGATTCGGCAAAATATTTCATACAGCTGCCATATCACAGATCTTTCCGATTTGCTCCAACTTTGTGGTATTTAACGCTACTGAGCTAAATAAGACTTACAAAACTTTTTTGTGTTTGACGCTACCAAGCGAACATTTTTTTTATTTCTCTCTCATGTATGGGTTATATGTTCAACTTAAGCACGAATTCAGCTGCATAAAAGGCGATTTTCTTGAAAATTCGCACGTTGTACTTACTAATTAATGTGCACGCTTCCGTGAATAAAACCTTTTGCAACATTTTGCTATGCTAAACAAATATTCCACAAAACACAGCAACACTGGTTAGGCTCAACTTAAAATTACACATTAACAATACGCGGCACAATTGGACAACCGAAAACCATAATGAAAACGCGCTCAAAAATTGTAATTTTGTATTATTCATTTGACATTTGACGAAAGGCATATCCATTTTTTTTGTACAAAAACTGCATATTTCAAAACTCATTTAAAAAGAAACCATGAATGACCGCCGCGACTTTTTTGCATGATAATTCTTCATAATTCACGGTCCATCAAGGAAATTTTTATCGAAATTTTTTGATTATAGGTCAGTATGCTAGACAATTACCATTTTCTTTTCGCAGTCTTATTTTAATTTAGAATATTATTATTTTGTTTTTTTTTTCCTTCGTTCACACATAATTATAGGCGTTTGTTTTTTCCCCCCTGTTCATAATCTCTATAATATTAAAGTTTTTGCTAGCTCTAATAACATCTCTGACTATAATTGGCTATGGTTCGGGGCATAGCTGTCTAGACGGGCAAATAAAATTCCCCCACCGTGTCGAAGTCGTTATTAGTTTATTTTGTAGTTTTATTAGAATTTTCTTTGATAGGCTTCCTTAGCTCATAAGAATTTTTGTTAAGTATTTATATTTTTGTTGAAAGCCTTTTTATACTCTGTACCAAAGGTACACAGAGGTATAATAAAAAATAATCATTTAATTTCTAAAAATTTGTTACATTCTAAACAAAAGTTGATATTTTGAATAAAACAAATCTGGACTTCTGGGACTAGGGATGGAAATTATAAGAAGATAATTGGTATCATCGAAAGAAATAAACATAAGAAATGGTAACCCAGTTATTGTCTACCCAGTCGGACTTTGCAGAACATGGTTCCCAATGGAATGTCATTTATCATACTGATTTTTACACGGAAAAAATTCACTACATATTTTTGTAGTATGATAGAAGTGTAAAATTCTGTTTGAAATTGTATCTACATTCTTTCCACATGTGCTTGGAAGGCTAAAGTTCACTATAACATGAAACCGTGCCTTCTTTGGGATGTGCTTTTGTCACGCGTACGTAACAAGAAAGAACGCAAAGAAAAACCCGAACGATTTCCAATCGCTGTTTTTTTTTCTAACACGTTATTTTTCATGGGTTTGGAAGGCTAAAAGTAAACATAACATGTGACGTTCCCTTCAGTAGGCAGTGGTTTTTACACCTATTAATGGGATGAAGAAATGCGGAATCAAAAATTTTCAAATTCCATAGTCACTTTAGAAGCAAGGGTATTCGTTCGACGATTACAGAAAGGCATTTCAAAGAATCAAAAACAAAGTATACACAGCGGCTATAGATGCAAAAAACAGGAAACAGCGATCAAACAATAGAAACAAACAAATATAACTTTTAAAAGCCATTGTAAAAACTTATTGTTGAATATTATTAATTTTCTTTTTTCAGTTTTGTTCAAGATTTGGAATAAGCAAAATGAAATAAAAGATTTTCAACTTCAATTGAAACTAAAAAATTCATATTATTGTATTTTTTTTTTTTTTGGATCACATACTTGACCCATTCCAAAGTCACATCTTTAGTATGCTCTTTTTCATGCCATCCAAAATGGGTTCCAAAAGAACGTGTTATTAATACATTCTTTGATCTTCTTCTTTTTAGCTGCAAGCAAAACAAATCAATTTTTCCCCTTGTTGCTTACGACGACGAGATTGAGACGGATGGGGTCCTTTGGTTCTCTAGCTCTTTTTGTGCCAAACTCCGGCGTCCGCATTATAGAAGATTATTTTATAGCCTACAGAAACTAATATGGAGACGATTCCTCCTAACAAACCATTTAATCTGATTCACATTCCAAATTTACGGACAAAGTGTACCAACTCAGTTGTGGCTTTCATTACCAACGGATCATCATTGTGGGCGAGGTCTCAAGATGTGGGTCGACTCTCGCATTCTCCCGCATGCAGGGGATATTGCCTTTCGAAAGATGGACTTCTGGAACTGTTCTTTAAGAAAGAGAAATTGGAAGGGAAACACAAACGATTCACGAAGTTAAGCTAAAATACCAACCCAAAGAAGCATTCTTTGACGGTTTCATGCCTTAATAAAAGCGAATGGATCTTTTCAGTTTTGGGAACTACTTCTTCGGTAAAAAAGAAGTTGTTAAGATGTCCATTTTTCATGGTGTCAGGTTCGACTGGGTAGTGATGTGTGTGTGTGTGTGTGTTTGTGGCTGTTTGATGCACACGAGTTCATTTGTTGCCAACAACAAAATCTACGCTTAGGACTACTCATACATATTTGTTGTTGTGTTCGGCATAGGAGAGAAAGAGAAGAGTGAAAATATACGAAGTTGCTGTTGGAATATACCAGGGTTTCCCAAGAAGAGAGGAAAGTGTGACTGTCCCTCTCTCTGACACTCAGTGATGCCGGAGTTCGGTAAGCATTCGTTGTGAGCTGACAAGAGTGTTCGACCCCCAGGGGCTATGGTGGGGAAACACTGCAATATACTTTGCTACTCACTATTCGTTATAATCAAAAATAATCATATTATCACTGAATTTTTTTTACAAATCAAACTTTTTAGTAACATAGTAAGCCAATGATTATACTCGTACGATGCCATGATTATAACTCGGCTTCGCGTGAAAAATAACGCAGATTAAAAAAGTAATCATTATAAAATTACTCACACAACGATTATTTTTACTCGTAATCGTACGATTCCGGAATCACTCGTGCAGGTCTCTAGCCTACAGGAATCTTAATGTAATTTGAATCAGAGCTGCAAACCCAAAAATTTTTTCGGAACTTCTGGTTTGCAGGTTCGAACCAAAATTATACAACGGCTAAGGTTCGGAAATTTGAGGTTCGAGGTTTTTGGGCTTGGTTCGTTGCACGTTTTACCCAATATATATAAATTACAATACAATAGGTATACACCTGATGCATACATTGTGAGATTGTAAAATCAGTAAGTATCAGTCTTTCACTCACAAAATTGAGCATCAATTTATGTTTATTCGCCACACTTGGAACTTTTTTTCATAATGATTTGATCAAAAATGACTTAATGTCTTCCATATTTTTGGCGTGTGTCTAGTGTTGTCAATTTAGCTATTTTTCCCACAAAATATCGACTGTTAAAAACTTAACAAAGATTAATTTAAAATTGCTAAACAATGTCAAATAATTAGCTACAATTGCAGGCACCGGCAGAACTGAATAGTTTCCGGCTTCGAGCTTACAAAATAGCTAAATCTGGTGGGAAAAATAGCTAAATTGGCAACGCTGCGTGTGGCACACACTTATGTTTGTATTCGGCTGACATGTTTCTGCAGTAGCATGCACCGAGTTGGTTAGATTGGCGAATATGGGTTCGGAATGGGTTCGGGTTCATATATTTTCGTCCTCGTGGTTCGGTTCAGGGTTTGGTTCACTGTAAAAAAAAGCCGGAATTTCGGGTTCGAACCGGTTCGGTTCAAAACCGGTTTGCAGGCCTGATTTTAATATCGATAATACTTTAGGACTTTATTCGAAACACGCACGGATCACGAATTCTCACGCACGAGACTCTGTGTTTGCTCTCGATCACGTCGGAATACTTCGTGATACATCCTTACACGTTAAAGTTCACGTCACAAACATATTTGTCCAAACCGAATTCAACAGTTTTCTTGAGCGGTTTTTAATTTGGTTGAGTATTTTCGAAAGAACACCGGTCAGGTTCGGGGTTACGCAACTTTACACAGACCTTCGTTTGAGGATAAAGACGGATTTTGAAAAATTCAAGGAATCAAAGCTTGTATCAAAAAATTTGCTCTACCTACTAAATAAAACAAGGGTTATAACATGATGTTTACAAAAATTTGTAGCGAGCAAAGTTGAAGCGAATTCGTCTAATATACTTATATCATTCGCACTTTCCCTTCCCTGAAGCAGCTCCAATTAGCCGCGCGTCAATATTCCATATCGCATCTCAATTGCCTTAAAAAGTTCAAAATACAAAAAAAAAGCGAAAATTGCAGCGAAATCTGCAGAGCCAAACAAAAGCTAAATACCTCCTAAAGACAAATAATAATTGCCTGCTAAAGTCAACAAATCTTTGTACACCAAAAAGGAGTATACAAAGACAACAATGCCATGGCGTTTAGACCACGATGATGGTTATAGCAAATACATCCAAGCCAAACAAAACACAACATAGCGACGATCAATCAATCAATCATTTTCACTCAAATGCCGCTGTCGATGTCTTGCCCTATAGATTTCATATAGCCATAACCCATAAAGACTTGAGACATGTCTTGGCTCCCCGTGTCCCCCTGTTTCGATTCCGCTGTGCAATTAAATAAACGAAAGTTTGTTTTTTTTTTTTTTTTTCATTAATTTCAACTGCAGCCAACAACTAACTTCTCTTGCAGTCGTCGTCGTCGTCAGCGACACTTAGACCAAAACTGGAGGAGGCTGTACTCCCTTGCTCTCCTCGCTCTTTAAACAATTCCAATTCATTAGCAACGCTTTGGATGCTTTTGGGGCCTTGGTTGTCAAACACTAACATTGGACTCGGTTTGGTCTTGGGGCGTACTCTCGTGCTGCTCATAGCTGTCTGATGGATGTGACGTGCCTTGATGTATTTCACTTTTTAGTCGAGCTGTTAAGTGCCAGCACATACTCACGAGTTGCTGCCCAGTAAGCCACCACATCTGGTGTTTGTTGTTGTTGTTGTTGTTGTGGGCTATTTTCTAGTTTCAGAAATTTTCACATTGCTATAAAGCAAAAGAGCTTGCCTTGGCGTACGCTTACCGAAAGGTGAAAATAGAAAAATCGTTTCGCAAATGAAAAGCGCGAAAAACGCGCGTAGCGAACAAAGCAAACGAGCCGCATTTGGTTTGCCTCACAAATGTATGTATGTACATACACGTGGTTGTCGCTATTGTTGATGTTTTGATGATGATGTCGGATGTGAGTAGAGTATTGAGTTGGGGTCAAACAGATTTCTACAGAGACATTGTTACAATAATAATAAATCAACCAAATCTTATTATCTTGTGAATAGTTTATACCAAGGCTGCAAACCTGTAAACTTTTTCTGACGGACCCGTGATAAAATGTAAGGCGGATCGGTTCCTGTACTAATCGAACCCAAGGATTTGGTTGAAGTCTGGGTTCATAGATTGTTAAATAGTTGACAAAGTTTTGACTCAACATTCGGTCAAAATTTTGAAATATGTTTGATCAGGAGAACGCGTTCAGATTACCCATCTATGTATGTGAGTCGTCAAGTCGACTGGATCACAATTCTTATGGTTATCATTCATAGGTGTTCTGAAAAGTCCTTCAAAAGTGTCTGGTCTTTGAAATTTGGAAGCCTCATCTTCTACGTACATTACCCACCTAACATTTTATAAAATTTCTGATTACATTTAAGTATTTTTTGAGTCCTCTGTCTGTTTAAAATAGTCATATATGATACTTTTGTCGAAAGAATATGGTGCCCAAGCCGAATATCTTCTTAAAGAGTCGTTTATAGCCCGTTTTTCTCAGTTTTGAGTCAATTTCATATGTCATATTTTCAATCATTTGCGAGTCTTTTTCTAATCGTATTTCAATAAATCACGTTTTGAGCACATCCTGAAGTCATTTCCGAGTCTTCTTTAGATCTGACATAAATTTAATCCTCTTGAAGATAGGAAAATAGGAATCATCAGGTCGATTCTTATGGTTTGAATATCTAAAAAGCATTTTTAATTATCAACTCAAGCGAGTACAGAATATATAGGCACTATAAAATAGATTTTTTCTGTCATAATATTGATGAAAACTAGAAAAGATCTTAAAAATTGACTCAAGGGGGGAGCCTGCTTTAGAATCTTCAAAAAATCGAATTTTTTTTTGGCATAAATTTCAACCCAAACTATCCAAGAATGTGTCCCTAAAATTTCAGAAGCAAATTCAAAATATTTTTAATTTTCAAGCGTCAAGATTTTTTATATAAGATTTTTTATATACGAAAACTTTGACGTGCGATTTCTCGGTTTTTCATTTTTACGATTTTTCCTAATTGGCGGAAAAGATAGGGAAAAAATTAAACGTCCTATCGAAACGAAACAAAATTTATTGTATTCGGGATTAAATTCTCTTTTAGTTGACCCTAAAAAACCTCAAGAAAGTTATGATTAACTAACCACTTTTTAAACAATCTGAAGAGAATTTTTTTTTCAAAAAAAAACTTTTTTTTTTAATTTGCGAAAATTTTTTGAAATTCACACTTTTTGTTAAATTTTCTTGGTTTAACTAGAAGCTATACTATTGAAAATAAAAAACTTTTTGGGTTTTTTTGTTTCAGATGGAAATTGCGACCTGCATTTTTCCCGCCGCACGACACATGCACACTCGAGGCGCCTCGGCGAAATGCTTGTACCAGGCATAATATGACATATATTTTAATCAGGGCTGCAAACCCAACAAAATTTTCGGAACCTCCGGTTTGCAGGTTCGAACCAAAATTTACCAACGATTAAGGTTCGGAAATTTGAGGTTCGAGGTTTTCGGGCTTTGTTTTTGGTTGGAACCTTGGTGCGTTACACGTTTTACCCAATATATTTAAAATAACAATAAATTTTATTATTATACAAAAAAATATTCATTTTTTTTATTTTTGTTTACTTAAGTGTAATATTAATCTTTAATTTAAATTTATGAGTAGTATGTCTTCGAGTAGAGATCAGACAAAATAAATTTTAAGGTGGAAAAAGCTCCTTCAACTGAGACTTGAGTGGATGGCACTGATAAGACAGTTATCACAACAGCTTTAAGCTGATTACATTGATGAGATGTCTAAAACTTTAAAATGTTGGATTTAGACGGTTCTCTCAATGCCATCAATGCCATCGAAGGCTCTAATGATGTCATTAATCGTTTTATTTTTTAAAACACTTTGCTGTTCGTTAACATTGCGGAGATTACTTTCTACATCGTCATCTTCAGAAATAGATAAAGACAAAGCCAAATTCGGAACCTCAACACTGTTTAAGCTTTGAAGTCTATGAAAAATATTACCAATGTGTTGTTTGGCTTCTAGCTTTTGCGAATCACTTAATAGACTTTGGAATCGAGGATCTAGAAACACAGAGGCTAGTATGGGTGGAGATTTTATGACAAATTCGAACGTCTTTCTAGAATTTTTAACAAAATGGCATTAAGCCTGCCTGGTGATTTTGAGACTCTGTCGGACAATCAAAGGGTTCGAAACGGGTTCGGGTTCAACTATTTTCGTCCCCGTGGTTCGGTTCAGGGTTTGGTTCACAGTAAAAAAAAAGCCAGAATTCCGGGTTCGAACCGGTTCGGTTCAAAACCGGTTTGCAGCCCTGATTTTAATGAAAAAATTTGAGAAGACTGTTGAAATATATAACAATAAAACCTGAAAGTTTCGTTTCAATCGAGTATTTCTTTCCTTCCCAAAAAAGTCCTCGGAAAAATCGATTTTTTTATGCTTCTAAAGCAGGCTCCCCACTTAAAAGGTTGTTTGAACCAGGGCTGTAAAAGAATGATTCATTTTTATTTTTAATCAACAATGAGTTAAGAAAAATTTGAATTAATTCAATTTTTCCAAAATCAGAATTGAATCCATTTTGATTTAATTCAGACACTGGATGCAAAATTGAAAATTTCAGCGAAATGCAACATTTGTGGAAAGGTGTTGTCCGGAACGATAAGCGTTACTTCAAATTTTCTTCGCCATTTACGAACGCAACATAATGACAAATACAAGGAGTACGAGGCTATAACACTGGAAGCGAAATTAGCACCAACAACACAAAGACAATTTGATAAACTTGTGCTTGCGAAACAAATATGTAAGAAATACGGCTAATAACTTAATGAAAGCGGTTAAAACCCGATTTAGCAAGTTTTTTAATTTGGACAAATCCGTTGAAACTTCCATTGTAGCTTCCGTTCTTTGTTCACAAATAAAATGTATTTGGGTTATGGCCTTAAATCCAAGTTTCGTTATTGGAACTGAAGCTGAGATTCTTAAAATAACAAAGAACGCTGTCCTACAAATGTCTCTCGAATGCACAGCTATTGCGGAATACTTCATTTTTCATTTGCTGGTAAATATCTAATAATGGAGCGCAATTATTTATATTAAAGGCTTTTATATTTTTCGATACTTCTGAAGAAACATTCAGTGCCCGCATATCTCCAGCCGAATCAGAATTTTCGGCATATTTGTCCGACTCGGCCAAGTCGTTGGATATGCTGAACAAGTATCCACAAATTAAGAGTACTTTTTTAAAATTTAATACACCACTGCCATCGTCAGCTGCAGTAGAGAGGCTGTTTTCATACGCTTCAATTTTGAACGTATCTAAACGTGGATGTCTGGGAGACGAGAATTTTTAAAAGCTTCTGCTATTAAAAGTTAAAACAAATATAGCTAACTAAAACTAGTATTGTGTTAAATAAAATGATAGTACTCTGTGGGGCCTAGTTTGCTTCCTTCTGTCTGTTACATGCATTTGCCCGAAATTAATAAACACTTTTTACTCTGCGAGTAAAGGGTATAAAATCTTTGTATACAGGGGGTTCGGTTCGGAGTCAGGTTCCAGGATCAAATATTCGAAAGGTTCGGTTCATGGTCCGGTTCGAGGAACCCGTTAAACCCGAACCTAACCGGTTTTTTGGGGTTCAGTTCAGGACCGGTTTGCAGCCTTGGTTTATACAACTTCAATCTTATTGATTCACACTCGTATATGCAGCGTGCACTAAAACCAAGACTCTGTGCAAACTCTCAGATTCATAGCTTTAAAGGAGCGATGGGTACCAAGAAAACGGAAAGGGCTCTGTCGCTACAAATACTTTTTTGCGTCATTTGATTCCGATTAGCGCGTGGTTGTTGTAAAATCTATTGCGTTGTGTGTTGAGAGAAATAACGTTAACATTTCTCAGAAATTATTTAAACTATGCAAAAAAATATATATTTTAAATTTTGTAAAAGCCCGACGAACACCTTGCAAAAAGCGGTATACGGTTCCGGTTTGTGAAAAGACCCCAATATATAACTCCTATATACATAACTTACACATCCCTCGCAAGGGTATAATGTTTTCGTATTTCCAATCAATGACGTTGCTTTCATCTCTTGTTTGTTTGCCAAGTCATTTGTTGTCGTCAGTCTTTGGCTGTCGGTTGCATAAAAAGGGAAAGTACAAAATATCGCACTTTTCCTAGCACAGATGCGCTAGATGGGTTAGGGCTTGGCCCTCCCCATAAAATCAATTTCAGGATGAGCCCAACCCCTTGCAAGTTCAATATCTAATTCACGTTGTTTTTACTTTCGCTTTCGTCATGCCGCATTTAGTTAAAAAAAAATTAATAGCTTTATGTCACAGATAATACTTACATATATCCGCCTGACTTTGCGACATACATTCTCGCACAAGATCTGCCTCCCATGCATAGTATGTAGTGAGTGTCTGCCTGGTTGGGGGAAAGCTGCGTCGGATCGGCGGCCTCTAAGATTGCGTTGCAATTAATCATCAGACAAAACGCATTGTTCGCGTTCTCCGCGAATGTGCTCCATGGTTGGGGCCCGTCACGCACTCGCCAATGCCTGCCAATGTGCCTGCCCACCTTCGGGCTGAAGCTGCTCCCGAATATTAAAGTCGGTCATTGGCGCTTGTCCAGTGAGTTTTTTTTTCATTTTTATTATTTTTGTTGTATTTTTTCTTTTTGGCTGCATAGCGCATAGTTTTCATGACCTAATTTGCAAAAGAAGCGGTCACAGACGCACCTCCAACTGCCACCAACAGATCTTGCAACGAGTTGAGCTAAATTGGAAAATGTTGGTCTTGGGTCTCCCCAAGGAGAGAGCTTTATAAATTATGCCCGTGTTAGAGATTACATTTTTGTAAGATTTATGGGGAAGCTATATGATCCTTGAGAAGTAACAAAGCAAAAAGTTCTATTTGGTGAGATTAGTTTGTAAAATATTTATCCGATTTTCTGCTTAAGCACTAGCTTTAAGCCGGCTGGAGATTATCAAGGGTCCAACTTAACATGCCTAAAGTTGAGCTTCTATCATTCATATTTAAGCACAAGAGAAATTTAACGTCAAATTCAAACGACAAAGTTAGACAAGCTCTTTAATGGCTACTTACTTGACAGCTGGCGGCAGAAGCTGGTATAGATGACAGGTTGTGTAAACGTTTCTTTTTTAACGCTTTAGGTGGCCTTCTGGCCACCACAACCTTCCGATATCCCAGGGAAATGGAAAAGCATCCCAATTTTTTGGACCACACTTGATACTTTAACTTAAGTCTTGGGACGGAGATAACCGCGAAATCAAAAACTCCATTTAAAAAAAAATGAATGAGTTATTCTGGAGTTCACTCGCGAAATAGTCACATCAATATCACAGAGTTGCCACCCAACATCAACGTGTCACGCGATAGTCTATCGATAAGTGATTATTTCAAAGGTGTGAAAATTTATGTAAGCCATATTTTTCGTAATCACGCCACGCAAGTGTATAAAGGTGTGTCCACAAATGCATACAAGTGTGTGATGCGGTCTTTTAAAATAAGTAATAAATGGACATGGGGGAGAAGGTGGCCCTAATTGATGCAATAAAAGAGAAATATGGTAGCATTATGATAGAGACTTGTTAAAAATGATCTGGGAAAGTAAAGGTGCTGCCTTTGGAAAGGATGGTAAATATAGAAATTATTGAGTGTAATTACAGTATGTCAAGAAAGTGTTTTGATACAGGAATAAAATTTACATTTTGCACTTATATTGCAAAAAAAGGGATTTCTATAAATGCTAAAATTGTGTTCTTATTTTATTCTGATTGTGTATAGTTCCTAGAACTAGTATGCAAAAAAAAATAGCCAAATCCAACTAGTTTTAACATTTAAAAAAGAAAGTGTTTTAACAAAAGTCAAAAATCATACATTCTCAGTACAGGAGCTCAAATGGAAATAAAAATTAATGATTCTAGACAAGTTTGACACGCTGAACCCGAATCTGGTTATATTTATAAACTCCATATCTTTAATGGATTAGCTGTATATTTTAAATTAGAAGACAGAAAATGGCGAATTTTACACCTTTTTGGTACATTCGTATCTAGGGTTGTCGAATATTTCGTCGACAACCGAGACGATATAGAAAAAGTTTCATTTCGATATAAATATTTTGGTGTAAAAAAATATCGATTTTATCGATTCTTGATCAGCATGACGAGCTGCGTCGATTGAGTTTTGTCCGTCCGTCAGTCTGTTTCTACGTGAACCAGTCCCTCAGTTTTGAAGCTATCAAGCTGAAATTTTTCTCAGTGTCTTCTTTTAGCTGCACGCTGCTAATATAATATGTCGGAACCGGAACCCGGATCGGATGACCACTTCTTAAAGCTGCCATAGAAACGATCGTTCGAAAAATGGGTTTTTGTGAGAAAAACTTTTTTGTTTTCAAAGTTACCGTTCCGTTAAAACTCCCACAAATTCCAAGAAGTCATTTTATTTATACATACATACATATTTATACGTACAAAAGGTCTAAAATTTGATGTCGCACACACGACTATCGTCATGCTGCACGCATGTTGTTCTCCCTTCCAAATTCAGTGTGCGACGTCAAATTTTAGGCCTTTTGTACGTGAAATTGCTACGATGACGATACGAGCCGTGTGCGGACGGCCTAACATTTACCGTTTCTAAAGATACATTTCTGACAAGTATTTTTATGCTTTGCTTTTAAGTGCGCCTTTATATTTGTTGAGTTGCCACTGGTCCTTACAACTTTATTGCAAAGTTTGCACTGCGTTTTCTGTGCATCAACTTTAATAAAATAACTTTTAATCATTTTGCTTTACATGTCCAGAGCACAAGAAACAGTTATCGATAATTCGATATCGATAATATTTTTGACATCCCTATACCCAGCAAGAAATCGATACCGAAAGTCACCAATACAACTATATAGTTGTATAGTCCCACTACTCTATTTTCGTCAACCCAGCGTTGCTCTTTGTACGGTGATGCGTCGTGCCGCCTGTTAAATTGTAACATGGGCCGAACGCGTGTCCAACGAGTGTCGCTATAGTCGGCCCATACATGTCATTGGTTCGAACGAGCGTCGCTTATGTCTCTTCTCTGCATGGCATTGCGTCGACCTAGCGTGCCTGGAGAGCCGTTATCGTATTGAGCGGACATCGCCTTCAAAAATACGTCAGTCGAGCGTCAACGACAGTCACAAAATCGTCGACGGAACGTTGATACAGCATGGGTCGGCCGTACTAGAGGGGTTATACAAGTATATACTTTTCTGAATTTACAAATACTATCACATATGGGTTTCAGTATAATTTACGTAGGTCTAACATGACGCCTAACGGCTTGGCAAATTCTTCCTCATCTAGTTATTGTTGCTATTAGGCCTAACGTATGCTATAACGATAGACGATAAACAGCTGTTTAGTTCTGTAAGAACTTTGGCCATTTCTCGCATGATCGTCGAAGTGAACGGTTAGTGAGTTCAATTGGTGTTAAAAAAGAATTATTAAAGTGAAATAAATAAATAGTCAATAAATATGAATAAAAAAACAATTCAAAACTTAGTGTCAGCAGAAAAACGAAACTTACAAACTACATTACAAAATTATGAACAGTTAGATGACTTTGCAAGTTCCAAGAAGGATGAATTCCAGGAAAAAACGAGAGCGTAAGTTAAAGTCGGCTCTAACCGACTTCGATATACCCGTTACTCATGGAAACAAATGTTTATTATCCTTCCTGTATGCCTGAGGTGGGTCAGCCGAAAAGTATGCAATATTTTTTAACTCGGCTATTTATTATCCGCCAGATATTAATAGACATTTGTCAATTACTAAATGCAACATAAATGACTCCAAATTCATCACGATAAACAGATCAGACAACAAAACTTTTGAAAGCGTCATCAAGCCCGACTATAACATACTCTGCACCCTTAATGTCGCAGCTCGAATTTGGTCACGAGTCAAACGGCCAGGTAACACACAACGCACAACGCAGTGCGCTCTCTAAGTCTCTCTCTCTCTCTCTCTCTCTCTCTCTCTCTCTCTCTCTCTCACTAAGATTGCTGCTAAACGCAATGCTTAGGTTATGGGTGGGGTGGGTGGTGGGTGTTAACTGACCGTTTTTTGCTCATAACTTGAGTATCGTTCATCCGATCTTTATCATTCCTTCAGCAAATCAATAAACAATTTTGAGTACTAGATATCTCTAGAAAGTACGAACCATCTATCATCAAAACTGTAGGAGATATGACGTTTTCCAAATTGCGGGGGCGTGAGGGGGCGTGGCAAAAATTAAAAATAAACTTGATCTGCGTGCAGACAATAGGAGTCTACATTTCAAATTTGGTTGCTCTAGCTCTTCTAGTCTCTGAGATCTAGGTGTTCATACAGACAGACGGACGGACGGACGGACGGACAGACGGACAGACGGACAGACGGACATGGCTATATCGAATCGGCTGTTGATGCTGACCAAGAATATATATACTTTATATGGTCGGAAATGATTCCTTCTGGCTGTTACATACATTTGCACGACTTTAGTATACCCTTTTACTCTACGAGTAACGGGTATAAAAAATACAAAATGAAAGTTCTGAGGCGGATAATGCTGATAGTGAACTTTAGTGAACTTCTTTGCTAAATCCTAACATTAGACAGGAAATAAAAAAAGCGAGCATTAAAAGAACTATTAATATTTAATAAAATATTCCCAGGTAAATATTAAGTTGTTTTTTATTTATAACAGTTCTATCTTACATTTATTTAATCTCTATTTAGTTTTGTTCGGCAAAGACGATTTTCTTAAGGAAATAAAATCCAAAAAAGAATAACTTGAAAAAATATATATGTAGATTAAAATTGTCACGAAATGTAAGAATAAGCAAATTCGAAATAAAATGGCAAATTAATAGTTTCGAAATTTTCCAGTATTTTTTAGTTCTTATTAATGTATAAGTATTGTATAGGTCAGTACTGACTAATTTGCTTACCAGTTAGAGCTACCAGTTAAAGTCCTAATATAAATACTCAAACCAAAACAGTTATTTATACCAGTTAAATCATTGGGTATCTAACTAATAGGACTAACCTCACACTTACGCTCACCGATAGGTCGATAATCGGTTAGAATCTTCCCGACGCCCATTTGCGTTTGAACAGAAACATTCCGTATAACAGTTAACAGACAAATATTTACCAGTTAGATTTCTTGCTGAGATTAGAATCTCATAGAAGTCAGCTCATTTGAAATTTTCAATCTTAACATACCCATGTCTATATAATATAATAAATACTTTAATCATTTCATAGGTCACAGGTTCATGATCGATCCGCAAAGAATGGCTGATTTGTATACAATTTTTTAAATGGACGAGAGAATTCAACAGGATCGACTGGATTTTTACATATGTACATTAGACCGGACTTTTCTCCACACGATTTTCAACATGTGAAGTTCTATGCGCAACATGGCTCAAAAAATTCAGTATATTTTATAGAAAATTTTTCAAAAATCCAAAATCAAATATCTTAAGATTTGATGGTATCGTTACGTCTTTAAAAGTTCTAATTTCCCCTTAATTTATTTTTATCTAAAAAAATGTTAACTATCATACAAAGCAGGTCCGGTCTAAAGTACATATGTTTTTACAAATATATGTACATATGTAACTAAATATATTTGTTCAAATTAAAGGGCGTGTCCCGCCATTTCTCGTCTTTATCATACGCATTGCTTTACATCTACACTATTGTTAAATCGAATAGCATTTTATATTGTTGCCGATGAAACAGATTTGGTTGATTCCTTGTGTACTCTTAGTTTGATGCTATATTATAAAAACAACAATTTTCAAAATAATCTGATGACTTTCTTGACATACTGTATGTAATTCACAAATGTTTGTATTTTCTATCGCAACTCAAGGAGGCAGCGATTTGGTGTGGGAGTTAGCTTCACTTATTTCCTTATTGCCAGACTTGTCGGCGCAAAGAAGGTGTGCGAATGCCATGCATATGTATAAACAAATACATGTTAGTTCTTTCAATTTTCAATTCAATCCTGTCCATTCCCAATACCGCACTTTTTTCGGATTCCGCTGTAGTCCCCTCCCAAAGTTCTCACCGAAACCGAGATAGGCGTGAGAGACTATATGATATTTGATATCTGATTAGCTTCAATTTCGGCCCGCCCTTATACTATACCATATAGACATTGTTTTTTTTTTTATATGTATAGATCGTATATTATAATCCTTTTCTTGGTCAAATGTTCATTCTTATTTCACGTATTTTATTTGTGTGTGTACTTTGTATTTTATCATTATTTCTCATTGAATAATAAACTTGGTTTTCTTTTTTTTTTTGCATGTATAATATACATACATACATGTGTGCACTTAGTATATGGTATTTTCATTCATTATGTATGCAATGTATGCTTGGTATGCCCAAGCGCGTATAAATTATTTATAATTAATATACTTAGTTACTTATGCAGATCGTAAATTATCTACATATGTTTGCAGCTCAGTTTTTTCTTTAGTTTCTTCTAGTTTTATGATTAAGTATTATAAATAAATATCTGCGAAATCTGTTAAGGTTCGCCCCTATCAAAAAATTATACCTACATTTGCTTTTTTTTGTTTTTATATTTCGATTTTATTTTGGGGTTATTTTTTTACAAATACAAAAAAATAACAACTCAAGTTGCTCGATTTGATCTATGATCTGCGGTATAGTCAAGTTTCAAACCATTTTTTTAAGAACACATTGTAGTTTGCAGTCCTTGTATGTATGTATGTATGTCTGTATGTATGCATGAATGGGTGATAATCCACAAAATATGCCAGCATTGAGTTGATAGATGGAGGGGGCCTTAACACACAACTTGAATTGGATTTGCCTAAGCTGCAGCAACATACTTATTTTTGCTTAGCATAGTACTCACATCAGCTAATTCCATTCCGATGGATATCAACTGCTTACGAACAAAAAACAAGTGAGAAAGTCGGCCAAGCCCGACTATCAAATACTCTGCTCCTGCGAAAGTGTATGAATTTTGCTGCTGCACTTGACAGCTTGCAAATCTGGAGTGAACGCATGCTGCGGGTTCTCACAGCTTGGACAAGCAAAGTATCGTATAAAGTAAATATATACACTCCCGCTCAACTACATAGGTTGAACCCATCCCAAAAAGTAAAATTGCTATATCACTTCTATCAACTTATCGATACCAATAAAATATTTGTTTGATTTAAAAAGATTGAACGAATCCAAAATGTTGTTGGTAATTTTATTCGAAATGAATGTCTGTGTATGAAAATTTGAAGCTGTTCTGATAAGTCAGTTTGGTCGCGTAGTGAACTTCTCCTTCCATAATATTTCCGATATTTTGCAGAAAATCACTTTTTGTAAAAAGGGGCTTTAACAGGTGCAATTTGCCAAGTTAATTTAAAGTTAATGATTCAGTTGACTTTTGATCAAAAGTGCGGGTAGTACGATTTAGATTCAAAGAAAAAATGTGCCAGAAGCTCAATCAAATCAGTTTATAACTTAAATAAATATACAGCCATGCTCTCATTTTCGCTTTCGCAAAACTTTTGCGATTTCAAACCGGTTTTTGGACCAAATTTGGACTCAAAATCGTAAAATTTTTGCGAAACTGAAAATGGGAACATGGATAAAGATTTGCACTTATTGCTCTGAAAGAAAAATCAGCTGCTAAAAATTTTCAACTCGAACTATTTAGGGGGTTGTCAAAGAAGGGGGATATTCTCAAGCAGATCCTAAATGTCGATGAAATTTTCTTGTATTGAAAGCATTTACCTAAAAAAAACATACGTTTCCAGGGCCGAAAAATCGTCTTCTAAAGTCAGTAAAGATCGACTCACGCTTCTCCAATGAGGAATCGCTAAAAAGGATTTTAAATTCGTTTGATTTATTTACCAGTAAGAGAATCCAAGAGCCCTTTTAATGTGAATAAAGGTTATCTTCAGTGGATGATTGCCGCTTTATTTAGAGATTTGATTGAAAATTGCACTGTTTTCGAACTAAAAGCTTATTGTTGCTTTCAGAACATTGATTTTAATATGGATTTTAATGTTTCTATTGGACATCCAATATACTCAGATATTTTCGAAAATAAAAAAATAATTTTTGAGGCCTGCGAACACCACCTCAGTCATTCAGCTAATAGATCAAGGTGTTTCATGCAACGTTTAGTGTTACTATCTATGGCGAACCTTTCTCTTGTGCGAAAAATTATAAGCACACACGCCAAGAGATTGAGAGAAGCTTGGCCTGACTTTTTGGGGCCAATTTTAAACCTACGGCGAAAGTGTTCTCAACTTTTAGAAGCAACAGATAACGACGATAAATTATGTAACCCAAAGTTTTGGAAGAATTACAATATCAAGACGGCTGTCGAAGGTATAAGTCTGCATGGAAAGAGGTTAAGGCAAGTAGCATGAATGGGAGTGGGGAAAAGATATGGCCAGAGTGCTTTTCTAAAAAAAAAAATGAACTGGTTATCGATGCACTAAGGGTTTTTTTTCGTTTTTTTTGGCATTAACTCAAAAAAAATGTTCTGTTTTTTAAAATAACCTTTATTTTTATTTTTATAATACCCTAATTAAATAAAAACTCAAACAATAACCTTTTTTACGATCACACTGATTGAGCGGTACGCTGTCAAAGTCAGCTGATTACTCACGTGGTAGCTTTGTGTACAGTTCACCGTAACACATTGCTTAAGTTTGATTGTTTGCGTTGGCCACATAAAAAAAAAATACAACTTTAAATGATGGAAAATCATAGTTCAGGTATGTAAAACTAGAGTTTAATAACATATTCGTCAATTTAATGTGTTTTTGACCTTGTGTAACGAGCCGAGGTGCTCAGGCTTTTGAATTGTGGATCTATGAATAGCGGAGGTCTTCCAAAAGTGGATTATAAGCTCCTGACAAAAACGAAAGTTGGCGACAGAGCTTTCAGACGTGAATAATAACTTGTTGCCTTGGCTTGTACATGCTGCTAGCTCTATGAATTAGCGTTCAGCTACAGTTGGCGGAATTTTTGCTACAAGTCTGACTTGGGATTCCCAAGCGATCTTAGCAGTTCTGGCATGAGGTAGCGTCTGCAAACTCATTGAAGTTGGGCAAAAGATCGCTGATGATCAAACTGTGGTAGTTTGTGAAATAGCTATACGATCAACCAGCCTTCTTTGTGGTGTTGTGCGTGTCATGTTTTAGAAAATGTTATGATGAAAATCATAACTAATGGACCTAGAGCCCGCTAAAAAGTTCTATGACAAAGATGTTTAAAATTTGTTAACATTAATAAATTTGTTATAAATTGCTAAAATTGAGAGGCTCGCCCTTGAACCTTTGGTCTGCGGTTTAGGAATATAATTTTTTTAATAAATTTGTCCCAAATTGGTAATTTTAAATGTTCTTATCTATAACCAATTGTTTCGGTCTGTACAATTGCACACAACGGATCAAATCTATGGAAAAACATATTTATTTTGAATTTTCCAAATAATTTTAGATACCATGTTCAGGGAAGGGGATGTAGGTCGAATCATAAAATTAACAAAACCCGAAATTCTACTTTAATTTGAATAATTTATGTGCCAAAACTTAACTTCATATCTTTCAATTTGAAGTTGATGCCAAAAAAAACGAAAAAAAACCCATAGTGCGATGTACCAACTGTTCGAGAAGAAATTGCTAAGTATGCTATGGAAAGAATGTTGAAGAAATGAAGATTGAAAATATCAACGTTAGTCACACGGTGAAGAGCTCACAACCGATAGAAATGTTGTTAACTTTTGAACATACATTGAACATAGGTGATGGAAAGTTTTTCAAACAAGGATCGCGTCGACAATCGCAGTGCTAAGGCAACTCAATCTGTTTCTGACGCTAAACAGCGCTACCAAAAAGTTGACTTGGAAAAAATAAATCAGATTTTATTCAACAAACTTTGGACGCGATTATAAAATGTACCTCAACCGGCCGTAATGATAATTTTGACTTTAGTTTTATTGCTTTTCCATTTTTTAATTTGGTTTTTTGTTCTAAAAATGAGAATTTATTTTTGTTTTAAGCTTTGAAATTGCTTAAATATTTCATTTGATTAAACAAAAATGCTATGTCCAAGCACAAGTATTCTAAAAAAATTGAATTTTTCTTTACTCTGAATCGAATTTAAAAAAATTTTGCAATAAATGTATAGAAAAATGTATTTAGAAGTGCGTCGTTTCGATTTGCATCGTCACTCTCGAGGCTTTAGTGCAGGGTTTCCCAAGAAGTGAGGACGGAAAATGTGAATGTCTCTCTCTCTGATACACAGTGATGCATGACTTCGGCAAGCATTCGGTGTGAATTGCCGTGTGTGTTTAGCCTCCAGGGGCTATGGCTGGGGAACACTGCTTTAGTGTATAGAGAAACGCTCTACATATATGGACAACAACACATATCCCATTAATGGTGACTGAACAAAGGCGATGCATTATTCTGCCACCTAAATACTAAAAAAGCTGTCTCGGTCTAGAAAAGGTTTAGCCACTTTTACTAAAATTGCATTCTCGCCTAAGAAAACGATTTACGTCTAAGATTCATTAGTAATCTGACCGTTCTAAACATTTTGCTATACTCATTATGTAGGAGCAGACACCAATTCATATGAATAGCTACAAGAAACATGGAATCTTTACAAAAATACTTGTATCACTTAGAGCATAGACTGTAAGTACCCCTGCTATAATCATTAAGCAGCACTTTCCCTAGTTAGGTTCTCTCTCAAATTCTGTATGTGTGTGTTATGTGTGTTTGTGGGGGGCTGTCTGTCGTTGCCGCTTCTCTTTGGCCTTTGATGGTTTAGTAAATCTTACGTTTTATTAGTTTTTCTTAGACTGGGATGGACACATTCAATTTTTACGCACAATTATTGTCACAAATGTTTTGATAATGGGGAAACGTCATTTGTGTGAGCGAAACAAAGTATTATTGAATTTGCCTCAAAATATTGTTGATGAGTGACAGAGGCATTGCAGCTGCCGGCAGCGCAGTGGGCAGAATTGATTCTACTAGATCAGTAACGTTGTGTGTGTGTGTGTGTTTAGCTACGCGAGAGCGCGCTCATTTAGCACATCTTTGTTGTTGCAAAAGAGAGCAGTATAAGCTCGTATACTGTCGGTGAGTCGAAGTCGCTGCCGCAGAGCCCTGTTCAATACACTGGAGACTGAGACGTGCCGGCCACTGTACTAGATTCAATATTTGTAACAACTCGGTTGACATTTAATGGATTTGTTAAATCTAGGAGATTTCCATATTGTTATTAAATATTACAATTATTTTATTGCTCAAAATGAAATCGCGAAAGAAGAAAAAAAAGTAGTTTTCTTCAAGTTCTTAATACACAAGGCATATTGCATTTTGGTGATTATTATCCAAAAAATTATCCGGAAGAATTCAGCCACAAACATCCTAAAGAATGAGTCCGGATCACGCCTAAGCTACCTATCCACAGGTATGGATGACTGTATCACTCATGTTATGTGAATCTAAATATAGTTTGCAGTTGCTTGTTAGATCTCTAGCACTATATTCATATTCATATTTCAGTATGAGGGGATTTGGAAGTTGTATTGCCGAAGTTGATGGGGTACATGAAAAGAAAGTTGTTTGAAAATATAATTATTATGTTCACAAATAGTTTTAGGCAAACATTTCCAAATTCGGCCAATGAAAAATGCAGAATCCACATATTCAGAATTGATGTTGTCTGCAGCGGATGTCCAGAAAAGATATATTTGTTGATTGTTCTAATAATATAACTGATAATGAGTCCCAGACGAAGCAACCGTTTCTGACAGTGTCAAAAAGACAATTAAAACTAGCTGTTAAGTACATTGAGTGTGACCCTGGCATTTCAAAATACCAAAAAAAATTAACCAAAGGGGGATTTTCTTTGATAACTTTTTAAAGTATGCATCGAATTCATCGGTTTCGCTCAACAATAAGTTGTGTCTAGAAATTGAATTGTGTCATCCCAGCCTTATGGTTAGGCATATCTTTTGAATTGATAAGTTCTTGTTTGTTGTTTAGTTTTGTATATAGAAGAGAGATTTGACTTTTTATTTAGTTGAAATGCCCGAACATGATTTTATTATTATAAATTTATTTACAATTTTTTGTTTTCCTTTGTTGTTTTTTTTTCGAAATATATAAAATAACCTTTTGCTTTGTTTTTTGTGTTTTTTTTTTTTATTATTATTTTGTATTGCGCATATAAAAATATCAAAAGTTTTTTTTTTTTTATCATATTTTCCCATTTGGAACTATGTTGGTAAGTCTGTTGGTTTGCCTGACTTGCTGCTAAGTATACAGAACTTTTCATGCTTTTTGTTTTTTTTTTTGCCATGTCAAAGGTTAAACCTTTTTTCAAAATGGAAAAATTGTTGTTTTTTACACGACAATTTTGTTGTTGTTGTTGTTGGTATTGTAAAATGATTTCGTTTTTGTTATTATAAAATATGTACAAATATTTTTGTGTAAAAAATTATAATAAAAAAATGGCGTTTGATTTTAATTTTTTGCGCCCAATAATTAGTTGTAGTTTTCTGGTTGTTGTTGTTGTTGTTTTGCATGGAGCACAGCACATTAGAGGCAATTTTTAAACATTTTATAACTCATAATTCGTTTTGCTTCTTTGGAGTATAAATAATGCGTGTGCGTGTGTGTATGTGTATGTGTATGGGTGTGTGTATTTCGATTTGTTGCTGCTCAGTTAGTTTTAACTTCATGTGGCCTATATGCTAGGTGTAGTGTGGGTGTGTGTGTGTGTGTGTGTGTGTGTATTGGTTGCTCTTTACTCAATTCGCTTAATAAATGTTTTACTTGCTTTAAAAATTAACTATCCTTAAAATTGTAATATGTATTTAGATGTATATATAATGTATATATGTTTAATCATATGTAGTAAGCTATCTTTTTTTTGTGTTGCCCACCTCATCAAACTGCACGTTGTTTATGAAAAATAAGTTACTATCATTGAATTTGTTATTATTATTATTGGTGTATAAACTTAGCAATTATTGAAAAGTGTTTTGCTGTTCGCAGTTAATTTTCTTGTTTGTTTTGCCCATTTCTATATAAATATAGATATATTGTTATAGTTACAGGTATAAGGGGGTGAGGGGTAGGGTAAGGTAGGGGGTTGGGGTTGGGGGAGTGATGAAGCAGAACATGATGTGTGTGCTGGTAAAATAATAATAATAATTATAATAATAATAATATAAAAACACTTGTTAACTTGTTCTATTGCATCGAGGTGAGACTTGTGGAAGTACTAATGTGCGATGAGGTGCCCAACGTGGAGGCCATATCTCCCTGATAGCTGAACTGTGGATTAGAAGAAAAAAATAAAATTGGAATTAATATACCATATGAAAGAATGGAGGGGGGAAATTGAAAAAGTCAAGGACGGAAAATCCTTCTGGAATCAAGTAAGGAAAGTTAATGGATACACGGGGAGTAGGAATATGGAAGTCGAAGCTTCGGAATTAGCGCTATATTTCTAGAGCCTTTTATATTACAGTTGTCCAACCGCCACAATGATACTGGAGATATGCTGATGCTGTGCTCTCAAACGAAGTAAACCAAATAAAGCGCCGGGTACAGACCAGAGAACTGCAAAAATCACTTTTTTCTTGATGGGCTCATGCACAAAAATTCTTACTCACATTTAATCAATCAACAAAACTTAGAGCTGAATATATTCAACTCACAACGCAATCGCATCGAGCGGCTGAGCTAGAGTTATGTGATCCAACGTGTATGTTCATATTTATTCATCGAACAAAACTCAGGTTTGAATATAATCAGATGCATACCGGCAAACGCATTGTGTGTTCGATCGAACAAAACTCCGAATTGACTGGCCAGCGCATCGTGAGCAATGCCAGAGCATTGCTCTTTCTCTCTCTCCCTCTCTTTCCATATCTGCCAGCAGCGCCTATGCGTCTTTGCAAGACTTTATTCATACGAGGTGATTTTCGCTCACTCTAAACAATGCAGCCGAACTGATTGGAATGAAGTCGAACATGATTATAATCAGAGTGCCAACAATTGGTTCGAATAAAACTCTGCTGCGTACATGTTGAGTATGCAAGTTTGACGAATAGAGCGCGAAGCCTGTTTATTCGGGTGTTGAATAATGTGTGAGCGTTTTGCAATCGAACGAAGCCGTTCTCTGGTGTTCACACTGTTTTGTGGTAACTTTTATTATACATTTCTTTGCCCATTCTGCTTAATTTATTAATGAAGTAGGCCAAATTGTTTATACCCACCAGGGAATCAAAACGAATCGTTTTTCGGTTCCTTATGTTTCGGTAAAAGGTTCTGTTTTGGTTCTAACATTATTTTGGTATTCGGTTCCGTGTTGGTACCTTAATTTTTCATTTCGGTATAACGGTACGTACCGTTAAAATGTAAAAAAAATTTTAGCCTAAGACCTGACAAAGTGGATAAGCAATCTAGACACACAAATACGGATGTATTCGATGGTTTTCATAAATTATTATCAAGTTTGTATTCATTACATGATTAAAACTATATTTTTTATCGCTTACGCATACTTTGGTAGTTGAACAGCAATTCCGAAAACTTTGTCGACTTGCATTTTTATTATTTTGTTAACGTTTTAAGCTCAGAAAACCTTGATTAATGCCATTAAACTGATTTGTGAAGATACTGAACTATTTGTATTGTCCCAATTATTTTCATATAAATACATATCGTTCACTTACTTTAAGACTGTCGCGATTTTTGAGTTAATGATGCAGAAATATTCGCCATATTGTGTTCTATATGGTGTACAATTTTCATATTGATTTAATTTATTCTCTGGAAATATGTTATTTCATTTTTCAGGTTCATTTTCATGATCCAACAAGAGCGAAATATCTTAGTTGTCCTACAGACGATATCGTTACAGATCCTTCGGCTTACTGTTCAGACGTTATATTTTCGAATTGGATTGATTATAAACAAAAAGATGTACTTTCCATAGAAAAAACAAAATCGATTATTTTGAGGTTGCAAGTGCGCGAAATATGAATCGACTTCGTTTTCACTTTTAGATAAAGTGTCAGAGCTAATTTCCACACTTAATTGGACTTAAACAGAAATGGAAAAAATTCTGAAATAAATATACGCCAAAATAGTTACCCATCTAATTTTGTCGTATTATTATGAGGGTCCGATAAAATGTGCTCGCTGTGCAGTCTAGTTGTTACGCTCAGAACCGAAACTGTACCGGTACAATGTTAAGGTTCTTTTCGGTACCAAAAATAACGGTTCTCGAATATCGGTATACAAAAAATTAAAAATATGGGTTCCATCGGGTTAATCGTTTCTTTTCGGTATACGGTTCCGGTTTGATTCCCTGGTACAAACTATGGTTTAACTAATTCATTTTTATGAAATATCACTGCAGAAAGGTCTTAGGCATAGATAAAATTGGCTTAAACAGCACCTTCAAAGGAGGGCCAGGGCCAAGCTTCTCTCAAGCTCTTAGGCATGGATAGCCACAAAAATAATTGTCCAATGATTTTATGCTGCGGCGCTGCAGGTTTATAGGCACTCGAGCTAGAAAAATCGAAAAATAATCAAGCTCGCCTCAGTGTGTGGGTTGGACCATAGCTTTCACGCCGCGAAAGCGTAGGTTGCTGCGTAAAGCTCATCAATGAGTTGCAATTGGAGGCACCAGAACTTTACACAAATTTTCTACGAAACAAAATTGTTTGTTTTCCCTATACCTCGACTATCCTTTATCAGATCTTCACCATTCCTGTGGCGGATCGATAAATAATACTAGGAGGTACGAACTAGGGATGTCGAAAATATTATCGATATATCGATATTTTTGCCCAAAATGGCAAATATCAATGATATTATATCATTATCGCATATTTTTCCAAGGCGATATTTCGAAAATCGAATATTTTTTGGTGATATTTTTCGGTGACATTTCTATTTCTTGTCCTCAAGCTTGTCTCTGGACATGTAAAGTAAAATGTTTAAAAGTTATTTTATTAAATTTGATGCACAGAAATCGCAATAAAGTTGTAAAGCCCAGTGGCAGCTCATCTAATATGAAGGCGCACTTAAAATCAAAACATAAAGATACTTGGCTGAAATGCAGCCCATCCTTAAAAACGGTAAATGCAAATATAATGGATCGGGACTCCATTAAGTTCTGGATGGAAGAGAAAGACGCATTGCCAGTGCATTCTGACTTGGCATTGTCATATCTTATTACACCGGGAAGCTCCGTGTCATCAGAACGCTTGGATTCGGATATAAAAAGTGTGGTTTTTGACACCAGAAACCAAATGACCAATGAGCACATTACAAAACGGGTCTTCCTAAAATCTCTATATAACTATTATTGTTAAAATCAGAAGTTTTTCGTTTCGTAGATTTAACTGAATACATATACATTAAATCTAAATTTTTTAAGCGCAGTCAGAATGTAGTTCATATTACGCGTCAAATGACGTCTCAATTACCTCAATATACCTGTTCATTATTAAGATCCGGGTTTTTATTGAAAATATCGATAAAATCGAAAATCTAATTTATAGGGTCGGAGATGATTCGTTCTGGCTGTTATATAATTTTGCACAGAGTATAAAAAAATCAAGAAAAAGATTTTTGAATATGAAAACTTGGAAAATAAACTTATTATACTTTGAACCAAAGGTACACAGACTATATTAAGTTTTTGGTATTCCAATAGCGACAAATGTTCATATATTTAAAATGACAGTCACTGACATCTGTGCAAAATTACACGTCAAAATATTCATTAGTTGAAAGAGGGTCGAGAAAACGTTGACCATCATCAACTGTTGAGCTGCTACACGTCAACAAAATCTAAAAATTGGTACTCCAAAATCGACGATTGAAAATCCGAGACCTTAATGACCGTGCTGAATTATTAGAAGGATCAGAAAAAACCATTTTGAGTGAAATTGAAATCTCCATTGATGCCAAAAAACGCTCAAATTCATGGAAAAACAGAAACATTTCGACTAAAACTCGACCCATATTGTTCCACAACCTCTGTATACGCCTGACTTAGGACCATGTGATTTCTGGCTATTCGCTAAACTCAATTGACCGCTCCGTGGACACCGTTTTGAATCGATAGAAGCGATAGAAACCGAAACGAAAAAGGAATTGAAGGCTATACCAGAAGTGGACTTTGCAGCAAGTGTATTGCATCTGGGGCGGAAAACTAATTTTAGGAGGATGAAATGAATTTACAAGAATAAATATTGATTTTTAGATTTATAAACAAATTCCCGGTATTTCTTTGCCCCCAGTGGTATGTCGAGAGTTATAGCCGGATTTATACCAAGTTTGACGTCGTAAAGTTTTTGGAATGCCGTTGTGGGTAAAATATTCTGTAATGGCAGCTAACGCAGTTTGAAGTTTAAGAATGGTTGAGAATGGTCAGAGAGCCACCAAGGCTAGCGATAGGAGACGACATATGGTGTTAAATGCCTCCGTTGGGGTTGTTGGGAGAGAGCCTCCTAGACTATTTACAACGTCCAAGCTAATTGACATGACAATCAATTGTCCAATGGATCACTTTTTGTGTTTGCTTTTAATAAAATTTCGCCTTTTCCACGACATTTTGCAGCTTATCTTTGGTTGCTTTATTTACGCCCTTGTCGGAGTCGAATCAAAATAAAATGTTAATTAATGACCATTACCACCAGAAAGTTGAAAGCACACATTGCTTCTCAATTTTTTGCTTTCATTGCTTTTAGCAGTTTCCAACTGATCTAAGCAATGATTGTATGGAGAGGTTGGCAATCATGCTTTCTTCGGCGAAAAGCCTACTGAAGAGTCGTTAGGGATAACGATGAAATAGTTCGGTATAGGCAGCTAGCTCTTTTTGGTGGTACAATGCATAAGTTGTTTACAGTTATGAACAAACGCAACTTTTTCGGACCTAGAGCCAGCTAAACTCACTAATTAAACATTAGAGAGGTCGCCAAATAAATTACGAAGATTTCCGAAGGAGGATGTGTGTTTCAAGTATAAAGTTTCAGAAGTAATTTGAACCGATTCTAAAGAATTAGTTTCTGGACAAGTTTGCAGCTCTGATTAAACAGAATCCATCTTACCTGCGGGAAAAGCGGTTCTTCAGCTATAGAACCCAGCGGTCCAGTGGGATCTGGCGGCGTCAGTTCTACACTCTCACCCGTAAACTCTTTGTCGAAATACCGTGTATCCGTATCGGAGGTGACCTGAGGCTTAAAAGGCGGTGTTATCTGTAAGCATAACCAAATTAAATCAAAAACTATTATAATCAAGTTTACTTTTTGGTTCTATACGCTTTGCTACCTTCTTCTGCACCAGATCTGTCCAATTAATACTCGCAAAGAAGGGATGCGCTTGTATTTCCTTGACATCTTCTTGACCTCCGCCCAAACGTTTCTTGGGATCCTTGGCCAACAGGCCGGAGAGCAGACTTTTGGCCTCTTCCGTAATATTGCGTGGAAATTTCACATCCTCCACCAATATCAATGTAAAGAGCACATCATGATCACGATTGTAAAAGGGCAGACGACCGCAGATCTGTAATGAGACCAAATGAATCAAATGAACCTCTCAAATCATACAATTCTCTTACCATTTCGTACATGACCACACCAGTGCCCCACCAATCCACTGCTTGGCCATAATCATTATCGTCTAATACTTCCGGCGCTAAATATTCCGGTGTACCGCAAAATGTTTTCGTTGTACGACCATAGGTTATATCCTCCTTACACAAACCAAAATCGGCTACCTTTATGTGACCATCTTTGTCCAGCAATAGATTTTCCAGTTTTAAGTCACGATAAATGATACCCTGCGAGTGCAGATAGCCAAGAGCCGATATGATTTCGGCACCATAAAAACGTGTGCGATCCTCGGTGAAGAAACGCTCGTGGCTTAAATGCCAGAACAGTTCGCCACCGTTTACATATTGCATGACAAAGCACAGGCGATCATTGGTTTGAAATGAATATTTAAGTGACTGGAAAAAAAAGAAGAATGGTAAAATTTTATGATTAAAAGATGTATCTGATAAAGATAGCTCTAAGAGGGCCGATTTCTCATCTTCTACATAGAGCTACATATATGTCACATAAACTTATAAATAGCAGAGTAAATTGTTAGCTTATCTGACACATAGCAGCTATCTGGAAAAAGAGAAGAGTTACTTTGCCTTACAAGTAAAGTATAAGAATACTTTAATTGCTCTAGCTCCAAAAATAGTCTAATTTGGACACTGTTAGTTTGAAACAAAATTCGAAAAACTTCGGAGCTTTAAGTTCCTAATTTGTTTATATCTCCAGCTTCTCCAACCCACAGATAAAATTTCCAGTTCATAGTTTAAATGATTTCTGAGATATGTAAAATGTCTAAACCTGCAGACCAGATGATATCCAGATCAGAGCTTAAATAGTTTCTGAGATGTGAATCTGAACCACTATTGAACCGATTCAATCGTCTTGTTCAAAGCCGAAGAAATAGCTTACTACGAATTTGGTCTGAAGAGCTGCCAGAGGCAGTTCAACAGATGCCAATGGACCCTGAAAAATGCACTTCTAGGTCCGTACTTTGGACCATACTTCTTCAATGTTAAGGTCAATGGAGCAAAGTACCGTGCGATGATTATATTTTTTTTGGTCAGAATGGAAGAATTGAACTTGGTTGACATGTGCTTTCAACAAGACGGTGACACTTGCCACAGGGAACATGAAACCATGAACCAATTGAGAGGCGAGTTTGGGGTTTTGAACCAGTCCATTGACCGCCAAAATTATGATATGACCCCACTAGACTATTTTTGTGCGTCTACGTGAAGTTTCTCTTATACAAGGACAAGCCAGCCACAATTGCCGCCCTGGAAGACATTAACGCTGCAAGATACCGCCCGAAATGCTGGAAAAAGTATGCCAAAAATGGAGCTAAGCAACTTTAACACTCTAGAGCCCAAATTTTTTTTCCAAGAAAAAAATTATTTTTTGGGTTCATTATGTCTTAAAAGTAAAGGTTTGTTCTTGAAAAATTTTTACTTTTGCACGGATTGAGTTTTATAGGACTAAAACCTTGGACCGCCTAAAGGCGGTTTTGGGAAAGTAGGCAGTTGTCTGGTAAATATTGTTGAAGAAAGGTCTTCATCGTCGTTTCACACATTTGTTCATGCGTTGGCTCATCGGAACTGACTGAAACTTCTCATTGAAGTGATTTACGATAGGTCGTATTTTGTATAAAGGAACGTGGTCGTCAAAATCCTTACTATCATCGTTGAAATGCAAATTGCTTCGTATTTTTTCAAAGCGATTTTTTTGACATTGTGTGACCTGTTCCAAACGCGTACTCACCCCAATATGAACGAACATTTGGGTAGCGAAAAACTGACATAAAAAATAAAATGCGAATAAATTGTCGAATTTCCAAATTGGTTGTTGAAAACGAAGTATTGACATCTTTTTGGGCAGCATACAAATTTGTTTGCTGGGTAATATGCTCAATGATAGTATCATTCAAAAAGTATTCAAAACACTTGAATGGCGTATCAAGCTTTTTAAGAACTCCGAGGTCAGGCTCAGTAAAGGAAATCGCAGATTCGGTTATTGTGCTTTCTTCAGCATGAGCAATATCATGCTCAGCACGCGCTTTGCGTTTCTGTGTTTGAGGTGAATTCGATGCTACTGTTCCACATATATCGGTATTTCTATGTCTGTATTTGCTATGAACTTCAGCTGATATAGTAGCAAGTATTTCATGTGTGTGGGGAGAATCGCACACGTTTATATGTGAGCACGAGAGAATGACAATGTAGATGACGATGTAGAAACTCCAAATATCGGCAGTCGTACCAATAAAATAAGTATTTTGAAAAATACCAGCGATATTTTTCTTATACAGTCGCGCTCCTATTTTCACTTTCGTAAAAAATTTTCGATTTAAAACCGGTTTTCAGTACAAAATTGGTATTAAAATCGCAAAATTTTTGAGAAAGTGAAAATGGGAGCACGGCTAATATTCCGCCTTCCTCTTATCTAGCATGGATCGTATAGTTTTTGCACAGGGTATGTTTACCGACAGGTAAAACAGGTTTCAGAAACTTTTCATTTCAACATGGCAGAGTGGCAACATCTTGGATATAATGTAATCGGAGCGAAAAAAATAACGTACGAAAAGTACCTAGTACCACGGTTGCCACACTTGGTGTTTTTGCACCAAAAATGGTGTTTTTTTTCCTGTTGGTGCACTGGCACATTTTTAGTGGAATTGGCTCTTTTGCATGGAGCCCGAAAAAGTCTTAGAAAGTAAAAAAAATTTCAAAAAATTCTGCAAAGTAAGACCAAATATATTTAGGTAAATGGTATAATATCTTCGCTTAAGAAAATCGTAGAATTGTTTGGTATAATTTATTTTAAAGCGAAGAAATAGTACCGTACCATATTATTAAGGAGAGTCCAAACAAAAGTAATATCTTTTACAAATCGCCCGTAAAAGAAAATCTAGACGGGATGGACCATTTTCGAAAACAGATTCGAGTTCAACACATGAAAATCATGTAGAATCACCACCAACCCTTCAATATACAAGAAATTGGTGCACAGTGTTATTCTCAATAGCTTTGTTACACACTCTTATAGATATAATTTGGAACTTAGACATAATATGTATATGGATAGCAAGCGTAACCATCCACAATTTTATAGGTAAAGAAAAAGGTGCGTGAGTTTTACTTGAAGCTGGTTCGGCAAATTGTTGCTAAACTCGAATTTGATTCAGTTTCAAATATAATACTTTGCAAGGAACTGAGTACGAGTACAGAGCCATATCTGTCTGGTCTGTAAAATACATAGAAATATAGAGAAGTAACTGATCTTAGAGTATGATTTATGTATGTAAGCAATTAAAATATTGACTGTTTAGTTTTTATAATGTATGGAAATCTGTGGCAATAAGGAATAAAAGCAGAAGTGTGTTTTCCGTATTTTTAGGAAGCATTTATTACCTTTAAGGGCCGATTTCACATCTTTTACAAAGCACTAACTGTCACATAAACTATCAAGTAACAGAGTAAATTCTAAGTTTATCTGGCAAATAGCAGCTATATAGGAGATGATAAATCGGCCCTTAACTATATGTTAATAAAGTCCTTGTTCGTAAAGTGGAAATTTTTACAGATATTAAGAGTTATTTCTTTAAGTATACTCGAATAAGTCATTTTGATAAGATCAAGTTGTTATTTCAGTATTTTGACATAGAGACCAATACTTATTCAGACTTCTCAAGACATATGTTGTTTTTTGGCTCTTATTTAATGAAAAAGGCACTTTTTTTGGTGTAATTTAATATTTTCAAGTGGCAACCGTGCTTAGTACCTTACCTATTGACAAGGTAAATGAAAATTTAGACCTAGGTAAGGTAAAAGGTACTCGAATTTGAAAATACCGAGGTAAGGTAAAAGGTACACAAAATATGTATCTAGATACACTGCCCAAACACTGCCTATAGTAAATAATATTTGTCATCTGAGAGCGGGTCTTTAGTGAAATGGAAATCCTTGGAAAATGTGTTGTAGAACCTAAGCCAAGCAAGCATTCTCATCTTCTACATAGAGCTATCTGTCACCTAAACTAACAAATGACAGAGCAAACCAGTTTATCTGGCACCTAGAAGATGATAAATCGGCCATTAGAAATGAGTTTAAGATAAATAGATTGTCGTCATGGAGTATCCTTTTCAGTTGCCATATCTTAAACAGTGTAAATATCTTTGTTGGTCATGTTTAAATATACGCTTCGGAGGCTAAACCAAAAAGCAGTAGGTACATTTAAGGAGTTTTGGAGCAAATTTCCCTCAAGTCAAGATGCGAAGTCTTGATGGACGAAAATTCATTCCCTCTCAGTCACATTGGGACAGCATTGAAAAATTACCGGCAGAAATCAATAACTTTGTTGTTTTCGATTAATATGAATTATGCAGAATGGCTTTTTTTGATCTTAATGGCTTATAATTCTGCTTATCCTATCAAGCATATCCACAAATAATTGTTGAAACCGCAAATTCGTCTGAATTTTTTTACACGTTTTGGCGTCTGGATTGCCTTCAGGCATAATCAGATTGATTTCATAAATGTATGTATGTGTATATATATTATATTCAGGAAGAAGGAGCCAGATGTATAACAAGCTGAGAAACAATTCAAGTAAATTATTAATTAAAGAAACTCTGCTGGAGACTTGGGCAACTCATCTAATCTATTAGTTTCATCTGTCTCAATCTATATGTAGTCTACTTTAGGGTCACACAACCATTTACTTACAATAAGGAACGGATGATTTGTTGACTTTAACACACGACTCTCTGTCAGTGTATGCGCCACTTCATCCTTTTGAATGATGACCTCCTTTTTGAGAATTTTAATTGCATACAATTTGGCTGTGGCCTTTTCACGGCACAGAATCACCTTGCCGAAGGTGCCCTTACCGAGCACCTTGAGGAACTCAAAGTTCTCCAAAGTCTGCAAAAGTAAAAAAAAAAACAAAATCAGAATCTGTTATTGAACTCTACAAATTTGATACACTCACCACTTTCTTGACTCCGCTACTGTTGCGTGTTGTGCCCTGCACCGAAAACTGTTCGGATAGCTCATCCTCGGCAATGCCAGCCATATCCACATCGGTCATATCTGTTTGCGCTGACGGCGACACAGCCGTCTCACCCATTTCGCATAAACGACTGGCCACATTTCTTATGGCCTCGGTCCACTGCTGACGCTCCACCTCCGTGTCCACGGCAAAGGTGCGCTCAATCACTGTTGTCCACTGTAGGCCACGAATGATAAATGTGAAGGGTTTGGGTCGATCCACGGTCATAATTTGGCAGCCGCGAACCGTGAAATTGTTTAACAGCTGATCCTGGGACTGTGTGGCGCTATCTGCCGGTTTACTGCGATATCCCATCAGTGTGCCGTCGGCGCGCAAAACAAAGTAACGCTGACGCCAAGTCTTAATGTGCTCGCCCCGCTTCTGCAGCCAACCCTCCTTAATGACCTGAGGAAAAGCACCAAAACAACGGTCCATGCCCAAGCCAGAGACGGCAGTATTGGTGCTGCTGGTCGAGCTGGGATTGGTGAATGGTGTAATCGACATGGTGGCAATGGCTTCCGTGGCGGCTTTTATCTCCAGTGGCAAAACTTTGCCTAATTCTGGATAATTGTAAAAAGGAAAACTGGTTCCGTTGCTGGAATTGAAAATTAGTGTTTGACCAGTGGACGAAGATGCTTCTGCTGTGGCTGTCCTTGAGGCAGATCCTGGTGCAGCAGCGCTGTTGGCGGCAACCACAGTTGATCGCCTTTGTAGGGCAAATGGTAAATAATTCGTGTTGAGGCTGTTCCCAACGCCAGGAGCAAGCAAAGATATTCCAGGCAAATCTGCAATAAATCGAAAATAACAAAGAGAAGTCAGTTAAAGGGGTTTGGATTATCTTCAGTTTTTCGTACCAGAAACGCCACCGAAATAGGATTCAGTTTGATTCCTTGTTTGAAAGATCTAAGAAAACAACTGCATTTCTTGGTAGAATGTAGGCAGTTGGAGCGGGGTTGAAGATGCCTTACTTTACCACCAGTTCACAGACTCTGCATACACATTTTGAAATCTTTTGAGAACGGCCAATAGTGTTCTGAGATGGCATGATGATATGTTTTGAAGCTAAAGTTCCAAACTCGGCTGCTTCAGTTCTTTCTGCTTTATGGTTGAGCATCCGACGCATAGAAGGGGGTACACTTTAGGGTAGGGTATGTAACTCTAAACCCTTTGCACCAAAGATCCGCCGCATCCAGTCGCTTATCGTATCATATGCAGACCATAGGCTCGGGAATCACCAAACATGCCTAATGGCCTTGTCAGTCCGAATTTTTTGCATGAACCCAAGAATTTTAATTTGTGTGCTGTCTGTGTGTTCATTTGTTCGTCCGAAAAAACCCAGACATTCACTTGTAAGACCGTTACGCATCTTTTTGTTTCTAGTTTCTTTGTATAGATTATACTTATTTTCTAGTTGGAAAGGGCAGCTGCTTAGATCCAGGATACTTCGACTAACTTGACGTGAAAAACTCATGCGATTTGGGCAGCAGCTACTGTTAAATACTCAAGCTGACTTTAACTGTGCTTCAAAATATTTGTCTACAAGGCTATCATCTAGCCTTCCTGGACCTGGGGGATACCGCAATGGGGTGCGGCATGTTCTACCACTCTCAAGAAGATGGCGTTTGCTCACGAGTCACATATTTCCAGATTATCTTGAGATCTATTGACAGTAGGGACAACAAATTTTGGGTATTTTCATCTACATTGATGGATAGTAAAAAAGGTGTGAATAGCACTATTTTGAATTGAAATCCGGGAGGCCCCGGCTTAAGCTTGCGTGCTGGCAAACCAGAGCTGCAAAACCGGTTCGGAGTTGAACCGCTCGGAGTCTCACAATTGGCAGCATTCTGCGGTAGTACATAATATCGATCAGTAACAAGTTTGGTAGCAATAGCATTGAATACAAAAAAGTTTTTCCTACTAAGACTTTTTTTCACACCTATCTTTTGTATGACAGCTATACTATATAGTTGGGCGATTTTCATAAAACTTAGTGGAATTATGTGAAACCATAGAAAACTTATAAATACTAAGTTTGGACGTTTGGATTGAAGACAAACAAGTTTTTCTTACTAAAACTATTTTTCCGACCGATGTTTCCTATGGCAGCTATATGCTTTAATATTACGATCCGGCCGGTTCCGACAAAAGTGCAGCGTATTTGTACCAAAAGACTTTGTGCAAAGTTTGGTTAAGATAGCTTTAAAACTGACGGAGGAGATAGCATAGAAACAGACGGACGAGAATATATAAGGTTGTCAAAAAAGTCTTGCGGTATTTTTATTGAATTTTCAAATGTTCATAAAACTGGTTATAATAATGCGATTTAAGTCAAATATGCGCCGTTTTGTTCGATGACGAGTTCCCAACGAGATGCCAACTTCATAATGCCCCTCTTATAGAAGCTCGCTTCCCTATTGGCAAAAAACTCGGAGAGCCAATTTTCACAGGACTCTCTTGTGGCCAACTTCCGACTACCAAGCTCGTTCGCCATTTACAGAAATAGGTGGTAATCACTTGGTGCGAGATCCGGACTATACGGTGGATGCAAAAGAACCTCCCATCCGAGCTCCCGGAGCTTCTGGCGCGTCACCAAAGATGTGTGTGGCCTGGCGTTGTCCTGATGGAAGACAATTCGGCCTCTGTTGATCAAAGATGGCCTCTTCTGCATGAGTGCTGCATTCAAGCGGTCCAGTTGTTGGCAGTACAGGTCCGAATTGAGCGTTTGGCCATCGGGGAGCAGCTCATAGTGGATGATTCCCTGCCAATCCCACCAAACACACAGAAGAACCTTCCTGGCCGTCAATCCTGGCTTGGCCACCGTCTGGGCAGCTTCACCGCTTTTCGACCACGACCGTTTGCGCTTCACGTTGTCGTAAGTGACCCACTTTTCATCGCCAGTCACCATCCGCTACAAAAACGGGTCGATTTTGTTGCGATTCAGAAGCGATTCGCATGCATCCATACGGGCAAAAATGTTTCTTTGCGTCAAGTCGTGTGGCACCCATACATCGAGCTTCTTTTTGAATCCAAGCTTCTTCAAATGGTTTATAACGGTTTGATGACTCATGCCCAGCTCTTGGCCGATGCTACGGCTGCTACTATGCCGGTCTCTTTCGATCAATTCAGCGATTTTATCGCAATTTTCGACGACAGGCCTTCCGGACCGTGGCGCATCTTCGATCACCTCTGCACCAGAACGAAAACGTTGAAACCATCGTTGTGCGGTGGAAATGGAAACTGTATCGGGTCCATAAACTGCACAAATTTTATTGGCAGCATGAGATGCATTTTTGCCTTTATCGTAGTAGTACTGTAAAATATGCCGTATTTTCTCTTTATTTTGCTCCATGTTTGCGACGCTATAACTCACGAACGACTAAAAACAAACAACAATAAATCAAACACGTGTTAGCTCGTGAAAAGAGCTTTCCAAAAAGGTCTAGCGTGAACCGATGCGACGAATACAACTAGAACTACGCGGTTGCAAAGACAAGCTTGCGGAAATACCGCAAGACTTTTTAGACAACCTTATATATACTTTATGTGGTCGGAGATGCTTCCTTTTATGCGTTACAAAAAACTGGACAATTTTAATATTTCCTCTACTAGGGTATGAAAATGATAAGCATAATAAAATGAAAATATTCTTTTATGTTCAAGCCAAGTTCAAGGACCAAAACCTTGGGTTCAGAGCCGGCACCGTACACAACCAGAACCGGAACTCGAACCGATATTATTGATTTTTTGTTTACCGGTATCCGAGAACCGATATTCTTGGAACCGAATAGAAACTAAACATTGTACCGGTACAGTTTCGGTTCTGAGTGGAACAACTAGATTGCAAAGCTGGAACTAAGTTTTACGCAATTTGGTTAAGGCCCAATTTCTGAAAAATTGTGGTAAGGTACCGGCCGGTCAAATTTGCCGGACGGAATTACCAGAGGTTAAGTCTTTTGGTTTTCTCAACGAGACTTACCGGCGGGTTTACCCGATAACTATTACACTAGACACTGTCGACAAAACAGCTGTTTGCTTGCGATGATGAATCAATGTGAAACACCGAAAAGTCCAAGAGCGAAGAACTTTTCTGCGGCTGAGGAACATTTGCTTGTATACTTTTTGAGTCAAAAAAATTTTGGAAGCAGAAGGCCTGGGCTTGGAAATCAGTTTGCCGCCATGCCGAAGTTCATCGCTCTTGGAAAGACTAACGGGGCTAGTACGAGAATTTAAAAAAAAAAACGATAGCGAAAATAATTCGCAAGTAAGAAGAGGATGAACTCGATTTCTTCGACTAATTGACTTCTAAACTTTTAGCAAAAATCAATCAGTCAGTGTCTGTTTGTGATGGCCAGTAATGCAATAGCGTGGGAATCTTGAGTAACTGCACGGTTTGCCGAAGGAAGTCTGACTCAACAGAAGTCGCCCGCAATGATAAGGAAGAAGCCACTTGCATAAGAGCGCAGCGCCATCAAAAGTTGGCTCTCATTGTCAGAGATCCACGATTCCTGTTAACAATCCAAATCATAATAAATTGAATCACAACTGAAGTTAAGGTTTTAGCTGTTACGTAGCGAAAATATTTTATCTCTAATTCTAGCAAGAAAAATTTGGCATCATCCATATAAGTAAAAACAATAAATACTCTCCTGTACTCTCTCGCATTATTTATTCATTGCTCCGTCTTGGGTTATAAGGTTATAACCACCCCCATGATGGCCATTGTGCATCGCATAAGGCAATTGGTGATGCCATTGGCTAGGTGGGTCCTTCGATTTTGCAGACGGCGGGCAGTGAGTTTGCCTGCTTTGCCATTGGTGCCATTTCGGATATCGAAATTTCTATCGCAACTTGCCGGCAGGTTAAAATTTGACCCCATCATGAGGCAGCGGTTAACTTTGCCAAAGACTGCATGAGACGCGCAAATTCCGCCAACCTGCCGGTAAGTTTGACTAACCGGATATTGAGAAATTGGGATTAAATCGTTATATTTAAAAAAAAAAAAATAAAGCTTTTGTATTTTCAAAAATTAAAACGCGAGACCGGTCTCTTTGAAAATATTGCATCCTAAATTCTTAGACCATCACTATGTCATGATAACCTTTAAACAGAAAAGTACTTGTGCTATCCATTTCTTAAACACAAATACTTTAGCTAAAAGTGGAGGCTAAGTCGATTCATGCATTTATTTTTATGAAAAGTAAAAAGACAATTCATATAGTTCAGTAATTTGACATAACATTTTAATAGTCTAATCACACTGAGCACATCCAACACATTCCACATTATGAGTCATAAACATTTGCCGTGGAAAAATTTGTCACATCTTTGTAGCTTGATATTTGGACAAAACAAAAATTTTAAAATGGCGTAGCAAATATGTACGTACTGGTATACCGAAGTAAAATTTCAGGGACCTATACAGAACCGAATACCGAAAAAATTTTAGAGCTAAAACAAAACCTTTTACCGAAACATAAGTTTCGGTAATTATGGCCTATTTCCACAACGCAGGAAAATAAATTTTTATGTTGAACTTCATATAAAAAAAAACAGCTTCGAACAGCTGATGAGCCATTTATTTAGTCTCATTTATTTTGTTGATTTCCAAAAAAGAAACTAAATAGTCATAGCGTTGCCACATCGATGGCTTGTGTGGATTGCAACAGCCGATTTGCTGAACTAAATTGAAAATAAATAACTTGCAGCACATTTTTCCCGACAACATCGAACAAATTGAAGGCAAAAGCGAAATGCAACAAAAATGTACAAAAAATAATAGATATATTAGCACATAGATTAGCACTCTTTTTCATTAGTTTTCCATATTTTTTAATTTTAAGTGCCTCAAGACTTTCTCTACCAAGGATCACGAAGTCGCGCACACATGTGGTAGTACATCATATGACTTTGAAAGCTGTGGGGTGATTTTAAAATTGTTTGAACATTGATAAAACATTTTGAATTCAAGCGGCAGACAAATCATTAAGACCCCACAGTTTGACTGCCATTTTTTGTATTTTTTAGGGTTTTTGAAGACTTTGTGGTCCCACTATAGCTTATAATCCACTTAACATAAATAACTTGGAATTTCGTGACATACATTTTTATTTGTTCTGGAAACAGGCCTTTACCAGAAGCGGAACCGAAATACGATTCGGTTAGATTTTCTGTTCCGAACTCATTTTGAGAGTTCAGAGAGGTCACCATTCCTGCTTATGTGATGGTTTGGTGGGGAGTCGCCTATGATGGGGTCACCAAGCTACATTTTTGTGAAAAAGGGAGCCAAGGGAGTATCAATCCGACGTTTCGCAAAAGGATGTGAAGCCTTCGGCGTTGCTGGAAGGCGCAAGGCGGCCATTTGAAAAATATTCATTCGTTTTCATTTGATGACCAAAAAAACCGTGTACCAAAACAATTGCGAGTACTAGGTAGGTAAGGGTGCGTCTATCCTTTTGACTAGGAGTGTACTACTCCTACTGACTAGAGTGAGCGGCTTTCTCCCAGCAAGAATTTTATGAAACTTCTGATCACACTCGAGTCTTTTTCGAGTCCTCCGTCTGATTAAAATAGTCATAAACGCGCACGTTTTCTGATCATAAATGATACTTTTGTCGGGAGAAAAAGGTACCCTAGCCGCGACTCTTCATGAAGAGTCGTTTTTAACCCCTTTTTCTAATCAGTTTCGACTCATTTTCGAGTCATTTGCGAGTCGTTTTTTAATGAATCACATTTTGAGAACTCAATAAGGTGAGAAATCACCTAATGATCCTACAAATGCTAGGTGGTCTGATACTGACTCTGCTATTTTTTTATATTATATGATATTACTA
>JBAMBO010001923.1:0-60791 GCA_037044535.1 Lordiphosa magnipectinata
TTCGTAGTTGTAGAATGCAGATCTTTTATAGCGCAGAAACAGCCACAGCCCTGTCTAAAGAGTTACATTTGCTATTTACATATTTGTGCAAAAAACGATCACAACAACATATATATACATATGTATGCTTTGCTGCTTAAACTTACCTTGTGAAATCCATTTATTTATCTTCAGCACGTTGTCTGGGAAAGTGTCTTCAATAGCATTTACTACACTCAGAGAAAAAACCAAGCCGACCGTGCTTGATATCAAGCAGTTTTGATGTCAAAAGCACGGTAAGACGGAATATTCTTGGATCCAAGCCGAAAATACTGAAATCAAGCATGGATTTTTGAGACTGAAATGCTTGGTTTTAAATTAAGTCGGCTTCATATCAAGCATATATCTTCTTGGTTGTAATCATGGAAAGTCTCGATATCAAGCATAGATCTTCTTGAAAATAAGCATGAAAAGTCTCCACTTCAAGATTAGATCTTCTTGGTTGTAAGCATGAAAAGTCTCGATATCAAGCATAGATCTTCTTGGTTGTAAGCATGAAAAGTCCTGGCTTTTTTTTTTAAATTTTTATTATATAATAAATGAAAATTAAATTAAATTATATATACTTAATTCTTAAAACAGTTTTATTAATTGTAACAGATCACCATTTAAATATTTCAATGCTTCAAGCAAATTGAACTCATTAAGAAGATGTTTGAGATTAGTTTCCTAGTCCATGGTATTTCAATCACTTCCGACTCATTTGGCTTTTCACTTTCAATTGACTACCGACGCGGCAAAGCAGCCAATTCCAAAGCTGCCTTCGCTGCTTTCATCTTCGTAGCAGCCGAAGTGTCGGCGACGCTGAGAGCAAGAGAGAGAATCGTTCTCATTTTATTATGATGATTTTATTATGCTTATGACTCCCCGCAATTCCCTTGCCCACAAGTTCGAAGTCGAGATCAATTGTCTTCTCGTATGTAAGCAGTTTTCGTCTTAAAAATTCAAGCAAAAAAAATCTAAATTGAAGCCGATTTCAGGCTCGCCAATTCGTGCAAGATTTCTCTGGGTGTATCAACTAAGTACTGATGTGTTTCAAAACACTACCATATTCGGCATGCTTCGTATCACAAAAGAGCATGACTTTTCGAACTACTGTTCCTTGACATATAAATTTTGTAGTTTCAATGATACTCTCTAGGCTTATATTGATACAAACAAATTTTTACTAGTTTCAGTTTTGGATGTGCTTACGAATGTAACGTACGTAACTTAAGAAATGCTCCTATAGACTCGATCGAAGTTTATATAACCTTGCAGCTTGTATAATTTATATAAATTAAGGTTTTAAATGAGATTCGTCGCACATTCTCAGCTGAGTTACTTCCCAAACTCAGCAATAGATCTCGCCACAACTTTGAGCATTTGCTTGCCAGTTTGTTATATGGCAGCTATACGATATATTCATCCGATTTTGACCAAACTATCCAAAATTGTGTGAAACCTGATTATATTCATAACTGGAAGGAATAAAGACGCTACCATTGAAAACAAAAAAGTTTTTCTCACTAGAAGTACTTTTTTTACCAATAGTTACTATGGCAGCTATAGTCTATAGTCGTCCGATTTGGATCATTCTTGGCAGAATAGTGTGGTAGCATTTAATATTGATCAGTAACAAGTTTGGAAGCGATAGCATTGAAAACACCAAATTTTTTTCTACTAACACTTTTTTTCATACCGATCTTTTGTATGGCAGCTATTCTATATAGTTGTCCGATTTTCATCAAACTTATTGAAATTATGTGAAAGCATAGAAAACTGATACATCCGAGGTTTGGGGATGTTTGCATTGAAAACCAAAAAGTTTTTCTCACTAAAACAAGTTTTTCAACCGTTCGTTCCTACACAGAGCAAACGAGAGCGTAAGTTAAAGTCGGCTCTAACCGACTTCGATATACCCGTTACTCATGGAAACAAATGTTTATTAGCCTTCCTGTATGCCTGAGGTGGGTCAGCCGAAAAGTATGCAATATTTTTTAACACGGCTATTTATTATCCGCCAGATATTAATAGACATTTGTCAATTACTAAATCCAACATAAATGACTCCAAATTCATCACGATAAACAGATCAGACAACAAAACTTTTGAAAACGTCGGTCAAGCCCGACTATTACATACTCTGCACCCTTAATGTCGCAGCTCGAATTTGGTCACGAGTCAAACGGCCAGTTAACACACAACGCAGTGCGCTCTCTAAGTCTCTCTCTCTCTCTCTCTCTCTCTCTCTCTCTCTCTCTCTCTCTCACTAAGATTGCTGCTGAACGCAGTGCTAAGGTTATGGGTGGGGTGGGTGGTGGGTGTTAACTGACCGTTTTTTGCTCATAACTTGAGTATCGTTCATCCGATCTTTATCATTCCTTCAGCAAATCGATAAATAATTTTGAGTACTAGATATCTCTAGAAAGTACGAACCATCTATCATCAAAACTGTAGGAGATATGACGTTTTTTCCAAATTGCGGGGGCGTGAGGGGGCGTGGCAAAAATTGAAAATAAACTTGATCTGCGTGCAGACAATAGGAGTCTACATTTCAAATTTGGTTGCTCTAGCTCTTCTAGTCTCTGAGATCTAGGTGTTCATACAGACAGACGGACAGACGGACATGGCTATATCGAATCGGCTGTTGATGCTGATCAAGAATATATATACTTTATATGGTCGGAAATGATTCCTTCTGGCTGTTACATACATTTGCACGACTTTAGTATACCCTTTTACTCTACGAGTAACGGGTATAAAAACGGCCATCCATCACCACAGCATTCTATTGAACGGCAATCTTAGTGAGAGAGAGAGAGAGAGAGAGAGAGTGAAATTTAGAGATGAGCGCGTATAACTCGTGAGCAAATGCGAGCTGCGACGTTAAGGGTACAGAGTATGTTACAGTCGGGCTTGACCGACTTTCTTTCTTGATTAATTTAATTATTAAACAAAGAAAAAAATGAATTGGATTATTATATTGGTACTATTATTTATTGTTTTATAGCAACAGAAAAAGAAGAATTTATAATGTTTGACCCAGCCTTGAGAAGGGATCGAACTCGGGACTATTTGCACGTTACAAAATTGGCATGGCATCTTACCGCACTGCGCTATCGGGCATGCGTGTGGTCACATGGCTGAGAGCCTACTTATATATTTCTTTACGTTGCTTGAAGTTTCGATGTGAAACACTATTTGTCTCTTTCCTTTTTCTCATTTTCTATACATCCCTTTCCACTTGTGAGAGTTTCGAAAATTAAAAAGATATCCTTTTGACCTTTTCTAATATCATTTGACAAATTGATATATATGGTTCAAAAGAAACTTTATAGCTTAGAAATGATATGAAAAAAATGATATATGACAAAATGTCAAACTAACCAGCTCATATCAAATTGATATGGATCTTATTTTTTTTCTGTGTATGGCAGCTATATGCTACAGTCATCCGATCCGGCCGGTTCCGACAAATGGCAGCATATTTGCACCTAACGACTTTGGTTAAGATAGCTTCAAAACTAAAGGAGGAGATAGCATAGCAACAGACGGACGGACAGATGGACATGGCTATATCACCTCAGCTCGTCATGCTGAGCAAAAATATATATACTTTATGTGGTCGGAGATGCTACCTTCTATGAAGGTACAAAGGGTATAAAAATAAATTCTTGGCTTTACATCCCCACAAAAGGCCCAGACAAGCTTCTCTCAATCGCTTGGCGTGTTTGCTTGAAATTTTCACACAAGAGATTTAATCAAATTAAGCCCCATGGAAAATAGAATAGGAGTCATTGAATATACCTCATTTGGTGGCAACAATTTTAGCCCACTTGAGCATTTAAAAAACTCTTAAAATAAAACTGTATAATTATAAAAGAATTATCATAATCCAAGCAATTGCATTCCATGCCATAAATTTCTAATTCACGATTCGTGAATTATGCAACACAGAAAACACTTGTGAGCGCTCCTCAATTAATCCAATACTTCGTATATGGGCCAAATTTAAAACATAGAGGCAAATTGCATTTCATTTCATATTGTACCACCCGTGAGTTTGTATGCGCCAAGGTGGGGAATACCTCCGTAGCGATGGAGAGGCCACTGCCACCGTTACATTAACACTTAAGAGGCAAGGCGTCTGTCTTTATACTCATGCAACATTGCAATTAATTAAATTTTATTTTTAAATAATTGTTTTTAATTAAATTTTTAGTGTTTTTGCGCAAATTCATGCAACCGAGCAAATAAAGATGGGCAGGTGAATGCGCACATACGTCCATGCATTTGTGTTTTGTGGGTGTGTGAGTCTTATGATCATGCAATCATTGAATCATTCAAGTGTGTGCCGGGCATTATGATGCAGTGGATTTCTACATCTTGGCTAAAGTCAGAGGCTAATGAAAATCGCTTTCCAAAAATTGCAACGCCTTCTCGTGGCGAGCATTCAACTCCAACTGCCAGCCGACCGGTGATATAACAAATGACAGCCGGACACTGAACCTGAAGACGATGCTGGTTAATTGGAGCATGCGAATGCCAGTCAGAGATGCAGTGCAGCGCAGCGTTGCACCAATTTCCAAATGCATCAGGGCCAGGCTAACTAACTGTTTTGCCCAAAATGTGACTGAACTCATACATAAACATGGCCCCGTGTCCAGCTCCATCTCCAACTTGGGAACAGACATATTTTGTTGTTTTTTTTTTCGGGGGCTTGCGTGCAAAGTGCGATGATCTTGCGGTGAAATTTTGTGCTCAAGCGGTTAAATTGGTCAGTGAGCAAAAATGCACAAAAGGCAAGACCAAATGAAATAAAATCACTTGCTCGAAATGTGTGCTTGATTAAAAGGCCATGGCCACTTCCAGCACGTTTTTTTTTTGTTTTTTTAACGGCCGCCGGGTCCGCTTTTGGCGACCAGGAGAAAGGTTGATTTTGATGTGAAATATCACTTTGATACGAGAGTGCAGTATCACCATCAGTCCCTTGGCAACTTTCTTTCATGCTAACCACCGGCTGACCAGCATTATTTGGCCAATTTAAAGTGGCATCAATTATTGCGAAACCATCCATTAACTGACCAGTTATCCCTCATTTTGTGATCGCTTATCTCGCGGTGTACATATAAAACAAAAAAAACAGAAAAAAAATCTACAACCACATCCTTATCCTCATTCTCATCCTCCTTCTTGACATTGCCCTTTGCGGCTTGTGCCATTTTTTGCAGCCACTGAAATTGAGGTCACGCATGGAGGTTCGGACATGGAAAGTCATGGGAAGAAGAGGTAGACTTCTTGACAGACTGTGGAGAATGCAGCGAAATGGTTGTCTTAAAATGTACTTGCGGTACATCGACATTTGCACTTGGGCTATCAATATTTGTCACCCAAGGTACTAGAAAATCCTTAAACACGCCACTACTGCCAGGGCGGGGGAAGTAACTTTCTTATGGTCATAACTTGAGTATCATTCATCCGATCTTAATCAATTTTTCGGCAAATCCATAAATTAAACTGATTACTAAATAACTTAAGAAGGTACAAACCATCTATCTACAAAACTGTGGAAAATATGTCTTTTTTGCCAATTGAGGGGCGGGAGGGGGCGTGGAAAAAATTGATAATATACTTGTTCTGACTGCAAGTATAAGAAGTTTATGTCCCATACATGTCAAACCTCTATCTCTTACCATCTCTGAGATTTGTGCTCTTTTACAGACGGACAGACAGACGGACATGGCTATAACGAATCGGCTGTTAATGCTGATCAAGAATATATATACTTTATAGGGTGTAAGCGAATGTTTCTTCTCCCTGTTACATACATTTGCACACTTTCAAACCAATTTTCAATGGGTACAGGCAAAGATTTATAGATGACGCATGTGAAACAGAAAACGATTTTCTTGGGAGCTGACATTGGATCACAGTTTTGGCTTCTCGCCGCCTTTACGAGGAATATATGTATTGAAATTTAGCTATACGTTTTAACAAATGGGTGTAGGATAAGAGCAAAGATTTATAGATTTTAGAGATGACGCATGTTAAAGAAAAAACGATTGTTCTTGGGAGCTGACATTGGATCCCACAAAAAAAAAAAATAAAAAAATTCGTATGAGATGCGGTATCTACATATTTAGTGTCTCTGATACAAGTTAGTATCGTCAAAATATCGTTATAATACTTTCGAAAATATCAATTTGACACTTGGAATATTAAAGAGAATTTGCTACCCAATAGTTTCAAATTGTTTATTAAATGAGTGTCATTTTGATGAGTACTTTTTATACTCAGTACCGAAGGTAAATGGATATGGTGTTTTCAAAGACACTTACAGGGAAATATTGAAAATCTCTACAGATTTTAGTATAAACGATTGCGCTTTGAACTAAGCTTGGATGACTTTTTATGTAAAAGGTTAGTAGATCATTTGAAAAGATACCGTTTGAATGAAATCTCAGAATGGAAATTCAGCGTCAGCATAAGAAATTGCCGAAGAAATTGAAAATAAAAGAAAAATGCGCCAAAAGAAAGTTGATCAACAGCCAACCATAAAAACATAGATGGAACAAGCATTCTTGAATCTAAAATTGAGTGAAGACCAGCTACTGGACGCGTGTGTTGAAATGGTCACAAAAAGTGGACGACCTCTAAAAATTTTTGAAGACCCTGGCTTCAAGAAAATTCTTGAGCCGATATGTAATGCTTTTCAAAAGCCCATTTCCATAAATCGGCAAAATATTCGAAGCCTTGTGAAAGCAAAGGCTTCCAGTATTCGCAATGAAATCAGTGGAATTCTAAAAAATCGGCGAGTACATACATATGCTAGCAGATTGTGCATATTTGTGTGTGTGTGTGTATTAATTTTCATGGCAGATGCAATGTCTTTGCATATATCTACATTTGTATATGTATATATGAAGTTATTTTCCATGTGAAATTTAAATTTTGGAAGAAAAATCATGCCTTAAGCGCCCTATACACTACACAAATTTTGTCGCCAAACGCTAATGTGTGTTAGTGAAATACATATGTACACGCATTGCGTGCATGTGACGCATACACCCATATTTCACTAACACACAATAGCGTTTGGCGCCAAAATTTGTGTGGTGTATTCGAGACTGTGTCCATGTGTACATTACACACATACATAATATCTACATACGTTCTAAGAAGGTTGCACTTAAATACTTATATATGTATTTGCACAAATATACTAATTAAATCAAAATTATATTTTTACGAATTTATTTCGGTTTGATGTCAACTAAAGTTGATTACGTGAGTCGTTTGGATCGCGCCATAATTGGAATTAGCTGTCAGATTCATAAAGATGACGAGATTCGCATTTACACGCTGGCTATGAAAGAGGTCCACCTCCAGCACACAAGTCTTAATTTGACTGCTATCATTCAAGAAGTTCTCCAATCCGATTTATTCTAAAGTTCTCGAGTTCGAAGTTCTCCAGATTTATACTATCACCGTCGATAATGGAGCAAATATGGTTCGAGTAGGAGAACTTTTAAATGACACCTGCATTGCGGAAAAGGAATTCAACTTTGGAGAATGTAATGTTGATGAAGGCTGCTTTTTTTGTTGAAGCGAACCGAGGTTCGAACCAAAACCTTGGGTTCAGGGGTTCCAGGAACCGGTCCGCGAACCGAACCTTAGACTTAACACCGGATTCGAACCCCCGGACCGAACCCTCTGCAAAATTTTAGAGGTTTGCAGCCTTGTGTAACAGGGAGATCTACTAAAATGGCAGGATCAGGTGCGGAAAGACATTTCCAACCTTGCTGGGAACAACTGGTGCCAGCTCGCACGGAGCAGAAGCGACTGGAGGGCAGTTATAGCAGAGGCCGAGACCGTCAAACGGTTGTAATGCAAATATTGGGCCACAAAAGAAGAAGAAGAAATCTCGCAAATATTCCGCGCTCGCACAGTGATCGATTTTGCCAGTCCGGCAGGCAATAATTAATAACATACAAAATAATTAAGTATTATTTTGATAAATTTGTATTTAAACGAAGGAAATTATAAAACAAAAAAATATTTTTTAATTGAAATTTGAAATAATTCGAAATTCTTTCATAAGCAAATTGATATAAATATAAGTCGAAATCAAATCCTAAAAAAAAATTTTGTCGGTTGTGGTTCATCCAAGAGAAGGGTGTGCTTCTCAAGATTGACATCTTACCTAGAAAATGTAATAAACTAATAAGTTCATAAGTTCATATTGACACTTGACGATTCACAATGGACCATTTTCACAAACACATAAAGATTTAAGACCAATACGGGTCAATATCAAAAGTTCTACTTCACCAAAGTCGCGGGTATGTATGTAAATATACTCTAAAAGAAATGTTAAGTTCGACTAATACATATAAGAACAGGACAAACAAAAATTTTTTTTAATTAAATACATACCAACTATTGTTAAATTAAAGTCTTTCTTTACAACAAATCGCAAAACTTTAACTTTCTCAGCGCAAAACAAAACAACTTAAAAAGGCGCGAACATATTTTTAAGTATGGGCAGAAAAGTATCGTGAGTTTTGCATGCTCACGACATCGTGACTATCGAATAGAAAAGAATATATAAAAATCGGAATAAACATTGCCGGGATGTTAGTTTTCAAGAAAATTTAAAACATCAAGATTTGAATTTTGAAGTTTGCATTTATTGCCTGCCAGATTGGCAGAATCGACCACTGTGGCTCGCTGTGATCTGATGGCACTGAATTTCAAGCCATATAGAGATGGTATCCTAAATGAATGCTCGCTTTGCAATATGCACGAAAAAGAAGACGCCAACCATTTCAGCAAACTTCGCTGAACATAGCAGAAGTAATCGAAATTTTGAATGGGCAAAGTTGGACCACACTGGCTAGTTATATTTTCAAAGCGTTAAATAAGTTTAGCTCCAAAAATTAAACTAAATTAAAACAAATCCTTTATATGTAAATGTTAATATGACTGACGGAAAACTACGGCTAATGTCAACAAAATGTTCTGATAATTTGAAGAACAAATAAACTACTGCTACTATTACTTCTTCTACTTAACCTAGAAGACATTTGATTAATCATCGGTTGGATTATAAACGGATCCTATATTGTGGCGTTCGAAGACACACACACATCTTTATTGTTTGGGGGTAATGATATTTACAAGCCGCTCTGATATGATTGCTCCTTATTACTTAATCCGATTAGAGACATCGGAATAATAGTCTTTCTGAAAAACAAACAAAATTTCAATTTCAGCCTTATTTGGGAATCGAACCCGGGATCTTTTGCACTGAACGAACAATAAGGGATGCACTGCACCAACGCACACTTTTGTAGCCACAAGTCTTACATGCTACTTATACTTTTCTGGGCGATGTATGAGTGTAGTTGATATAAATAATCGGACATCTTATACACAACAAAAATTTGTGCATCGTTATAAATATTCTTTGGTTGTGCTCAGTTCAAGAACTTTTAGAACATTATTATGCTAAATTTTTGAGAAAATAATTAATTTCGATTTTAAGACTGCTTAATTTCCTAACAGAGCTTCTTCCTCAGTAAAATTAAAAATGCAGTTCTTAGAAAGTTTAAGAACTAGTTTAGCCACAGGATGAAAGTAGACACCTGCGCTATTCAGGCATTTATTAGACATTAACCCAACACTTAAAAATTTTAAGCACCGATCATAACAATTTTATGTATGGCACATTTCCCTTTTTTTTTTGCAATAAAAAAAATTTTTCACACACAATTCACTAGGAACAACTTGACCAGAAGAAAGCTCTGGCGGCTGCTGCATCTCCTGTCCAAGGCTTGGGAATAAAGAAATTAACATGTTGCCACAAAACTGCAGTTATGCCCTGAAACAACCAACAAGGCAGCAGCAGCACCACCAACAACAACAACAACAACAACTACGATCGGCCCACGGGCAACGGCCAACACATTTAAGAAATGCGCCCAAAATATGCCGAGAACAAGGAAATGTTTACTTTGGCAGTTAACATACCGGGTCCAAGTGGCCGTTGGCCAATAATTGCGGCCCAAAACGAAGAAAAAAAAACAACAACTCCAGCATTGACCGAATGCTGCACGCATAAATTTAGCCTTAATTGGCTTTAATATTATGTTGTCAGTAAAAAAAAAACTCCGAAATCAGCAAACGCCAATCAAAAAGGGACAAAGGAAGACTTGCCAAATGTGGCACGTTTTCGAATACCGCGGTGTTGGGCTTAATCAGCGGTTTCCACGCAATTGCCGAAAAAAAACAAAAAAAATGCACCGAGTGGAAAATATGTGCGTACATATGTGAAAGTAAAGAACAGGCCCTTAAATAAGACCCGATGACTGTGATTGCCAAGATGATGATGATGATGATGATGATGGGGCTGTCTTTCCCCTTCCTATTCCCATCGTATAGCCCTTTTGGCCTTTTGGCGCATTAACGGCTAGGCAGGGGGAAAGGCGCTGTTTTTTTTGGGCTCCGGTCAGGTTCAATGCCACCCAATGCGATACGAGAAACAAAAACAAACTACCAAATTTACAAAAAAATAAAAAAGATAAACAAAACAAAAACGTTTATATAGCGATTATGAACGCTCTCCGTGTTTCGGGCAGTGTGTCCAGCGCCTATTAGAGTATTAGTGCTAGAGATGAGCGCGTGATAATAGTATGAAAACCAGACTTAAGCCGAACCGGTTCGAACCCAGAATTTCGGGTTTTTATTTACTGCGAACTGAACCTTGAACCGAACCACGTAAGTCAAATAGCTAAACCTGAGCCAGTTCCGAACCTAAATGGTCCTTTCAGTTCAACAGTTGGCAGTAAAACTTTGAGTTACGTTAGTTTGCTAAAAGTGTCATAAGCGCCTATGCTTGTCTTTATTTGAAGCTCGTTTGTTTGTTTGCAAGTCCCATATTTTAATACGGTTGTGAATATTTATCGAGGATTTCATTGAAGCTCGAATATTTAGGTAAATTGTGGGCCGAACCAAGGTTCGAGCCAAACCCGTGTCGGGTTCGAACCGGGGATCCGGATCTCAGCAAAAATGTTTTGGGTTTGCAGCCCTGATTATTACCTATAACTAGAGAATCAAAACGGAGACCATACCACAGAACCCTTTAGCAAAATGAACCGATAAAAATTCGGAATTGAAATCGATATTTTTTGAAGTTTGAGTTACTTCAGTTTTATTGCTTCATTGCTTCATTACCGTTTCCTTCAGCGTATTTTATTTGGCCGGTACTTAAACTTTGTTAAGTAAAACGTAGCGTGTTGCTGTTTGAATTTGTTGAGCGAAAGCCGCATGTCGATATGAATCCCATAATGGCGTCACTGTATGGGTGTGTGCGTGTGAATTTCGTCAGAGATTGCTATTCATATGTTTAACACACTACTATGAATTTGTTTTGTTTATTGTTTGTGTTCTTTGACTTAGTCGGCGTCACCACATTAGTTATGATGTTTAATGTGTAACTAACTTAATTTAATATCACTTAAACTAACAATTAACGGGCGCCACCCGCGCGAAGCGAAAGCCAGCCAGAAACTGTCACGTCGTTAGGGATGGTGCTCGATGAATAGTGTGACCAGAGGTGGCCAGGGCTGCCACACCAAATCAAAACAGAACTTTCTTGGGAACTGACTTTTGACCCAATAAGCAAGACTGGAACTTTCACTAAACATATTTCCCTCGCTTTTTCTTCCAACAACGGTGAAGAGTCTATCCTCTTTCCAAGACTCGATTTTTTGGTAAATAGAGGAGTCGTTGCATCTACCTGGGGAGCCTATGCTAACATAAATAAATCTGTATCTAAAATTTAAAATAAATGAAAGTTATATTAAATAACATAATGAATACATATGAGGACTAGAATATTTTACCGAAAATCCACTAGGGCAAATAATATCGTAGAGTACCAGCCCTTATAATTGTGATGGTCAACTGCCTCAGCTGCTGGTGGTTTTATTTCAATATGGCATCCATCTCAATAAAAATCAAATGGGTTTGATTGTATTCACAAGGGCTTACTATAAAAGTGTATATCATTTACTAACCGATTGCGCCTAGGCACTGAGGAAACCCAATATCTTCGAAGTCCTGGATACACTCATCGATTTTTTTCGGCAGTAAGGTAGTTGGGTGACATGTACTCCCCTGCGAACTCTGCAATGAGCGCCCTACAAAACTCATTCAGTATGTTGCATACACTATTAGGTGCAACTCCGAACAGTCTACCTACTGATCGATACTCAGAGGATGAGCCCAGGGTGTATAGAGCAATCGCAATCCGTTTTTCTAGCGGAATGGCATTTCAAAAATTGATGTCCTTTTTCCTTAAAATCTCAAGTCGATTTACCAACAAGCAAAAGGTCGACTGCTCCATCTTGAAACTTTCCTTAAAAAATTCCTCGTTGTTTTCTGGTACATCCTTCTACCAAAAATTCCCGAATCGCTTCTAAAAATATATATAATTAATTACAATTTTAGTAACACTTACAAACATCCATGCGCTTCTTGGCATGCGTGAATTAAAACTAGAAAGCCATGCAAACATTTCTTCGTCGTCGAATTCTTCGATTGGCATATTTGAATCCAGCGCCACCATAAGTTTTTGGAACAATTGATGTTGTTGTTGCGCAACAGATAAAACAACTGCCAATTTATTCATATTTTTTTACAATTTGTATACCTTAGCACATGCATCGGCTGATTGCCAATGGATGGTGGATGTTGCCAGTGTGAATCGGTGTTTCACATCTTTCAAAAATCCCATTCGTTCCCCAAAGATGTGCTCAGTGTGAAAACCATATAAGTCATAGCTTGGGTATAAATCATCCGATCTTTATCATTCCTTCGGCAAATCGATAAAACCTCTTGATAACTAAATGTCTTTAGAGATACAAACCATATATCTAAAAAACTGTGGGATATTTTTTCCAAATTGCGGGAGCGGCAGGGGGCGTAGCAAAAATCGAAAATAAACTTGATCTGCCTGCAAGTATAAGAAATATATGTCCCATACATGCCAAACCTCTATCTCTTACCATCTCTGAGATCTGTGGGTTCATACAGACAGACGGACATGCCGATATATGGCTTGGATTCAAATCGTGGCCAAAATGGAAGACCACGGTGTTTTTGGGCAAACTCCTGACAAACTTGAACGGAAATTCCGAAACTAGCATAAAACTGCGAAATAAAAGCACTGGCCACGGAACCACCAAGTGGGAGTTTTTCAACGAAATGGAATCCATGCTAGATAATGACCTGGCAGTAGCAGGTTGTCGTACCCTAAGTACATTTGTGACAGAGGAGGAGAATATTGAGCAGTTATTGTGATGGGAAGACTTTGGGCTTGCTCCTACCTTAAATGACGGGCATAACAGCAGCTCGCTGGTAGAAGAATATGACGCTATCGCAGTTGAATCCAGTAGCGCTCCGGTGGAAGCGTAATTGGGCTGTCCCATCCGTAATAAACGGAAACGGAAGGCTGCTGTAGAAAAGGAACTATACTACGCCAACAAAAAGGCTATTGAAGTGGAGGAAGCTAAACAAGCTACGAGAGGTTCTGCAGGAGTCCAACAAGTTGCAAGCTGAGCGCAACCAGCTTCTAAAGGAGTATCTTGCCAAAGCACCCTAATAAGACTTATAATAGTTATATTTAAGTTAGTCTAAAATAAGAAATGAATCTCTTAAAATGTTCCTTCACCAAATGTGCATACATAAAAATATAAGTGGCTAATTTGCTGAAGTGATACGTATGTATATATGTATAGAACATATCAAAGCCTAACAAAGTGAAAAAAATTACCATATTGGTATCGATAACTAGCCTATCGATAGACAACCACAGCTGGTGGTAGCAGTATCAATTCAAAGTAGCGTACTATTTCTTCGCTACTTGCTCCTGTATCATGATACGTCAAATTGGCTATCATGATACCGTATCACTCGAGGTCAGCAAGAAGATCATTAAAAATGTATACATGATCAGGGAGCAAGTTGTTCTGCTGAACAAGGCCAATGATTCCTTCTCTGTTACATACTTTTGCGCAAACTTAATATACTCTTGTTATCTTTGGTACAGAGTTAAAAAAGATTGAATTTATCCCGTTTTAATACCCGCTAATCGTAGAGTAAAAAGGGTATACTAGAGTCGTGCAAATGTAGGCAGAAGGAAACATTACCGACCATATAAACTTTATATATACTTGATCAGCATTAACAGCCGAGTTGATATAGCCATGTCCTTCTGTCCGTCCGTCCGTCTGTCAGTATGAACACCTAGATCTCAGTGACTGGAAAAGCTAGAGCAACCAAATTTGAAATGCAGACTCCTATTATCTGCATGCAGATCGAATAATAAATAGCCGAACTAAAAAAATGTTTCATACTTTTCGGCTTTTCCTCCTCAGGAACACAGTAAGGCTATCAAACATTTCTAACGTGTACATTGAAGTCGTAAGCCTTTTTATAACGTATTCAATATTTTGTTGACAGACTATTTTGGCGGCTTTAAATAAAGCATATCATAAGAATATCGATGGGATGCGGTATGTTGCCCGGTTTCAAAAAACCACCAACTCGAATGCTGCTGTGCTGCTGTCTCGCTTAGATTTTTGGTTAATGTCAGGAAACCATTTGATTCCAAGAGTTATGCAGATATTCATAGCATTATCTATGGCTGTTTTACAGTTACCGAAAATTTACTCACGTGTTTATCTCTAATTCAGCTACTTGTGCGGCTCATTTATGCACACATTCATACAAATATTTTGATATGTATGTATATGATCTATGTGAATATGTATGGGTATGTAGGCTGGTAACAGCAACAACATCAAAAGTTAATTATGCGCGCTCGCGAATCGTGACATTGCATAATGGCAGCTGCAAGTGGCCCAGGCCGGACATGCAAGGCGCCGCCACCGTCGCCGTCTCCTGTCTTAGCCAATCCCCAGTCAAAGGTGGTGGTGTATGTATATGATGGCCATACAAACACATGCATATGCATGTTTCTAGGTATTTAACCACACCTACATGGGCTAAGCCTGGCCTGGAAATTGATTATTTGGCCTAACGGCGCGTCGTCGTCTAGCCTTCCAGCAGGCATCAGAGCAGCATTAGCTCATCAGCATCCACCCAGCCATTGTTGATATGGGCTACCTTACACACTCACCCGGGGACTGGACACACAACTGTTGCCCAAATGTCCAGTTGTACAATTAGAATTTTTGCGGCCAACCTTATCTTTGCACAATTGCCGACATTTTAAAGGTGTGTTGTTCGGCTGGCGCTTTCCACCAACTCTCCTAGGCCAGGCAAAAAAAAAAAAAAAGGAAATAAGTTAAATAAAAAAAAAAAAAAATGAAAAATAGTTTTCTTTTTTAGGTTATCGCTTTTAACAACTCGCGTACATGGGGCTCTCTTTTTGTCATAGTCATATAATAAAGGCGTTCCGTTTCCAAGCTCAGAAATTGTCCAACGTCTATATTTGGTGGACTTATGGTGTTGTTGGTGTGTGTGTGTGTTGCAACTTGGTCAGCAGAGTCTTGTTCGAAATGGGAGTAGATGCAATGCTGACCCGATTCTGTTTTGTCATGACATGTGCAACGGAGCTTATCCTTAAGAGTTGTAAGACATTCCCAAATGTTCGGGTCAGTTGGTCAAAGTTCAAAATGGTTTCAATGGAAGAAATGATAAGCATTTTAGAGATAGGAATAGATACAAGAATAAACCATTTTTTTTGTACTACCGACTGACTGACTGCATTCGAGAGTCTTGTGGTCAGATCGGTTATATGGCAGCTATATGAAATAGTGTGTCGAATTGAGCCAAATTCGATGTCACTTAAGGAGCTTTAAATATATGTTTAAACTAAAATCAAACAATAGCATAAAAACCAACCAAGTTACTTAAAATCGGCCAGTTCGGCTATGTGGGAGTTATATAAAGTAATGGTCCAAATCGAACCCAATTTAGTAAGTCGTCTCAGGAGCTTTAAATACTACTAAAAAAAATTTGGGGTCAATATCTTAACAAATAGAGTTTATGTCAAAAAAAAAGGCAAGAAAAACACAGTGTGCATCACCAAGCTTATGAAGAAAAGAATCGCATAGGACTGTTCTACGATTTGCTAACGAAGGAAGGAATAAGCAAGAGTATGCTGGAGTACGATGGCAGACGTAGCTTGACGAAGAGCAAAAAGTAAAATTTACTTCTGAACTGCTCAAGGCTGCAAATCGGTCCTAAGCCGGTTCGGTTCGAGATTTTTGGGTCTCTCGAACCGCACCATGAACCGAACCTTTCAAATACTTAACCTTCCGAACCTAAACCCGAACCGGACTCAATGTACACAAAAATAAGTTCGGTTCAAACCATCATTTAAGTCGATTTCTTAAGACCTTTAATAACTTTCTTAATATTATATTATGACCGGAAAACATAATTTTATTGTAAAGAATCGGTTGAACTGATATTTACAGATAGTAAACGATTTCGACATGGAAATACAACATAAGTCAGTACAGGAACCGCCACAGTACCCCCCGTCTAATGTTCAAGTACGGCTGGATACTTGGACCGGAATCGGATATGCCTTCCAGATCTGGTGCGTTGTTCTGCTGCTGGGGTCGTTTCTTCTTTTGAGGTCGTCTCGGGGCTCGTATTCGTGCAGGCAGTTGAAGAAGACGTCGCTTCGTACAGGTATGCGGCTTTAAGGCGGTCAATAGAAACTTTTGCGTGTTTGTGTTGAATCTTCAGAGTGAAATATTTATCATGTTTTTGTTGTTTTACTTCGAATGGTCCTTCATAGCTTGGTTCAAGAGGCGCCTTAACTAGATCGATTCTGACGAAGACAAACTTACAATTTGCTAGAGATGGTTGTGTGAATTCTTGTTGAACGTGATAATGCTTTGGTTTTGAACTCCGATTCGGTGGAGGTTTTGGCCCGTGGTGTCAAAAAGTCTCCTGGTACTCTCAACGGTGCTCCGTATACTAGTTCTGCAGGGCTGAGACCGACGCCGCTTTTAACTGTTGTGCGTCGCCCAAGATGGATGAGCGGCAGGGCAGTGCTCCAGTTTATTTGGTCGCAGCATTTTATGGCGGTTTTTAGCGTTCGCTCACCGCTCAATAATGCCGTTTGACTGCTGATGGTAAGCTGTAGTTAGGTTCATCAAATAACGTGGATTCAAATTGTCGTCCTAAGTCCGTAGTTATTCGTAATGGGATTCCATAAGTGGAAAACCAGCCGGAAACTAGAGCATTTTCTACCGTTTGTGCGGTTATGTCGGCTAATGGAATTGCGACAGGCCATCTGGTAAAACGATCGAAGCAGTTCAAACAGTATTTAAATCCGTTTGACGTAGGCAATGGGCCAACATAGACATATTATATGCTCGAAACGTGTGTCAACTGCTGCTTAGTGGCCCAAGGGTGATTTTGTATGGCGCTGAACCTTGGCTTTCTGGCAGGGAATACAGAAGCGAACAATGAAAGCGACTTCTTTTTCCATGGATGGCCAGACGTAAAGGTTAGATACTAGTTTCCTGGTTGCCCTTATACCTGGGTGGCACAGAGAGTGCAGCTTTTGTACAACGAGTGTGCGCATCACTTTTGGGACGTATGAGCGAATCTTGTTGTTCAGTGAATGGCAAGTACAATTGATTATTTGATCCTGGAATTGAAAATTGCGTAAGTACGATTGACTGCAGATGATCTGACCTTAGAATGTGTATGTTTACTGGAAGTCGCAGTTTCAAAAAATTCAACAAATCAAAACACAGAAATTACGCTAGATTATCTATTTGTATGGGTAATTTCAGTAAACAATAAAATTTACTTTAAAAATGGGTAAATTTAACCGAGGAAAATTTTTTTTGTGTAGTGTGAACATTTACAAAATCTGTTTGTAGTAAGCTTCTACAATACAAATGCATGTTTGACGCTACCAAGCGAACATTTTTTTTATTTCTCTCTCATGTATGGGTAATATCTTCAACTTAAGCACGAATTCATCTGAATAAAAGGCGATTTTCTCGAAAATTCGCACGTTGTAGTTACTAATTAATGTGCACGCTTCCGTGAATAAAACCTTTTGCAACATTTTGCTATGCTAAACAAATATTCCACAAAACACAGCTACACTGGTTAGGCTCAACTTAAAATTACACATCAACAACACGCGGCACAATTGGACAAACGAAAACCATAATGAAAACGCGCTCAAAAATTGTAATTTTTTAATATTCATTTGACATTTGACGAAAAGCATATCCACTTTTTTTGTACAAAAACTGCGGATGATCGCCGCGACTTTTTTGCATGATAATTCTTCATAATTCACGGTCCATCAAGGAAATGTTTATCGAAATTTTTTGATTATAGGTCAGTATGCTAGACAATTACCATTTTCTTTTCGCAGTCTTATTTTAATTTAGAATATTATTATTTTAGTTTTTTTTCCTTCGTTCACACATAATTATAGGCGTTTGTTTTTTTCCCCCTGTTCTTAATCTCTATAATATTAAAGTTTTTGCTAGCTCTAATAACATCTCTGACTATAATTGGCTATGGTTCGGGGCATAGCTGTCTAGACGGGCAAATAAAATTCCCCCACCGTGTCGAAGTCGTTATTAGTTTATTTTGTAATTTTATTAGAATTTCTTTGATAGGCTTCCTTAGCTCATAAGAATTTTTGTAAAGTATTTATATTTTTGTTGAAAGCCTTTATATACTCTGTACCAAAGGTGCACAGGGTATAAAATACTCAGTATATTAAGTTTGTGCAAAAGTATGTAACAGGGAGAAGGAATCATTTACGACCCTATAAAGTAAATGTATTCTTGATTAGCAACAACAGCCGAGTCCATCTATCCGTTTGTATGAACAAACAGGTTTGACATGTATGGGACACATACTTCTTATACTTGCTAGAGATATTTAGTTATCAAGATTATTTATTTATTTTCTGAAGGAATGATATAGATCGGATAAACTATAATCAAGTAATGACCAAAAGTCAGTTCCCATCAAAGATCTGTTTTGATTTTTACTGTTTGGCGCAATCTATTGGTCAGTCTATGGAAGTACGTCGCGCAGCTGAATATGGATCTTAATCACATCTTTCATCATCACCGATGTTCATTCACAGCGATCCCCATACCCGATCGACCACTAGCAACATGCTACAACTCAAGACGCTCTTTGTTTGGCAATTTATGCCAGCCTGAGTCTACCTACAAGTTCTCGATTTCATCACGAAATGTCCTCAACGAGAGGCATCACGAAAGTCCTCCACGAGAGGCAAACGAAAGTCCACAACGCGTGGCAATCGAAAGTCTCTACTCGGGGTACAATACCCAGTACTATTGACTCTGCAACCTCAACCCTGCTTGCACGAATTTGCTTGTTGACCCCCACTCGAAGCAACGGCCTCAACGCTTTCCTTCACTTTGGGACTTGTACAAATCCTGTAGAAGCTCTCTAGGGAAAAAAACAACTATTTTTTGTTAATTTTTTTAAAACATATGGTTGGAATTGTTTGAAAGTCTTAAAACCCTAATAAAACATTTAAGCAAATTAAAAAAAAATAGAAAAAAATGTTTTCAATGATATAGGCTTATCAATATCGCTTAATAGCCGTGTTCGCCTTTCGTCTAACAGTGTGCTAGCAGCAGAAAAATCGCGCTCACTTGTTGCTGTGCCTGGTGGAATGATGAGCACTTGCTTGGAAGACTTTATTAAAAGTGGAAAGCAAGATATATTTTTCTAAAATTGCATAATTCGAGATTCGTTGTCTACAATTCGACCTGCGCGAGTAAATAAAAATTTAACATGTTTGGAATCGCCGAGTATGCGTAAAAATTATCCGATTACCTGGATGTCAAATTTTCATCGTAATCGGCATAATCAAATATAATCATTTAATTTTTAAAAATTTGTTACATTCTGAACAAAACTTGATATTTTGAATAAAACTAATCGGGACTTCTGGAACTAGGGATGGAAATTATAAAAAGAGAATTGGTATCATCGAAAGAAACAACAACCATAAGAAATAGAAACCCAGTTTTTGCCTAGTGATGTGTGTCTGTGTGTGTTCGTGGCTGTGGCTGATGCACACGATATCATTTGTCGCCTACAACAAAATCTGCGCTTAGGACCCGACTTCCACCCGACAAATAAACGTACGTAATCGGACCTACGACATTTACGATAGTTTCTCTTAACATCGAAAAAAAGGAGGGTATGATCCGGATTTTCAATTTTTTCTCTGTTTGTGACAATTTAGAGCGAAAAAGTTCGTTCGGTGTCGGGGTAATACTTTTCTGCCCGACATGCACATATTTTCGGAGAGGTAAGTAAAATAGGGTTGAAAAGGGGAATTCTAGTTAGGACTTTTTTAATTTTCCAGCTGCGCTTTGTTGGAGCTCTGGACCGAGAACACAGCCTTCTTAAAGCTCTTCCAATTGCTGGCCTACAGACGTGAGAAATGCGAGCTGGTGGAGAATCATTTCATCAGAATCGTCCGAAGAGTAGTCAGCTGTGAAAAAGGATTCGGCCAGGTGATGGTCTCTTTTAATCACTACTGTGGTCACCTCCTTTATAGGTGGATGGACACAGTCGAATACCAAAATGGCCAATCTGCAACTGTTGCAAAAGTTGTACAAGTATATTACCTTCGAAACTATATTGGATCGAATTTTGACCTATATTTTGAGTACTTTAAGGGCTTTCCAAAGCTTCATCTAAATTTCTCTTTCTTTCTCTGTCTTTAGCTGAATCTTGCAAGGAGCAACACTTACTGCTTACCTAGCCATAGTTAAGCAGCAAAGCCAATGTCTTTCCCGATTATATACTGCCCTATATCATGGATTTGGCCAGTGAACTAAGTGCGGTCATTGTGCGTGTGGCCATTGCCCGGAATATTGCCGCTTTGGCGAAGACAGCTGTTTAATTTCTGGTGGAGATACAGTGCAATGCCCCGAATCAGATGCACACTCCACGCTATGAGGAGCAGGAATGCTTTGCATGACGCTCAGTTTGCTGACCGATGCAAAACGCATTGTCAAGCAAACCCTAATGGAGTCTGGCCTTCTTTGCCAAAGATGTTAAATGAAATAAGTAAGCTATGCTCCTGCTAGAAGAGTTAGCAGAGAGAATGCAAACTATTGTTATTGGCTGTAAATGTTATTTCCAGTTTAATAAAACTGAATTAATTCATAAAAATAAACGAAACCAACAAAAAGTACAAATTTTTAAATGGGAAACAAAATGGAATGAAACAAAACATTCTTATCAATTATCGCGAAAGTAAACGTTTACAACACGTTTTCGAATCCTTTCTCGACACTTTCTCGATAGCGAAAACGTATTGGAAACGGTTTAGATTTCGATCCGAAAACGTGTAACGAGAACTTATGTTTGGCTGCCACAAACTGAGCGACAGGTAATACTTTTTCGGACCGAAAACGGAACACATTTTCGATTGTTTTGTTAGAGAAAACTTCGAGAAAACATCGAAAACGGATCCGTTCTCGCTAACGATTGTCGGGTGGGCTCATACATATTTGTTGTTTTGTTCGGCATAGGAGAAAAACCGAAGAGCGAAAATATACGAAGTTGCTGTTGGAATTGGGGGTGAGGATTATGTGACTGTCTCTCTCTCTGGCACTCAGTGATGCAGGACTTCGGCAAACATTCGTTGTGAACTGCCAAGAGTGTTCGTCCCCAGGACAAATCAAAACTTACAGGAAACTTAATATAATTTGAATATCGTTAATACTTTAGGACTTTATTCGAAACGCGCTGGGATCACAAATTCTCACGCACGAGACTCTGTGTTTGCTCACGATCACGTCGGGATACTTCGTGATACATCCATGATACACGTTAAAGTTCACGTCACAAACATATTTGTCCTAGAGTTAACAAACCGAATTAAACAGTTTTCTTGAGCGGTTTTAAATTTGGTTCAGTATTTGCGAAAGAACACCGGTCAGATTCGGGGTTATGAAATTTTACACAGACCTTCGTTTAGGGATAAAGACGGATTTTGAAAAAATTCAAGTAATCAAAGCTTGTATCAAAAAATTTGCTCTACCTACTTAATAAAACAAGGGTTATAATATGCTGTTCACAAACATTTGTAGCGAGCAAAGTTGAAGCGAATTCGTCTAGTATACTTATATCATTCGCACTTTCCCTTACTGAAGCAGCTCCAATTAGCCGCTCGTCAATATTCCATATCGCATCTCAATTGCCTTAAAAAGTTCAAAATACAAAAAAAAAAAAAGCGAAAATTGCAGCGAAATCTGCAGAGCCAAACAAAAGCTAAATACCTCCTAAAGACAAATAATAATTGCCTGCTAAAGTCAACAAATCTTTGTACACCAAAAAGGAGTATACAAAGACAACAATGCCATAGCGTTTAGACCACGATGATGGTTATAGCAAATACATCCAAGCCAAACAAAACACAACATAGCGACGATCAATCAATCAATCATTTTCACTCAAATGCCGCTGTCGATGTCTTGCCCTATAGATTTCATATAGCCATAACCCATAAAGACTTGAGACATGTCTTGGCTCCCCGTGTCCCCCCGTTTCGATTCCGCTGTGCAATTAAATAAACGAAAGTTTGTTTTTTTTTTTTGTTTCATTAATTTCAACTGCAGCCAACAACTAACTTCTCTTGCAGTCGTCGTCGTCGTCAGCGACACTTAGACCAAAACTGGAGGAGGCTGTACTCCCTTGCTCTCCTCGCTCTTTAAACAATTCCAATTCATTAGCAACGCTTTGGATGCTTTTGGGGCCTTGGTTGTCAAACACTAACATTGGACTCGGTTTGGTCTTGGGGCGTACTCTCGTGCTGCTCATAACTGTCTGATGGATGTGACGTGCCTTGATGTATTTCACTTTTTAGTCGAGCTGTTAAGTGCCAGCACATACTCACGAGTTGCTGCCCAGTAAGCCACCACATCTGGTGTTTGTTGTTGTTGTTGTTGTTGTGGGCTATTTTCTAGTTTCAGAAATTTTCACATTGCTATAAAGCAAAAGAGCTTGCCTTGGCGTACGCTTACCGAAAGGTGAAAATAGAAAAATCGTTTCGCAAATGAAAAGCGCGAAAAACGCGCGTAGCGAACAAAGCAAACGAGCCGCATTTGGTTTGCCTCACAAATGTATGTATGTACATACACGTGGTTGTCGCTATTGTTGATGTTTTGATGATGATGTCGGATGTGAGTAGAGTATTGAGTTGGGGTCAAACAGATTTCTACAGAGACATTGATACAATAATAATAAATCAACCCAAACTTATTATCATGTGAATAGTTTGTACCAACTCTGCAAACCTGTAAAATTTTACTGAAGGACCCGTGGTAAAGTGTAAGGTTCGGTTCGCGGATCGGTTCCTGTACTAATTGAAGCCAAGGTTTTGGTTGAAGTCTGGGTTCATAGATTGTTAAATAGTTGACTAATTTTTGCCTCAACATTCGTTCAAAAATTTAGACATATATTTGATAAGAAAAACGCGTCCAGATTACCAATCTATGTATGTGAGTCGTCAAGTCAACTGGATCACAATTCTTATTGTTATCATTTATAGGTGATCTAAAAAGTTTTTGAATAGTGCCTGGTCTTTGAATTTTGGAAGCCTCACCTTCTACGTAAATACCCACCCAGCATTTTATTAAATTTCTAATCACATTTAAGTATTTTTTGAGTCCTCTGTCTGATATGACTATTTTAAGTCATATATGATACTTTTGTCGAAAGAATATGGTGCCCAAGCCGAGAATCTTCTTAAAGAGTCGTTCATAGCCGGATCTTCACAGTTTTGACTCAATTTCGTGTCATATTTTCAATCATTTGCGAGTCTTTTTCTAATCGTATTTCAATAAATCACGTTTTGAGCATATCCAGAAGTCATTTCCGAGTCTTCTTTAGATCTGACATGAATTTAATCCTCTTGAAGATAGGAAAATAGGAATCATCCGATCGATTCTTGTTAAAATTATCTTCCAAATGCATTTGCTTTCCCTTTTCCGACTATGCTTATAATTTTCTTTCTTCTTGAAATCGCAATATGGATTGGATATCTAAAAAGCAATTTAAATTATCAACACAAGCGAGTACAGAATATATAGGTACTATAAAATAGATTTTTTCTGTTATAATATGAATAATATGATGAAAACTACAAAATATCTTAAAAATTGACTTAATTGATTGTTAAAACCAGGGCTGTAAAAGAATGATTAATTTTTATTTTTAATCAACAATGAGTTAAGAAAAATTTGAATTAATTCAATTTTTTCAAAATCAGAATTGAATTGATTTTGATTAAATTCACTTCCAAAAAAAACGAACTGAATTGATTTTGCTTCAATTCAATTGAATTGGAAAATTTTTATGTTCATTCATTTGATTTTAATAAGAATTGACTTTACTCAGCTACTTCACTCAATTTGTCAAGGTGTAGACAATTAAATATCAACGAGAAAAATATAATTTTAATATAAAACAGTGAAAAATGTCGGTGCTAAAGAGAGGTAATACTTCGCAAGAAGACAACTGTTCAAACTTGAACATGATATTCAACTCGGCCGACACGTAGTGTTAATCTCATATTTAAATATGTAGCCTATGTCGCCATGTGTGTCATAAACATGTCACCTTATGTAATATTAATAGCCGCAGTGACGAGGATCAGCCCAGCCCAGCAGACAAACCACTTGAAAAGGGCATCCGGTACACTTAACACAAACTAGAGCTCGTGGAAGGCAATGTGTAGTCCTTCCACGAATGCATTTCTATATTTACATACACGGATGTGACTACACTCACATCCTTAAGATAAGATTAGAAATAAGGGATGAGAAATTCTGAATAAAAAGGTACCTTGCTCAGACTGAGCAGGTTAGTACAATTGAATCCTGCAACGAGCGTGCTCATTAAAAGTGTATAAGTATATACAACAACAATGACGATTATGGGCCATCCACCTATAAGTGCTGCAGAGCTAAATCGGTTGAGAATGAAGTCGCTATACCTACCTGAAATCTGCTGCTTAAAATCTATTTTAAAGTAAGCAATAAGGTATAAATGTGTGGCGTACGCAGGGTTAAGCACCCCCGAATATATATTCTTATAACCTTAATTCAATATCTAAATAGACTACTGAATCAGAATTGAAAACACCGGATGCAAAATTGAAAATTTCAGCGAAATGCAACATTTGTGAAAAGGTGTTGTCCGGAACGTTAAGCGTTACTTCAAATTTTCTTCGCCATTTACGAACGCAACATAATGACAAATACAAGGAGTACGAGGCTACACAAAGCCAATTTGATAAACTTGTGCTTGCGAAACAAATATGTAAGAAGTACGGCTAATAACTTAATGAAAGCGGTTAAAACCCGATTTAGCAATTTTTTTAATTTGGACAAATCCGTTGAAACTTCCATTGTAGCTTCCGTTCTTTGTCTACAAATAAAATGTATTTGGGTCAATCCAAGTTTCGATATTGGAACTGAAGCTGAGATTCTTAAAATAACAAAGAACGCTGTCCTAAAAATGTCTCTCAAATGCACAGCTATGAGCAGTGAGGATTCCAATATTGCGGAATACTTCGATTTTTCATTTGCTGGTAAATATCTAATCATGGAGCGCAATTATTATATTAGTGTGAGCTGGCTGGCTCTAGGTCCGAAAAAGTTGCGTTTGTTCACAACTTGTAAACAACTTATGCATTGTACCACCAAAAACAGCTGGTTGCCTATACAGAACTGTTTCATCGTTATCTCTAACGACTCTTCAGTAGGCTCTTTTTGGTGGTACAATGCATAAGTTGTTTACAATTTGTGAACAAACGCAACTTTTTCGGACCTACAGCCAGCCAACTCACACTAATTAAACATTAGAAAGGTCGCCAAATAAATTACAAATTTAAAGGCTTTTATATTTTTCGATACTTCTGAAGAAACATTAAGTGCCCGCATATCGCCAGCCGAATCAGAATTTTTGGCATATTTGTCCGACTCGGCAAACTCGTTAGATATGCTGAACAAGTATCCACAAATTAAGGACTTTTTTAAAATTTAATATACCACTGCCATCGTCAGCTGCAGTAGAGAGGCTGTTTTCATACGCTTCAATTTTGATCGTATCTAAACGTGGATGTCTGGGAGACGAGAATTTTATAAAAACAAATATAGCTAACTAAAACTAGTATTGTGTTAAATAAAATAATAGTACTCTGTGGGGTCTAGTTTGCTTCCTTCTGTCTGTTACATACATTTGCCCGATATTAATAAACACTTTTTACTCTGCGAGTAAAGGGTATAAAATCTTCTCATAATAAAAACAAAACATGCTTTTTAAGTTAAGTCAATTCTGTTTTAAATCACATGAATGAACATACAAATTTTTTAATTCACTTGAATTGAAATAAAATCAATTCAATCCTTTTTTTTGTATGTGAATTAAATCAAACTCAATTCAATTCTGATTTTGGAAAAATTGAATTAATTCAAAATATGTCAATTCGATTCCTGAATGATTCACAGGAATGATTCAAAATTGAATCATTCGTTTACAGCCCTGGTTAAAACCGAACCTTTTTTGATGTGAAACATCTTTAATTTCGGTGCGGAAGATTTTAGTGGGACTAAAATTTGATTTCAGCGTCACGTGACGCTGACGTCATTCATATTTTTGTTTTGTGTCTTTGTGGGGGAAGAGGAAGAAAGAGGGGGGGTGGGGAGTGGGTGGGATGTGGAGGGAGCAGTTCCCTGTGGGGAGTGGTTGGTATGTGGGTGGAGAGCGGGTGGTAAGAGTGTGGGAACAAAGTGCGAACAGTGTGGGAACAGTGTGGGAACAAAGTGGGAACAGTGTGGGAACAAAGTTGGAACAGTGTGGGAACAAAGTGGGAACAGTGTGGGAACAAAGTGGGAACAGTGTGGGAACAAAGTGGGAACAGTGTGTGAACAAAGTGGGAACAAAGTGGGAGCAGTGTGGGAACAAAGTGGGAACAGTGTGCGAACAAAGTGGGAACAAAGCGGGAACAGTGTGGGAACAAAGTGGGAACAGTGTGGGAAGAGTATGGAAAGAGTGTGGGAAGAGAGTGGGAACAGTGTGGGAAAAGTGTGGGAAAAGTGTGCGAAGAGTGTGGGAACAGTGTGGGAAGAGTGTGGGAACAGTTTGGGAAGAGTGTCTTGAAATGAAGCCTTTAAATTTAGCATCATGTTTCACATCAAAGCCTCTTGAGTGTTAACGTCACTTACACCTTTTTTTGGGGGGTTCGGTCCACCTTTTTACAGGGGGTTCGGTTCGGATTCAGATTCGAGGATCAAAAATTTGAAAGGTTCGGTTCATGGTCCGGTTCGAGGAACCCGGAAAACCCGAACCTAACCGGTTCTTTGGGGTTCAGTTCAGGACCGGTTTGCAGCCTTGGTTTATACAACTTCAATCTTATTGATTCACACTCGTATATGCAGCGTGCATTAAAACCAAGACTCTGTGCAAACTCTCAGATTCATAGCTTTAAAGGAGCGATGGGCACCAAGAAAACGGAAAGGGCTCTGTCGCTACAAACATTTTTTTCGTCATTTGCTTCCGATTAGCGCGTGGTTGTTGTAAAATCTATTGCGTTGTGAGTTGAGAGAAATAACGTTAACATTTCTCAGAAATTATTTAAACTATGCAAAAAAATATTTATTTTATATTTTGTAAAAGCCCGACGAACACCTTGCAAAAAGCGGTATACGTTTGCGGTTTGTGAAAAGACCCCTATATATAACTCCTATATATGTACATATCTTACAGATCCCTCATAAGGGTATAATGTTTTCGTATTTCCAATCAATGACGTTGCTTTCATCTCTTGTTTGTTTGCCAAGTCATTTGTTGTCGTCAGTCTTTGGCTGTCGGTTGCATAAAAAGGGAAAGTACAAAATATCGCACTTTTCCTAGCACAGATGCGCTAGATGGGTTAGGGCTTGGCCCTCCCCATAAAATCAATTTCAGGATGAGCCCAACCCCTTGCAAGTTCAATATCTAATTCACGTTGTTTTTACTTTCGCTTTCGTCATGCCAATGCAAAAAAAAAAATTAATAGCTTTATGTCACAGATAATACTTACATATATCCGCCTGACTTTGCGACATACATTCTCGCACAAGATCTGCCTCCCATGCATAGTACGTAGTGAGTGTCTGCCTGGTTGGGGGAAAGCTGCGTCGGATCGGCGGCCTCTAAGATTGCGTTGCAATTAATCATCAGACAAAACGCATTGTTCGCGTTCTCCGCGAATGTGCTCCATGGTTGGGGCCCGTCACGCACTCGCCAATGCCTGCCAATGTGCCTGCCCACCTTCGGGCTGAAGCTGCTCCCGAATATTAAAGTCGGTCATTGGCGCTTGTCCAGTGAGTTTTTTTTTCATTTTTATTATTTTTGTTGTATTTTTTCTTTTTGGCTGCATAGCGCATAGTTTTCATGACCTAATTTGCAAAAGAAGCGGTCACAGACGCACCTCCAACTGCCACCAACAGATCTTGCAACGAGTTGAGCTAAATTGGAAAATGTTGGTCTTGGGTCTCCCCAAGGAGAGAGCTTTATAAATTATGCTCGTGTTAGAGATTACATTTTTGTAAGATTTATGGGGAAGCTATATGATCCTTGAGAAGTAACAAAGCAAAAAGTTGTATTTGAAGTAAGTGAGCTTAGTTTGTAAAATATTTATCCGATTTTATGCTTAAGCACCAGCTTTAAGCCGGCTGGAGATTATCAAGGGTCCAACTCAACATACCTAAAGTTGAGCTTCTATCATTCATATTTAAGCACAAGAGACAAGCTCTTTAATGGCTACTTACTTGTCAGCTGGCGGCAGAAGCTGGTATAGGTGACAGGTTGTATAAACGTTTTTTTTAACGCTTTAGGTGGCCTTCTGGCCACCACAACCGTTCTATATCTTAGGGAAATGGAAAAGCACCCGTTTTTTTTTTACCACTCTTTATACTTTAACTTCAAGCTTGGTACGGAGATACCCGCGAAATACAAGCGAAATCAAAAACTCCATATAAAAAAATGAATGAGGTATTCTGGAGCTCACGCGCGAAATAGTCACATCGATATCACAGAGCTGCCACCCAACATCAACGTGTCACGCGATAGTCTATCGATAAGTGATTATTTCAAAGGTGTGAAAATAAATGTAAGCCATATTTTTCGTAATCACGCCACGCAAGTGTGCAAAGATGTGTGCACAAATACATACAAGTGTGTGATGCGGTCTTTTAAAATAAGTAATAAATGGACCACTTTTCATGGGGGAGAAGGTGGCCCTAATTGATGCAATAAAAGAGAAATGTGGTAGCATTATGATAGCGACTTGTTAAAAATTATCTGGGAAAGTAAAGGTGCTGCCCTTGGAAAGGATGGTAAATATATAAATTATTGAGCTTTAATTACAGTATGTCAAGAAAGTGTTTTGATACAGGAATAAAATTCACATTTTGCACTTATATTGCAAAAAAAAAGGGGATTTCAATAAATGGTAAAATGTTGATCATATTTTATTCTGATTCTGTATCGTTCCTATAATTAGTATGCAAAAAAAGTAACCAAATCCAACTAGTTTTAACATTTAAAAAAGAAGGTGTTTTGACAATAGTCAAAACTCATATATTCTCAGTACAGAAGCTCAAATGGAAATTAAAATGTAAGATTCTAGACAAGTTTGACACACTGAACCCGAATCTGGTTATATTTATAAACTCCATATCTTTAATGGATTAGCTGTATATTTTAAATTTAAATACAGGAAATGTCGAATTTTACACCTTTTTGGTACATTCGTATCTAGGGTTGTCGAATATTTCAAAAAATATCTATATCGATATTTTTGACGATATAGAAAAAGTTTCATTTCTGTATAAATCAGAGCTTAATACCGGAACCGTTAACCGAAATAAACCGTTTCAAATCAAGTACCGGAACCGGAACCTATACAAATTTTTTCTTGAGAACCGAAAACCGTTTACCGTTATTAATGGAACCGATAGCACCGGTACGAAACCGAAACGTTGGCACCGGTACAGTTTCGGTGTTTTTTACCTTTGCAGAGCGCATCGTAGATTTGGTCACGATTTGTAGCACAACCTACAGGATGGATTTTCAACATTTGCTCCAGTTTTGCGGCTGAAGATTATGACTTTCTTCTGCACCGGAAAGTGTGGGACTCAGTCCGCGAAATTGTACGCATATTAGAACCAGCGGAGGTGGTCACAACTAAACTTCAAGCCGAAAATCTTGTTTTGGGTGATTTTAATTCCATTTCGATACACTGCAAATTAGAAATATAAAAGAATTCGTCGTTTCTAGCAAAACAGCTACTGGATTCCATTAAGACTTTTCTCGCACTTAAACGTGCTCGAAACCATGAAAACATTTTCAACTGGTGGTCAGAATCCTCCACAAAGTTCCCAGAATTCCCGAAGGTTAGCGTGGAACGCCTATTCTCTGGCCCTAAAAATCCCTAAATCCCTAAAACGTTGTATGGACTCAACCACATTGAATGCAATTATCTTACTGCGAGCAAATCACAAGAATGCTATAATACGTATAAAATTCAAAGTTAAATTCGAAAACTAAAAATATATAATATATGGTGACATGACATAAAGCCCACGATCACAACTTTGAGATATAACTCAGAACTTTCCTGCGCCTTAGGCTCGGACATAAAGCCCCTGGTTAAGTCCGTAAATGGATTTGAATTATTTGACAACAAAAATACCACGTAGAGAATGTAACAAAAGACTGAGGCTTAAATTTAGTTGCCAGCGAATAACTCACCATGGAGAAAATTTTTATAAGTCTAATAAAAACGCGAATTGGAGGATCATGGATGGCGGTTTTTTTTGTTTACATATAATCCGAAAAAACTTTTTTTCTGAACCGCAACTACCGACGGTTTTTAAGTCAAATGTAGCAATTAAAATAGACCGCTACAACTTCGAAGAAAAGTTCTTAAATATTTCTATGGCGCTAGCTAACAATTACAGTGTATTACCTATATATTTTGCAGATTCTAGGCTCAAATTCTCATTTTCTGACAGTAAGATTTCGCGTTAATAAAAATTAATGATTTTGATTTATCTCAGAATTTAATTTTTCCAATTTAAAAGTAAGGTAGTACTTATACCGGTACGTACCGTTATACCGAAATAAAAATCCGTGTACAGTATCGAAACCGAAATAGAACCTTTAACCGAAACATTCATTTCGGGACGTACCGGAACCGGTACCGGAAAATCGTTTCGGGATTAAGACCTGATATAAATATTTTGGTGTAAAAAATATCGATTTTATCGATTCTTGATCAGCATGACGAGCTGCGTCGATTGAGTTTTGTCCGTCCGTCTGTCTGTTTCTATGCGAACTAGTCCCTCAGTTTTGAAGCTATCGAGCTGAAATTTTCTTCTTTTAGCTGCACGCTGTTAATATGTCGGAACCGGAACTCGGATAGGATGATTACTTTTTGAAGCTGCCATGGGAACGATCGTTCGAAAAATGGGTTTTTGTGAGAAAAACTTTTTTGTTCTCAATGTTACAGTTCCGTTAAAACTCCCACAAATTCCAAGAAGTCATATCATTTATACATACATGTTTATACGTACAAAAGGTGTAAAATTTAATGTCGTTTTGGTGTCGCACACTTTTGTTTGAAGGGAGAACTCCATGCGTGTTGTTCTCCCTTCCAAATCCAGTGTGCGACATTAGGGCGTCGTCAAATTGTAGGCCTTTTGTTCGTGAAATCGCTACGATGACGATACGAGCCCTGTGCGGACGGCCTAATATTTACCGTTTCTAAATATGGGATACATTTCAGCCAAATATTAATTAAATTTTATATTTATTTATATTTGTTGAGTTGCCACTGGTCCTTACAACTTTATTGCACAGTTTGCACTGCGATTTCTGTGCATCAACTTTAATAAAATAACTTTTAATTATTTTGCTTTACATGTCCAGAGCACAAGAAACAGTTATCGATATTTCGATATATCGATAATATTTTTGACATCCCTATACCCAGCAAGAAATCGATACCGAAAGTCACCAATACAACTATACTTTTCTGAATTCACAAATACTATCACACATGGGTTTCAGTATAATTTACGTAGGTCTAACATGACGACTAACGGCTTGGAAAATTCTTCTTCATCTAGTTATTGTTCCAGTTAGGCCTAGCGTATGCTATAACGATAGACGATAAACAGCTGTTTAGTTCTGTAAGAACTTTGGCCATTTCTCGCATGGTCGTCGAAGTGAACGGTTAGTGAGTTCAATTGGTGTTAAAAGAATTATAAAAGTGTAAAAATATAAAAAAAAAAAACAATTCAAAACTTAGTGTCAGCAGAAAACGAAACTTACAAGCTACATTAAAAAATTATGAACAGTTAGATGACTTTGCAAGTTCCAAGGATGAATTCCAGGAAAAAAAAAATACAAAGTTAAAGTTCTGAAGCGGATATTGCTGATAGTGAACTTTCAGATCTTTGCTAGATCCTAACATTAGACAGGAAATAAAAAAAGCGAGCATTAAAAGAACGATTAATATTTAATAAAATATTCCCAGGTAAATATTACGTTGTTTTTTATTTATAACAGTTCTATCTTACATTTATTTAATCTCTATTCAGATTTGTTCGGCAAAGACGATTTTCTTAAGGAAATAAAATCCACCGAGCTGTCTCACAACTGGCACAAACAAAAACTGCACGCATTAAAAAAAAAACAGAATAACTTGTAAAAATATATATGTAGATTAAAATTGTCACGAAATGTAAACATAAGCAAATATGAAATAAAATGGCAAATTAATAGTTTCGAATTTTTCCAGTATTTTTTAGTTCTTGTTAATGTATAAGTATTGTATAGGTTAGTACTGTCTACAGTTAGGGCTACCAGTTAAAGTCTTAATATAAATACTCAAACCAAAACAGTTATTAATACCAGTTAGCTCATTGGTTATCTAACTAGAAGGACTAACCTCACACTTACGCTCACCGATAGGTCGATAATCGGTTAGAATCTTACCGACTTCCATTTGCGTTTGACCAGAAACATTCCGTATTTTAACGGTTAGCTATAACAGTTAACTGACAAGTATTTACCAGTTAGATTTCTTGCTGGGATTTGAACCTCGTAGAAGTCAGCTCATTTTGAAATTTTCAATCTTTAACATACGTACCCCCATATCTATACAATATAATAAATACTTTAATCATTTCATAGGTAACAGGTTCATGATCGATCCGCAAAGAATGACTGATTTGTATGCAATTTTTTAAATGGACGAGAGAATTCAACAGGATCGACTGGATTTTTACATATGTACATTAGACCGGACTTTTCTCCACACGATTTTCAACATGTGAAGTTCTTTGCGCAACATGGCTCAAAAAATTCAGTATATTTTATAGAAAATTTATCAAAAATCCAAAATCAAATATCTTAAGATTTTATGGTATCGTTTCGGCTTTAAAAGTTCCAATTTCCCCTTAATTTATTTTTATCTAAAAGAAAAATTACTTTCCATACAAGGCAGGTACGGCCTGAAGTACATATGTGTTTACAAAAATACATATGTAACTAAATATATTTGTTCAAATATGAGGGCATGTCCCGCCATTTCTCGTCTTTATCATACGCATTGCTTTACATCTACACTATTGTTAAATCGAATAGCATTTTATATTGTTGCCGATGAAACAGATTTGGTTGATTCCTTGTGTGCTCTAAGTTTGATGCTATATTATAAAAACAAAAATTTTCAAAATAATCTGATGACTTTCTTGACATACTGTATGTTATTCACAATTGTTTGTTTTTTCTATCGCAACTCAAGGAGGCAGCGATTTTAAGTGGGAGTTAGCTTCACTTATTTCCTTATTGCCAGACTTGTCGGCGCAAAGAAGGTGTGCGAATGCCATGCATATGTATAAACAAATACATGTTAGTTCTTTCAAATTTCAATTCAATCCTGTCCATTCCCAATACCGCACTTTTTTCGGATTCCGCTGTAGTCCCCTCCCAAAGTTCTCACCGAAACCGACATAGGCGTGAGAGACTATATGATATTTGATCTCTGATTAGCTTCAATTTCGGCCCGCCCTCATACTATACCATATAGACATTGTTTTTTTTATATGTATAGATCGTATATTATAATCCTTTTCTTGGTCAAATGTTCATTCTTATTTCACGTATTTTATTTGTGTGTGTAATTTGTATTTTATCATTATTTCTCATTGAATAATAAACTTGGTTTTCTTTTTTTTTTGCATGTATAATATATACATACATACATGTGCACTTAGTATATGGTATTTTCATTCATTATGTATGCAATGTATGCTTGGTATGCCCAAGCGCGTATAAATTATTTATAATTAATATACTTAGTTACTTATGCAGATCGTAAATTATCTACATATGTTTGCAGCTCAGTTTTTTCTTTAGTTTCTTCTAGTTTTATGATTAAGTATTATAAACAAATATCTGCGAAATCTGCCAAGGTTCGCCCCTATCAAAAAATTATACCTACATTTGCTTTTTTTTGTTTTTATATTTCGATTTTATTTTGGGGTTATTTTTTTATAAATACAAAAAAATAACAACTCAAGTTGCTCCATCTGATCTATGATCTGCGGTATAGTCAAGTTTCAAACCATTTTTTTAAGAACACATTGTAGTTTGCAGTCCTTGTATGTATGTATGTATGTATGTCTGTATGTATGCATGAATGGGTGATAATCCACAAAATATGCCAGCATTGAGTTGGTAGATGTGGGGGGGGGGGGGGGGGCTTAACACACAACTTGAATTGGATTTGCCTAAGCTGCAGCAACATACTTATTTTTGCTTAGCATAGTACTCACATCAGCTAATTCCATTCCGATGGATATCAACTGCTTACGAACAAAAAACAAGTGAGAAAGTCGGCCAAGCCCGACTATCAAATACTCTGCTCCTGCGAAAGTGTATGAATTTTGCTGCTGCACTTGACAGCTTGCAAATCTGGAGTGAACGCATGCTGCGGGTTCTCACAGCTTGGACAAAGTATCGTATAAAGTAAATATATACACTCCCGCTCAACTACATAGGTTGAACCCATCCCAAAAAGTAAAATTGCTATATCACTTCTATCAACTTATCGATACCAATAAAATATTTGTTTGATTTAAAAAGATTGAACGAATCCAAAATGTTGTTGGTAATTTTATTCGAAATGAATGTCTGTGTATGAAAATTTGAAGCTGTTCTGATAAGTCAGTTTGGTCGAAGTTCACTTCTGCTTCCATAATATTTCCGATGTTCTGCAGAAAATCTCTTTTTGTAAAAATGGCTTTAAAAGGTGCAATTTGCCAAATTAATTTAAAGTTAATGATTCAGTTAACTTTTGATCAAAAGTGCGGGTACTGCGCTTAAGATTTGAAGAAAAAAAGAGCCAGAAGCGCAATCAAATCAGTTTCTAAGTTAAATTTAACAAAGATTTGCATAGTATTGCTCTGAAAGAAAAATCAGCTACTGAACATTTTCAGCTTGAACTATTTGCACATATCAAAGAAAGGCGATATTCAAGCAGATCCTAAATCTCGATGAAACTGGCTTGTATTGAAAGCCTTTACCTAAAAAAAACATACATTTCCAGGGCCGTAAATCGTCTTCTAAAACTCAAACTTCTTCAAGGAGGAATCGTTGAAGGGGATTGTAAATTCGTTTGAATTATTTACCAATCGGAGAATCCAAGAGCCCTTAAAATGTGTATAAAGGTTATCTTCAGTGGATGACTGCCGCTTAATTTACAGATTTGATTGAAAATTTCACTGTTTTCGAACTAAAAGCTTATTGTTGCTTTCAAAACATTGATTTTAAAAAGCTGTTTCTATTGGACATCCAATATATTCATATATTTTCGAAAATATAAAAATAGTTTTTAATCCTGCGAACACCACTTCCGTCATTCAGCCAATAGATCAAGCTGTTTTATCCAACGTTAAGTGTTACTATCTATGACGAACCTTTCTCTTGTGGGAAAAATTATAAGCACACACGCCAAGAGATTGAGAGAAGCTTGGCCTGGCCCTTTGGGGCTGTTAAGCCAATTTTACAACTACGGCGAACGTTTTCTCAACTTTTAGAAGCAACAGACAACGACGAAAAATGATCTAACCCAAAGTTTTGGAAGAATTACAATATCAAGACGGCTGTCGAAGGTATAAGTCTGCATGGAAAGAGGTTAAGGCAAGTAGCATGAATGGGAGTGGGGAAAAGATATGGCCAGAGTGCTTATCTAAAACAAAAAAAAAACTGATTAACGATGTACCAACTGTTCGAGAAGAAATTGCTAAGAAAGCTATGGAAAGAATGTTGAAGGAATGAAGATTGAAAATATCGACGAACTGTTAGTCACACGATGAACAGCTCACAACCGATAGAAATATTGGTAACTTTTGGAATTGATCATAAGCTGGAAGATGAAACTGATTACACCCATATCCAAACTGAACCAAAAAAACTAAAGACTGCGCATATTGCAAAAGCTATGGTACTGGCAGAACAGGTGATGGAAATTTTTTTAAACAATGATCGTTTCGACAATCACAGTACTAAGGCAATTCAATCTGTTTCTGACGCTAACAGCACTACCTAAAAGTTTACTTGGAAAAAAAATCTGATTTTATTCAACAAACTTTGGACGCGATTATAAAATGTAGCTCAACCGGCCGTAATGATAATTTTTACTTTCATTTCATTGCTTTTCCTTTATTTAATTTGGTTTTTTGTTTTAAAAATTAGAATTTATTTTTGTTTTAAGCTTTGAAATTGCTTAAATATTTCATTTGATTCAGGGGGTATTCTAGTCTAAAATTTTGATAAAATCTAATTTTTTTGACAAAATTAAACTTAATAGAGAACTGTGATGAACATAATGGAAATTAACTAGAAAAATGTTGTAATGCAGAAAAAATATAAAATCAGACGTATATTACATAATATATTGAATCTAAAGATCGTCAGAGCTATCAGAAAGTGAGTAATTATCATGAGTTTCAAACGGTTCTTCAACTATTGCCTGAAGATTTGGCTAATTTAGCTGATTTTCTCATAATTTTGTACTTTCTACAACTCAACTTCATAGCAGCTATCAAAGATAGTGCTTCTTCAAGCGAATACTGGGGTAATGGGTGCATAGCATCTTTGACTACCTTTTAATTTTAGTTGCTCGCTTAGGACTCATAGTCAATTCGTTTAACACTTGTGCAGCGTCTCTTTTACCAGACTGACGCAATTTGAGATGTGTAGCATGTGTCAATTCACTCAAAGATTGGTTAGCTAGCAGGGCTTGCACCTTTCGCCTTTTAGTTTTTGTTCCACTTGCACTAAACTCCTTTTGCGGTCTTCCGCGGTTAGTAGTAGCACTTGTAGTTGGTAAATCCAGGTTTTTTATATTGATTTCGGTATCCAACCACTGCTCGATTTTCTTAAGAAACATATTCCTATTACGGTGACAAATCTTCCATCTAACGTTAAACCCTGTAACAAAACGGGAAACATATCACCTTTTAAACGCATATCGACTTTTTTGTTTCAGATAATCCGGTGACGAGCTCAACACCTTTTTTTCGAGGCGCCTCCGGAGATTCGCTGTCACGGAGTTATTGACATTTTTGATTGAAATTTTTTTACAATGATACTTCAGATGTCATACTATAACATGTATATGACATCAGTAAACCAACATTTATGACATCTCCAAAAAAAAAATCATGAAAATATGCCTTTTTTCGCCTTTAAATCCTTACCCCTCCCCTTAAACAAAAATGTTATGCATTACTACTCTGGAACGAATTACAAAAATTTGCAATAAATGTTTGGAAAAATGTATTTCGATTTGCGTCGTCAAACCGAGGCTTTAGTGCAGGGTTCCCCAAGAATTGAGGACCGAAAATGTGACTGTCTCTCTCTCTGATACACAGTGATGCATGACTTCGGCAAGCATGTTTTCAGCCTCCAGGGGCTATGGCTGGGGAACACTGCTTTAGTGTATAGAGAAACGCTCTACATATATGGACAACAACACATATCCCATTAATGGTGACTGAACAAAGGCGATGCATTATTCTGCCACCTAAATACTAAAAAAGCTGTCTCGGTCTAGAAATGGTTTAGCCATTTTTACTAAAATTGCATTCTCGCCTAAGAAAACGATTTACGTCTAAGATTCATTAGTAATCTGACCGTTCTTAACATTTTGATATACTCATTAAGTAGGAGCAGACACCAATTCATATGAATAGCTACAAGAAACAAGGAATCTTTACAAAAATACTTTTATTACTTAGAGCAAAGACTGTGGGCACCCCTGCTATAATCATTAAGCAGCACTTTCCCTAGTTAGGTTCCTCTCAAATTCTGTATGTGTGTGTTATGTGTGTTTGTGGGGGGCTGTCTGTCGTTGCCGCTTCTCTTTGGCCTTTGATGGTTTAGTAAATCTTACGTTTTATTAGTTTTTCTTAGACTGGGATGGACACATTCAATTTTTACGCACAATTATTGTCACAATGGGGAAACGTCGTTGGTGTGAGCGAGACAAAGTTTTATTGAAATCGCCTCAAAATATTGTTGATGAGTGATAAGAGGCATTGCAGCTGCCGGCAGCGCAATAGGCAGAATTTATTCTACTAGATCAGAGCCGGCCAGCCATAGCTACCACGAGCCGAAGTCAGTCGTTTTTTTACGCAAACGCGAGCCGAACTCATGAATGTGTGAATCGGTGAACACTGAATTGCAAGTAAAACGGCTGAAGTCTGGAGAGCGCTCTCTTGCTCATCAACACAAGCACACTTTTTTTTCCTCTCCATTTGGCCGTGTGTGTGTGTTTAGTTACGCGAGAGCGCGCTCATTTAGCACATCTTTGTTGTTGCAAAAGAGAGAGCAGTATAAGCTCGTATACTGTCGGTGTGTCGACGTCGCTGCCGCAGAGCCCTGTTCAATACACTGGAGATTGAAACGTGCCGGCCACTGTACTAGATTCAATATTTGTAACAACTCGGTTGACATTTAATGGATTTGGTAAATCTTGGAGATTTCCATATTGTTATTAAATATTACAATTATTTTATTGCTCAAAATGAAATCGCGAAAGAAGAATAAAAGACGGTATACTTGAATTAAATATGCAAGGCATATTGCATTTTGGTGATTATTATCCGAAAAATTATCCGTAAAAATTCAGCCACAAACATCCTAAAGAATGAGTCCGAGCGTAGGTGTGATCTACGCTACCTATCCACAGTTATGAATGACTGTCTCACTCATATTATGTGAATCTTAATATAGTTTGCAGTTGCATGTTAGGGTCCAGCAGTCAAAGATCTCTAGCACTATATTCATATTCATATTTCAGTATGAGGGGATTTGGAAGTTGTATTGGCGTAGTTGATGGGGTACATGAAAAGAAAGTTGTTTGAAAAAATAATTATTATCAGCCATGCTCCGGTTTTCACTTTCGTAAAACCTTTGCGATTTCAAACCGGTTTTTGCACCAAATTTGGACTAAAAATCGCAAAATTTTTGCGAATGCGAAAATGGGAGCATGGTTGTATGTTCACAAATAGTTTTAGGCAAACATTTCCAAATTCGGCCAATGAAGAATGCAGAATCCACATATTCAGAATTGATGTTGTCTGCAGCAGATGTCCAGAAAAGACATATTTGTTGATTATTCTTATAACTGATGATGTGTCCCAGACAAAGCAACCATTTCTGACAGTGTGAAAAAGACAATTAAAACTAGCTGTTAAGTACATTGAGTGTGACCCTGGCATTTCAAAATACCAAAAAAAATTACCCAAAGGGGGATTTTCTTTGATAACTTTTTAAAGTATGCGGCGAATTCGTCGTTTTCGCTCAACAATAAGTTGTGTCTAGAAATTGAATTGTATCATCCCAGCCTTATGGTTAGGCATATCTTTTGAATTGATAAGTTCTTGTTTGTTGTTTAGTTTTGTATATAGAAGAGAGATTTTTGACTTTTTATTTAGTTGAAATGCCCGAACATGATTTTATTATTATAAATTTATTTACAATTTTTTGTTTTACTTTGTTGTTTTTTTTTTTCGAAATATATAAAATAACCTTTTGCTTTGTTTTTTGTGTTTTTTTTTTTATTATTATTTTGTATTGCGCATATAAAAATATCAAAAGTTTTTTTTTTTTTATCATATTTTCCCATTTGGAACTATGTTGGTAAGTCTGTTGGTTTGCCTGACTTGCTGCTAAGTATACAGAACTTTTCATGCTTTTTGTTGTTTTTTTTGCCATGTCAAAGGTTAAACCTTTTTCAAAATGGAAAAATTGTTGTTTTTTACACGACAATTTTGTTGTTGTTGTTGTTGGTATTGTAAAATGATTTCGTTTTTGTTATTATAAAATATGTACAAATATTTTTGTGTAAAAAATTATAATAAAAAAATGGCGTTTGATTTTAATTTTTTGCGCCCAATAATTAGTTGTAGTTTTCTGGTTGTTGTTGTTGTTTTGCATGGAGCACAGCACATTAGAGGCAATTTTTAAACATTTTATAACTCATAATTCGTTTTGCTTCTTTGGAGTATAAATAATGCGTGTGCGTGTGTGTATGTGTATGTGTATGGGTGTGTGTATTTCGATTTGTTGCTGCTCAGTTAGTTTTAACTTCATGTGGCCTATATGCTAGGTGTTGTGTGGGTGTGTGTGTGTGTGTGTGTGTGTGTATTGGTTGCTCTTTACTCAATTCGCTTAATAAATGTTTTACTTGCTTTAAAAATTAACTATCCTTAAAATTGTAATATGTATTTAGATGTATATATAATGTATATATGTTTAATCATATGTAGTAAGCTATCTTTTTTTTGTGTTGCCCACCTCATCAAACTGCACGTTGTTTATGAAAAATAAGTTACTATCATTGAATTTGTTATTATTATTATTGGTGTATAAACTTAGCAATTATTGAAAAGTGTTTTGCTGTTCGCAGTTATTTTTCTTGTTTGTTTTGCCCATTTCTATATAAATATAGATATATTGTTATAGTTACAGGTATAAGGGGGTGAGGGGTAGGGTAGGGTAGCGGGTTGGGGGAGTGATGAAGCAGAACATGATGTGTGTGCTGGTAAAATAATAATAATAATTATAATAATAATAATATAAAAACACTTGTTAACTTGTTCTATTGCATCGAGGTGAGACTTGTGGAAGTACTAATGTGCGATGAGGTGCCCAACGTGGAGGCCATATCTCCCTGATAGCTGAACTGTGGATTAGAAGAAAAATGAAAATTGGAATTAATATACCGTAGGTGTGTAAAGAAAACAACGGCTGCAAACCTTTAAATATCTTAATGTGGTATTCTCGTCTAGTGTTTTGAAAAAATGATTTTTTTTTTTGGTTTTAAAATTATTTTTGTAATTTAAATATGGGTATTACCACAGTAAAGTCCACCGGGTCCAAAAAATTAGGATTACTTTAAAACACTATTAGGGTTTTCACGTCAACTTGGTTATCAAGTAATCTGTTTAAAAATTAATTCTTCGATCTGACCGCATCGAAGGTTAGCCAGCAACTGAAGACCTCTCTTGGCTTCAGCTTCGGCATGCGTTGGGCTCGTGTATGTGTAAATAGCGAACGTCTTCGGCCCCTGGGGGGTACCGGTGACTATCGCTGGTGTAGAGGCTAAGGTATGAGACTGAAAGTCAAAGAAAACTATCTTAAAATCTCGGTAAAGCTAAGACCCCATATGCAAACAAATTTGGACACATTGTGCAAATAAAGTTAGCTTTGAACTGTAAATGTTTGCGTAAAACTAATTTGGTGTTCTCACATCAGCAAATATATAGTCTCAAAAAAATGTAATCAAATTTATCCGTTTGTAAATACTGCATGTTAGTGTTCACACTGTTTTGTGGCAAATTTTATTATACATTTCTTTGCGCAATCTGCTTAATTTATAAATCAAGCAGGCCAATTTGTTTGTACAAACCAGGGAATCAAACCGAATCGTTTTTCGGTTCCGGTTCTGGTACGTACCGAATGTTATGTTTTAGTAAAAGGTTTTGTTTTGGTTCTAACATTATTGCAGTATTGGGTTCCGTATTGGTACCTTGTACGTACATACGTACCTGTATGAACCGTTAAAATGTAAAAAAAAAATGTATCCTAAGACCTGACAAAGTGGATAAGCAATCCAGACACACAAATCCGGATGTAATCGATGGTTTTCATAAAATATTTTCAAGTTTGTATTCATTACATGATTAAAATTATATTTTTGGTAGTTGTAACAGCAAGAAGAGCTTTAGATAGCTCCTACAATTCCGAAAATTTTGTCGACTTGCATCTTTATTATTTTGTTAACGTTTTAGGCTCAGAAAACCTTCAGTCCTGATTCACAGCAGAAAGGTCTTAGGCATGGATAAAATGTAAAATTGGCTCAAACAGCACCTCCAAAGGAGGGCCATTGCCAAGCTTCTCTCGAGCTCTTAGGCATGGATAGCAACAAAAATAATTGTCTAAGGATTTTATGCTGCGGCGCTGCAGGTTTATAGGCACTCGAGCTAGAAGCATCGAAAAAGAATCAAGCTCGCCGCAGTGTGTGTGGACTGGACGCGAAAGCGTAGATTGCTGCGTAAAGCACATCAATGAGTTGCAATTGGAGGCACCAGAACTTTTCTACGAAACAAAATTTTTCGTTTTCCTTATAACTCGACTATCCTTTATCAGATCTTCACCATTTCTGTGGCGGATCGATAAATAATACTAGGAGGTACGAACTAGGGATGTCGAAAATATTATCGATATATCAAAATATCGTTATTTTTGCCCAAAATGACAAATATTATTATCGCATATTTTTCCGAGGCGATATATTTTCGAAATCGAATATTTTTTGGTGATATTTTTGTTTTGTTGCGTATAACTATTTCTTGTGCTTAAAAGCTTTTCTCTGGACATGTAAAGCAAAATGTTTAAAAGTTATTTTATTCAATTTGTTGCACAGTGGCAACTCAACTAATATAAAGGCGCACTTAAAAGCAAAGCATAAAGATACTTGGCTGAAATGCAGCCCATCTTTAAAAACGGTAATTGCAAATATAATGGATCGGGACTTTCTTAAGTTCTGGATGGAAGAGAAAGCCGCATTGCGAGTGCATTCTGACTTGGAATGGTCATAACTTATTACACCGGGATGCTCCGTGTCATCAGAACGCTTGGATTCGGCTATAAAAAGTGTGGTTTCTGACACCAGAAACCAAATGACCAATGAGCACATAACAAAATGGATCTTCCTAAAATCTCTATACATATAACTATTATTGTTAAAATCAAAAGTTTTTCGTTTCGTAGATTTAACTGAATACATATACATTAAATCTACATTTTTTAAGCGCAGTCAGAATGTAGTTCATATTACGCGTCAAATGACGTCTCAATTACCTCAATATACCTGTTCATTGTTAAGATCCGGGTTTTTATTGAAAATATCGATAAAATCGAAAATCTAATTTATAGGGTCGGAGATGATTCCTTCTGCTATATAATTTTGCACAGAGTATAAAAAAATCAGGAAATGGATTTTTGAATATGAAAACTTGGAAAATAAACTTATTCGGGTGTGTTCCTGAAATCTCTAGAGATTTTGGTATAAACGCTTGCATTTCGAATTAAAACTGCTTGCCTTTATATGTGAAGTGTCACAAATATGCCCGGCTACTAGATTAGATGACAAAAGTTGGGCGATTTGAAACTGACTGCTCAAGGCCAAGTACATTTAATGCGTACGGTTTTACCGACCTATGATCTAGTAGCCGACCTTATTCTTATCATTTCACATATAAAGTTCTCATAACTTAGTTCTAAGTCAAATCGATTGTACGAAAATCTCTAGAGATTTCTGGAACACATCCGATTATACTTTGTACCAAAGGTACACAGACTATATTAAGTTTTTGGTATTCCAATAGCGACAAATGTTTATATATTTAAAATGACAGTCACTGACATCTGTGCAAAATTACACGTCAAAATATTCATTAGTTTTTCAACTAAGGGTCGAGGGTCGAGAAAGCGTTGACCATCAACAACAACTGATGACCTGGTCAAAATCGTCGATTGAAAATCCGATACCTTAATGACCGTGCTGGATTATTAGAAGGATCAGTCAAAACCATTTTGAGTGATCATTTGGGCATCAGAAAATTGAAATCTCCATTGGTGCCAAAAACGCTCAAATTCATGGAAAAACAGAAACATTTCGACAAAAGCTCGACCCATATCGTTCCGCAACCTGAGTTAGGACCATGTGATTTCTGGCTATTCGCTAAACTCAATTGACCGCTCCGTGGAAACCGTTTTGAATCGATCGAAACCGAAAAGAAAAAGGAATTGAAGGCTATACCGGAAGAGGACTTTGCAGCACGTTTTGAAAATTGGAAAAACGATGCCACAAGTGTATTGCATCAGGGGGAGGGAGACTACTTTAAGGGGGATGAAATTAATTTTAATAACGATTTTATGATTTATAAAATTTTCCCAAAGTAGTATGTCAGAGTTATAGCCGGATTTTTAGCAATTTGGACGTCAAAGTTTTCGGAATGACGTTGTGGGTATAATATTCTGTAATGGCAGACAATGCAGTTTGAAGTTTAAGAATGGTTGAGTGGCTCGAATCGCCCACGTTCCAGGCTTCGGATTCTCTTAATCAGAAAGCCACCAAGACTAGCGAAGGGAGATGACATATGGTGTTAATTGCCTCCGTTGGGGTTGTTGGGAGAGAGCCTCTTAGACATATTACAAGCTCCAAACTAATTGACATGACAATCAATTGTCGAATGGTTCACTTTTTGTGTTTGCTTTTAAGAAACTTTTGCATTTTCCACTATATTTTGCTTCATTTACGCCCTTCTCGGAGTCGAATAAAAATAAAATTTTTGATAATGTCCATTACCACCAGAAAGTTGAAAGCACTGATTGCTAGTCTATTCTTGCTTTCATTGCTTTTAGCAGTTTCCAACTGATCTAAGCAATGATTGTATGGAGAGGCAGTTGGCAATCATGCTTTCTTCAGCGAAAAGCCTACTGAAGAGTCGTTAGGGATAATGATGAAACAGTTCTGTTTAGGCAACCAGCTCTTCTTGTTTACAGTTGTGAACAAACGCAACTTTTTCGGACCTAGAGCCAGCTAAACTCACTAATTAAACATTAGAACGGTCGCCAAAAAAATTACAAAAATTAAGAACATTTTGTTAGCCGAACCTTTTCCAAGGGAGGAGGTCTGTTTTAAGTTTAAGTTTGAGAAGTAATTTGAGCCGAATCTAAAGAATTTGTTTCTGCAGCTCTGCTTACACAGAATCCATCTTACCTGCGGGAAAAGCGGTTCTTCAGCTATAGAACCCAGCGGTCCAGTGGGATCTGGCGGCGTCAGTTCTACACTCTCACCCGTAAACTCTTTGTCGAAATACCGTGTATCCGTATCGGAGGTGACCTGAGGCTTAAAAGGCGGTGTTATCTGTAAGCATAACCAAATTAAAACAAAAACTAGTCTAATCAAGTTCACTTTTTGGTTCTATACGCTTTGCTACCTTCTTCTGCACCAGATCTGTCCAATTAATACTCGCAAAGAAGGGATGCGCTTGTATTTCCTTGACATCTTCTTGACCTCCGCCCAAACGTTTTTTGGGATCCTTGGCCAACAGGCCGGAGAGCAGACTTTTGGCCTCTTCCGTAATATTGCGTGGAAATTTCACATCCTCCACCAATATCAATGTAAAGAGCACATCATGATCACGATTGTAGAAGGGCAGACGACCGCAAATCTGTAATGATCAAATCAATTGTGGTTTTTTCTCTCAAATCATACAATTCTCTTACCATTTCGTACATGACCACACCAGTGCCCCACCAATCCACTGCTTGGCCATAATCATTATCGTCTAATACTTCCGGCGCTAAATATTCCGGTGTACCGCAAAATGTTTTCGTTGTACGACCATAGGTTATATCCTCCTTACACAAACCAAAATCGGCTACCTTTATGTGACCATCTTTGTCCAGCAATAGATTTTCCAGTTTTAAGTCACGATAAATGATACCCTGCGAATGCAGATAGCCAAGAGCCGATATAATTTCGGCTCCATAAAAACGTGTGCGATCCTCGGTGAAGAAACGCTCGTGGCTTAAATGCCAAAACAGTTCGCCACCGTTTACATATTGCATGACAAAGCACAGGCGATCATTGGTTTGAAATGAATATTTAAGTGACTGGAAAAGAAAAAAGAAAAATGGTAAAAAATTGTATGATTAAAAGATGTATCTGATAAAGATAGCTCTAAGAGGGCCGATTTCTCATCTTCTACACAGAGCTACATATATGTCACATAAACTTACAAATAGCAGAGTAAATTGTTAGCTTATCTGACACATAGCAGCTATCTGGAAGAAGAGAAGAGTTACTTTGCCTTACAAGTAAAGTATAAGAATACTTTAATTGCTCTAGCTACAAAAATTGTCTGACTTGGACACTGTTAGTTTGATCCAAAATTCGAAATATTTCGGAGCTTTAAGTTCCTAATTTGTTTATATAAGGTTGTCAAAAAAGTCTTGCGGTATTTTTATTGAATTTTCAATTGTTCATAAAATTGGTTATAATAATGCGATTTAAGTCAAATATGCGCCGTTTTGTTCGATGACGAGTTCCCAACGAGATGCCAACTTCATAATGCCCCTCTTATAGAAGCTCGCTTCCCTATTGGCAAAAAACTCGGAGAGCCAATTTTCACAGGACTCTCTTGTGGCCAACTTCCGACTACCAAGCTCGTTCGCCATGGACAGAAATAGGTGGTAATCACTTGGTGCGAGATCCGGACTATACGGTGGATGCAAAAGAACCTCCCATCCGAGCTCCCGGAGCTTCTGGCGCGTCACCAAAGATGTGTGTGGCCTGGCGTTGTCCTGATGGAAGACAATTCGGCCTCTGTTGATCAAAGATGGCCTCTTCTGCATGAGTGCTGCATTCAAGCGGTCCAGTTGTTGGCAGTACAGGTCCGAATTGAGCGTTTGGCCATAGTGGAGCAGCTCATAGTGGATGATTCCCTGCCAATCCCACCAAACACACAGAAGAACCTTCCTGACCGTCAATCCAGGCTTGGCCACCGTCTGGGCAGCTTCACCGCTTTTCGACCACGACCGTTTGCGCTTCACGTTGTCGTAAGTGACCCATCGATCACCTCTGCACCAGAACGAAAACGTTGAAACCATCGTTGTGCGGTGGAAATGGAAACTGTATCGGGTCCATAAACTGCACAAATTTTATTGGCAGCATGAGATGCATTTTTGCCTTTATCGTAGTAGTACTGTAAAATATGCCGTATTTTCTCTTTATTTTGCTCCATGTTTGCGACGCTATAACTCACGAACGACTAAAAACAAACAACAATAAATCAAACACGTGTTAGCGCGTGAAAAGAGCTTACCAAAAAGCTCTAGCGGGGACCGATGCGACGAATACAACTAGAACTACGCGCTTGCAAAGACAAGCTTGCGGAAATACCGCAAGACTTTTTTGACAGCCTTATATCTCCAGCTTCTCCAACCCACAGATCAAATTTCTAGTTCATAGTTTAAATGATTTCTAAGATATGTAAAATGTCTAAACCTGCAGAGCATATGATATCCAGATCAGAGCTTAAATAATTTCTGAGATGTGAATCTGAACCACTATTGAACCGATTCAATCGTCTTGTTCAAAGCCGAGGAAATAGCTTACTACGAATTTGGTCTGAAGAGCTGCCAGAGGCAGTTCAACAGATGCCAATGGACCCTGAAAAATGCACTTCTAGGTCCGTACTTTGGACCATACTTCTTCAATTTTAAGGTCAATGGAGCAAAGTACCGTGCGATGATTATATTTTTTTTGGTCAGAATGGAAGAATTGAACTTGGTTGACATGTGCTTTCAACAAGACGGTGACACTTGCCAAACGGAACATGAAACCATGAACCAATTGAGAGGCAAGTTTGGGGTTTTGAACCAGTCCATTGACCGCCAAGATTATGATATGACCCCACTAGACTATTTTTGTGCGTCTACGTCAAGTTTCTCTTATACAAGGACAAGCCAGCCACAATTGCAGCCCTGGAAGACATTAAAGCTGCAAGATACCGCCCGAAATGCTGGAAAAAGTATGACAAAATTGAAGCTGTCTTAAAAGTAAAGGTTTGTTCTTGAAAAATTTTTACTTTTGCACGGATCGAGTTTTTTTTGTTTTTTTTACATTGTTGGTTTTGTAATTTCCGTAGCTTCTACGTACAGAGTTAACCGCTAAAAAGGTAAAAATCCTTATTACTCTCTCATTTCATCTGTCCCTCCTCTCAACCGGCATTTCCAGTACTATTTTTTTAGTGGATCTTGGCGGCCAATCGCTTGTCGCGCTCCTTTGAAATGCTCAGCTTAACACCCTTGCCCTTAGGCAATGAGGGCTTGTTACCCTTGCCAATGATGAACACATTAGTCAAACGGGTGGCAAACACATGACCCTGGAAATCCTTAATGTGAACAATATCGAAAGAACCGGGATGACGTTCACGGTTGACAACAGTGCCGACACGTCCCAAATTCCTGCCTCCGGGGATCATGCAGAGGTTGCCCGAATCGAACTTGATGTAGTCGGTGATCTTGCCAGTGGCAATATTGACCTGCACGGTGTCGTTCGCATGGATCAGGGGATCGGGATAACGGATGGTACGACCATCGTGTGTCACCAGGAATGGCACACCCTTGGCACCCGATTGGTTCTTGCGTACCTTGCACAGCTTGTACTTGGCCTCCTCAGCGGAAATGCGATGTATGGTGAAGCGTCCCTTTACATCGTACACCAAACGGAAAAACTCGCCGGTCTTCTCCAGGGTGATCACATCCATGAAACCAGGTGGGATCGGTGCGCACTTTGCCATCAACCTTAACCAGACGCGCTGCATGACGATTTTGGTCACCTCGGCACCATTGAGGGCGTACTTGAGACGATTTCTCAAGAAGATCAACAAAGGCAACGACTCGCGCAGCTTGTGTGGACCGGTTGAGCGGCGAGGAGCAAACACACCTCCCAATTTGTCCAACATCCAGGCCTTGGGAGCGGCCAAACGCTTCAAATGCTTCTTAGGACCACGAGCCATCTTGTACGACATCATGCAATACAACAGGAAAAAGCAAAAAAAGGAGTTGTTCCACTTTATAGGACTAAAACCTTGAACCGCCTAGAGGCGGCTTTGGAAAAGTAGGCAGTTGTCTGGTAAATATTGTTGAAGAAAGGTCTTCATCGTCGTTTCAAACAATTGTTCATGCGTTGGCTCATCGTAACTGACTGAAACTTCTCATTGGAGTGATTCACGATAGGTCGTATTTTGTATAAAGGATCGTAGTCGGCAGAATCCTTACTATTATCGTTGAAATGCAAATTGCTTTGTATTTTTTCAAAGCGATTTTTTGACATTGTGTTCTGAACTGTTCCAAACGCTCACTCACATGAACGAACAATGACAATAAATTGTCGAATTTCCAAATTGGTTGTTGAAAACGAAGTATTGACATCTATTTGGGCAGCATACAAATTTGTTTGCTGGGTAATATGCTCAATGATAGTATCATTCAAAAAGTATTCAAGGCGTATCAAGCTTTTTAAGAACTCCGAGCTGAGGCTCAGTAAAGGAAATCTCAGATTTATGCATGACTAAGTTCTTTTGGCGCCACAACATCTTTTTGAAAAGCGGTGATTTTGGATCTATAGCTTAAACAGATTCTACAAATTCGGATATTGTGCTTTCTTTAGCATAAGCAATATCATGCTCAGCAGGCGCTTTGCGTTTACGTTTCTGTGCTTGAGGTGAATTCGATGCAATCAAAGTTGAGGGTGACAACAATTTCGCCAACAGAGTAGGACTTCCGCTTGAAGTTACACAAATCTCTGATTTGAGTACGGAATTTTCAATCCCGGAATTTCTGTCGTGATCCCGACTTTAGCTCACACTGGATTGATTTTATCTTGTTATTCGAGCTCGCTTTGATCTCTCAGTCGAATCCAATCAAGAAGGACCGATATTGATTTAAGCTCGATATTCGTACTTGATTTGATCTTGAAGTCGGCTTGGTGCAAGAATATACGAGATTAAATTGTGCTCGATAATCGAACTACATTCAATCCGAAAACGGATTGCATCAAAAATAGCTTAGATTGACTTTAGCTCGATGTTAAAACTCATTTTGACCCCAAAAAAAAAGCAGCTCACAAGAACTACATAATATTTTTCGTATCCATAATACTAGTTTTATCCGGCTCGAGGTCATTAGATAGCATAAAAGTTTAAAAGCAGGATACAATCAACATTACAATGGACCCTGCGGTATATTTGTCATCTGAGAGCGGGTTTTTAGTGAAATGGATCATCATTGGAAAATGTAATGGGAAAGTGTTGTAGAACCTAAGCCAAGCAAGCATTCTCATCTTCTACATAGAGCTATCTGTCAACCAAACTAACAAATCACAGAGCAAACCAGTTTATTTGGCACCTAGAAGATGATAAATCGGCCCTTAGAAATTGGTTTAAGATAACTTGATTGTCGTCATGGAGTATCCTTTTCAGTTGCCATATCTTAAACAGTTTAAATATCTTTGTTGGTCATGTTTAAGTATACGTTTCGGAGGCTAATCCAAAAAGCAGTAGGTACCTCTGTTTTCCCTCAAGTCAAGATGCGAAGTCTCGATGGACGAAAATTCATTCCCTCTCATTCACATTGGGACAGCATTGAAAAATGACCGGCAGAAGTCAATAACTTTGTTGTTTTCGATTAATATGAATTATGCAGAATGGCTTTTTTGTTATCTTAATGGCTTATAATTCTGCTTATCATATCAAGCATATCCACAAATAATTGTTGAAGCCGCAAATTCGTCCGAATTTTTTTACACTTTTTGGCGTCTGGCTTGCCTCCTGGCATAATCAGATTGATTTCATAAATGTATGTATGTTTGTATGTGTATATACATTTAGGAAGGAGCCAGATGTATAACCAGCTGAGAAACAATTCAAGTAAATTATTAATTAAAGAAACTCTGCTGGAGACTTGGGCAACTCATCTAACCTATTAGTTTCATCTGTCTTAATCGATATCTAGTCTGTTTAAGGGTCACACAAGCATTTACTTACAATAAGGAACGGATGATTTGTTGACTTTAACACACGACTCTCTGTCAGTGTATGCGCCACTTCATCCTTTTGAATGATGACCTCCTTTTTGAGAATTTTAATTGCATACAATTTGGCTGTGGCCTTTTCACGGCACAGAATCACCTTGCCGAAGGTGCCCTTACCGAGCACCTTGAGGAACTCAAAGTTCTCCAAAGTCTGCAAAAGTAAAAAAAAAACAAAATCAGAAACTGTTATTGAACTCTAAAAAATTTGATACACTCACCACTTTCTTGACTCCGCTACTGTTGCGTGTTGTGCCCTGCACCGAAAACTGTTCGGATAGCTCATCCTCGGCAATGCCAGCCATATCCACATCGGTCATATCTGTTTGCGCTGACGGCGACACAGCCGTCTCACCCATTTCGCATAAACGACTGGCCACATTTCTTATGGCCTCGGTCCACTGCTGGCGCTCCACCTCCGTGTCCACGGCAAAGGTGCGCTCAATCACTGTTGTCCACTGTAGGCCACGAATGATAAATGTGAAGGGTTTGGGTCGATCCACGGTCATAATTTGGCAGCCGCGAACCGTGAAATTGTTTAACAGCTGATCCTGGGACTGTGTGGCGCTATCTGCCGGTTTACTGCGATATCCCATCAGTGTGCCGTCGGCGCGCAAAACAAAGTAACGCTGACGCCAAGTCTTAATGTGCTCGCCCCGCTTCTGCAGCCAACCCTCCTTAATGACCTGAGGAAAAGCACCAAAACAACGGTCCATGCCCAAGCCAGAGACGGCAGTATTGGTGCTGCTGGTCGAGCTGGGATTGGTAAATGGTGTAATCGACATGGTGGCAATGGCTTCCGTGGCGGCTTTTATCTCCAGTGGCAAAACTTTGCCTAATTCTGGATAATTGTAAAAAGGAAAACTGGTTCCGTTGCTGGAATTGAAAATTAGTGTTTGACCAGTGGACGAAGTTGCTTCTGCTGTGGCTGTCCTTGAGGCAGATCCTGGTGCAGCAGCGCTGTTGGCGGCAACCACAGTTGATCGCCTTTGTAGGGCAAATGGTAAATAATTCGTGTTGAGGCTGTTCCCAACGCCAGGAGCAAGCAAAGATATTCCAGGCAAATCTGCAATAAATCGAATATAACAAAGAGAAGTTGGTTAAGGGGTTTTGATTATCTTCAGTTTTTCGTACCAGAAACGCCACCGAAATAGGATTCAGTTTGATTCCTTGTTTGAAAGATCTAAGAAAAACTGCATTTCTTGGTAGAATGTAGGCAGTTGGAGAGGGGTTGAAGATGCCTTACTTTACCACCAGTTCACAGACTCTGCATACACATTTTGAAATCTTTTGAGAACGGCCAATAGTGTTCTGATGAATTTTGAGTTGAAGTTTCAAACTCGGCTGCTTCAGTCCTTTCTGCTTTATGGTTGAGCATCCGACGCATAGAAGGGGGTACACTTTAGGGTAGGGTATGTAACTCTAAACCCTTTGCACCAAAGATCCGCCGCATCCAGTCGCTTATCGTATCATATGCAGACCATAGGCTCGGGAATCACCAAACATGCCTAATGGCCTTGTCAGTCCGAATTTTTTGCATGAACCCAAGAATTTTAATTTGTGCGCTGTCTGTGTGTTCATTTGTTCGGCCGAAAAAACCGAGACATTCACTTGTAAGACCGTTACGCATCTTTGTGTTTCTAGTTTCTTTGTATAGATTATACTTATTTTCTAGCTGGAAAGGGCAGCTGCTTAGCTCCAGGATACTTCGACCAACTTGACGTGGAAAACTCATGCCATTTGGGCAGCAGCTACTGTTAGATACTCAAACTGACTTTAACTGTGCATCAAAATATTTATCTACAAGGCTATCTTCTAGCCTTTCTGGACCTGGGGGATACCGCAATGGGGTGCGGCATGTTCTACCACTCTAGAGGTGGGCGCGGGCCGGGCTTTTTTTCGTGGCCCGCGGGCTTACACAGGCCCGGAGCGGGCCCGGGCCTTAAAATTAAGATTCGTGCGGGCTTCGTGCGGGCCCGGGCCTTAGCTAAAAGGCCCGGCCCGTAAAAGCCCGAAACAGGCCCGAAAACAATTTTGATTTGTTCGCGCTATTTTTGTTTATGCTCGAATTAGAACCGCCAATTATCGCATTTTAATTGTTTATCGATTTGCTTATACATATTTTACTTGTTTGAACACGGTTTCTTCCGGCAATCGCTCATTTGGTTGGGCTTTTCTTGAACCCTCCTTATAGAAAGATGAATTTCCTCTCAGAGGAAAAAAGAGATAATGTGTTAGCTACGGTAAAAGCAATGCTCTCCGAATTTATAGTGGATCATGAATATAGTAGCTTTGATGACATAACTAATAACATAAGCCCCAATAATTCCGAAAATGGAATGTTTGCTGAATTTTTAGACTTAAGTTATATAAAAAAACGAAAAGTTGAGAAAAACGCTATCGACATAGAGCTTGACAAATATTTGGCCTATCCAGCAGCTCCTGGCACACATATTTTAGAATTCTGGAAAAATGCAAGGGACTTAAAATACCTTCCCAAATTAGCTCGGACCATTCTGGGTATTCCCGCCAGTTCGTCTACGAGCGAAAGGCTTTTTTCAACATCGGGCCATGTTTTAAATGAAAAACGCACTAGGCTAAAAAGCACAAATTTAGAAAAAATTTTATTTTTAAATAAAAATATGACATGGTTTGTTTTTTATTAAATACATAACAATATTCATGTATGTATACCTTAATAAATATGTACTTATATATATCTATAAATTGCATGTCTTTTAAATTTCCTTATATGTGTAAATAAGTTTCGTGCCGGGCCGGGCCGGGCCCGGGCCTTGGTGAAAAAGTTTCGTGTTGGGCCGGGCCGGGCCTCTCAAAAAAGAGTTCGTGTTCGTGCGGGCCCGGGCCTCAAAATACAGGCCCGCGCCCACCTCTATACCACTCTCAAGAAGATGGCGTTTGCTCACGAGTCATATATCTTGAGATCTATTGACAGTAGGGACAACAAATTTTGGGTATTTTCATCTACATTGATGGACAGTAAAATAGGTGTGAATAGCAATATTTTGAAATGAAATGCGGGAGTCCCCGGCTTAAGCTTGCGTACTGGCAAAAGTTTGAACTAGGGCTGTAAACCGGTTCGGAGTTGAAACGCTCGGAGTCTCACAATTGGCAGCATTATTGATCAGTAACAAGTCTGGAAGCAGTAGCATTGAAAACAAAAAAGTTTTTCCTACTAAGACTTTTTTTCACACCTATCTTTTGTATGACAGCTATACTATATAGTTGGCCGATTTTCATAAAAGTTGGTGGAATTATGTAAAAGCATAGAAAACTTAGAAATACGAGGATTGGGGACGTTTGCGTTGAAGACAAAAAAGTTTTTCTAGCTAAAACTATTTTTTCGACCGATGTTTCCTATGGCAACTATATGCTACAGTTTTCCGATCCGGCCGGTTCCGACAAATGTGCAGCGCATTTGTACCAAAAGACTCTGTGCAAAGTTTGGTTAAGATAGCTTTAAAACTGACGGAGGAGATAGCATAGAAACAGACGGACAGACGGACATGGCTATATCAACTCAGCTCGTCATGATGATCAAGAATATATATGCTTTATGTGGTCGGAGATGCTTCCTTCTATGCGTTTCAAACATCCTCTACAAGGCACACTGGAATGTGGATGGCCAAATTTTTGGCATAAAGTTGTATTTTTCATGACGAAATTCTTTGATCTTAGCTGCATATTATTAAAGAGGATACTTTAAGTACCACAATTCAAAAAATAAAAGTTATCGAAATGCTTTTACCTGGTCTGCAAAGTGAAATATGGAAAATATAGTCAAAGATATGTAATTTGCAAATAATATTTTGCAATTGTGTTCTATGTGTTATATTTTTATTTTTAATATGTTTTGTGTGACGTTCTTAGCCAGAGAAAAACCTAACCAAAACACCTGTGCACTGTGCAGTTAAAACTAACTTTTGCCCACTTTCGGCCAAAATGTAATTATGTTAAATGGTTCTTGGAAATACGCACTTCAACTTGTTATCAACACTTTTTGCCCGATTTTGCACGTTTTCCGTCAATTTTTGTATTTTTAGGAAAGATTGAGTTGAGCCATGCGACCCTTCTCGATGTAAGGCTTGCCAATAATAGGAAAGACAAAGCGATTTCGGCTTGGAGTATTGAGTAGAGCCAAATACAAAATATAAGCGTCGAGACAACAAATAATATTATTTTAAAAAAACCACAAATTTTACACGCTTCATACAGAAAAAGTTGCTCAAGTGTAAGAGAACAATCTCCAATCTTAAGTTGGAACGCTCAAAATGGCTTTCTTCGACAATGAAAACTTACAATTACTTTGGACAGTGATGAATTAAATTTCAGCATTTCTGCGGGAAAACGTTTGCTTTGCACATGGTCAAATACCCGTGGTTTCCAATGTCACCTACTTTACATAAAACTCTAATCCATGGATCCCAGATAATAGAGACTTCAATAGTACCAGTAGGTTGCCTTGGGGAAAACGCATGAGAAGCACGATAGACAGTTGCATGCTCGTCAAAATTCGCGTGCTAATAATGATGATGATGGATGTCTTCCACAGATCACTGGACCCGTTCTTTCTCGTTTTATGATTAAGAAAAGGTCAGGTCAATACAAAAATAAACTGTTGCCAAAAAGTGTCATTGCACTTTTAGAAGTACCTCACTTTGAAATAGAAAATAAGAACGACCTTCCACTTAAAAACTGCGAAGATAATATTGATCCCGATTCCGAAGGTGATAAATTATATTCATTTGAACTAGGATGAAGAAGAAATTGATTGTGATTAATTAATTGTGTGAAAACAAGATCTCAAATTGAATAAAAAGAAGGATTAATAAAAACTTAAGCGAGGGTGGACGTGGTCCGATCGGTTCAAAACTTTTTCCACATATCACTTTTGCCGTAGTTATTAATTCCAAGGTTCAACTCTGTGTTTGCAAGTGTCGACTTTATGCCCAAAACTTGGCCATCCAGCCCAGTGCGCAAGGGTATAAAAATAATAAGTATAATAAATTTAAAAATATTTTATGTTCAAGCCAAGTTCAAGGATCAAAACCTTGGGTTCAAAGGCTCCAGGAACCGGTCCTCAAACCGAACCTTAGATTTTACAACGGGATCAAACCTCTAAACCGAACTTTCTTCAAAATTTTAGAGAGCCTTGCTTTTTATAGACAAAACACGGATTTTGTTAAGTGCGTCTATTTTATTGAACACCAAAAAATGTCTTATTTTAATTACCTTTAAGAAAAATTTTGGAAAAAATAATTTTTTTATACCCAACAATTATAATTTTGTTAGATTTTTATAATCCTTTTGGATAATACAGTTTGACAAAATCCAACTTTTTTTAAAAACCCGGCATAAAACCCTTAAATTATTATAAAAAGAACCTCTGTAAGCATCACCTCATACCCAGTTTTTCAAATAAAGCCTCGATTCGCGTTTTATGGGTACTTTTGTACATGCAACATACAACGACAACAATTTTATCTTAGATTTTAAGGGTTTAACATAAAAATCTGAAAAATTCAGCAAATGTGTACAGGGTCATTGGGAACGCAATACAAAAAAAATCACTTCAATCGGGGAATTGGTTAAGGTACATCAGAAAATCATGTCTCGTGAGATGAATATCAGCAAGGACAGCATGTAGCGCATCATAAAACGTGACTTGGTACTCAGTGCATACAAGAGACACACCAGCCACTTGTTCACAACAGCATTGAAACAAAAACGCAGGACAAAATCGAAAGCATTGCGTCGCCAGTGCGCGTACAATGCCCACATACGAATTCTGTTTACTGACGAGAAAATTTTCACCATAGAGGAATCGTTCAACAAACAGAACAATAGAGTGTATGCTGTGTCAATCAAACCGGATACAGAACCGGCACCGTACACAACCAGAACCGGAACCCGAACCGATATTATTGATTTTTTGTTTACCGGTATCCGAGAACCGATATTCTTGAAACCGAAAGGAAACTAAACATTGTACCGGTACAGTTTCAGTTCTGAATGGAAGAACTAGATTGCAAAGCTGGAACTTAGTTTTACACAATTTGGTTATATATTTATCTTTTTAAAAAAAAGTCTGGATTAGCAAAGCTTTTGTATTCTCAAAAAGAAAAACTCGAGACCGGTCTCTTTGAAAATATTGCATCCTATATTCTTAGACCATCACTATGTCATGATAATCTTGAATTCATGATTGATTGAATTGAATTAATTTAAATGAAACTTAATGATGAAAGCAGCTTTAACACAAATACTTTAGCTAAAAGTGGAGGCTAAGTCGATTCATGCATTTATTTTTATGAAAAGTAAAAAGACAATTCATATAGTTCAGTAATTTCACAAAACAGTTTAATAGGCTAATCACACTGAGCACATCTAACACATTCCACATGATGAGTCATAAACATTTGCCGTGGAAAAATTTGTCACATCTTTGTAGCTTGATATTTGGACAAAACAAAAATTTTTAAATGGCGTAGCAAATATGTACGTACTGATATACCGAAGTAAAATTTCAGGTACCGATACGGAACCGAATACCGAAAAAATTTTAGAACCAAAACAGAACCTTTTACCGAAACATAAGTTTCGGTACGTACCAGAAGCGGAACCGAAATACGATTCGTTTTGATTTTCTGGTCCGAACTCATTTCGAGAGTTCAGAGAGGTCACCATCCCTGCTTATGTGATGGTTTGGTGGGGAGTCGCCTATGATGGGGTCACCAAGCTACATTTTTGTGAAAAAGGGAAAAGGTTGTGAAGCAGTGTTGCCAACTTTTGCCGAGAAAAAAGTCCGTTTTCGGCGGGACGGAGAGGAAACTGTATTTGTCGACAAAAAAGCTGGAAAAAAAGCGCATGGCTTTTCTTATTATTTATGCAATTATATATTTAAAACATCATCACCTCCATTAGATTGCTGAGTTTTGATTTATTGTAAAATAATCCAGACTGGACCATGACAAGAACCACATCTGAATCGCAAACAAGGGTTACTCAAAAAGTTTTTGATTACCATCAGAGCTTTGGAAGCGATTACTTTACTCCAAAAGTTTAGTTTCATCGTTGTTCTCCCATTTTACTAAATGTATATCATTATATTGACCCTTAATTTTCCAATGACTTCTACAAAAAATAATTACAAAATGGTAACAAAGATTTGTTTTTTTTTTTGTCTTAGAATGTTTTCAACCGAAAATATGTTAATTTGTTGAAGAATTCTAAGATTGTCAGATAAGTCTGCTCGCTCTCCTGTCAAAATTTTTGTATGAGATTTTTACTTTACTTCTCGTCACTGCTTGTTACTTCACAACTGTTGTATTGGGCTTAAACTGAAATCAATTAAATTGATTAATACAATGAATATTGTGAAAATCCAAAAAGTAGATCAGTGCCAGAGTTTCAGTTGCTTTATAAGGTTAACTTAGAAATTTGTGCAGCAGTGTCGAATAGATTTCTCCAATTCGCTATCCATATGAAGCATAAATCTTTGAAAACAAATTTTTCAAAATCGTCTGCTTGTATTATATTATATTTATATTAGTATCTGATGAAATAATCCCTAATCATATTGTGCGTTTGCAATAACTGCAGTAAACTCAAGAGGTATCGGATTCATTCTTGCGGAGCAAAGCCTTAAACTCCGGGTTCTGCAGCCAGACTTTACGACTTTTTGGTTTAAAAACTTTTGGCATTTTTGTCAAACGATCTGTAAACTTGGCTAGCACTTTGAGATAACTGTTAGAAGTGGCAATTAGGGTCGATAAATGACTGAATGATATGGCAAACTATCGATTTGCTTAAATATATATATAAAGCTGAAAAAAAGCGGAAACCATTTTTAAAAAAGTCAGAACACCCGCTTCCCGCTGTTTCTAAATTTTTCCCGCAATACGGTTTTAAAAAAAGCTGGAAATGACGGGAAAAAAGCTGATTTGGCAACACTGTTGTGAAGCCTTCGGCGTTGCTGGAAGGCGCAAGGCGGCCATTTGAAAAATATTCATTCGTTTTCATTTGATTACCAAAAAAAAACCGTGTACCAAATCAATTGCGAGTACTAGGTAGGTAAGGGTGCGTCTAACCTTTTGACTAGGAGTGTACTACTCCTACTGACTAGAGCAGACATGCCCAAAAGCAGCATACGACATAGCACTTGCCAATACTCACAAAGAAAAGCACCAATACCAATAATGAAATTGTTGTTGGTCAGTTCAAGGTATACTTAACAAGGTATCCGCAATCGCTCTCTCACAACTTCTTATATAAATGTCAAAATGAGTACAAAAGAGAGCGAGAGCAAGAGAGTAATGAATTTCTGTACTCGCTTGAGTCAAAACAAAGAAATTTGTACATGCATGCAAGATATATGTATATACATATGCGAGTTTTCTGCTGCAAATAAGACCAGCATACTTAAATAAATATAACAGAAGAAATATATTTAAATCTATGTTTATTTATTTCTGCTATAATACAACTTTTAACAATTTTCTGTTGCCTACCATCATTTTCATTTGCTTTTGAAGATTAATTCTGTTATTTAAATACTTAATTCTAAAGAAAATTCATTTCAAAATTATTTCCCAACTTTTCTTGCATATAGAGCAGTATGGGGGCATAGCAAAAACACGAAAAGTCTCAAACTAAAGTAAGAAGCGGAACACAAAAAATTCGTCCGCGTAGATGCGTCGCTCACAACTGTTATTTACAGACTGACATTTAAGAAGGAAGCAAAGAGAGCGAGTGCGGCTACCTTGTTGAGTATACCTTGGGTCAGTTTGCTTGCGCGCGCAAACACCAATCAAAGAAGAGAACAACACGAAATCGTTTGCATGTGTGTCGTTTTGTATACGTCGCGCCCTGCATGTATGCGATCATTGATTTCCTATCTTCGGTGCAATTACAAAAACAAAACGTACTCAAAGAGCATACGGCTGGGCATCGCTGGACTAGAGTGAGAGGCATTCTCCCAGCAAGCATTATGTGAAATTTCTGATCACACTCGAGTCTTCTTCGAGTCCTCAGTCTGATTAAAATAGTCATAAATGCGCTCGTTTTCTGATCATAAATGATAGTTCTTTCGGGAGAAAATGGTTCAGAAGATTCGTTTTAACCCTTTTTTCTGATCAGTTTCGACTCATTTGCGAGTCGTTTTTTAATGAATCACGTTTTGAGCAAATGCACGAGTCATTTTCGAGTCTTCCCTGAATCGCACATGAAACTAATCTCTTTTTAATCATCAAATGGGCTCGAAAAAGACTCACCAAGGTGAGGAATCACCTAATAATCTCCCAAGTGATAGGTGGGCGGATATTGACCCTGCTATTTTTTCAATTATATGATATTAAAATATTTT